>VWZD01013508.1:433427-707430 GCA_013396695.1 Sakesphorus luctuosus | reverse complement strand
GCCCTGTCGGCCCCGTCGCCTCTGCGGGGCGGGCCCCGGCGTGGCCGGGCAGGAGCAGCCCCGGGGCAGGTGCCGCCGCGGGGGCCGTGGCCGCTGCCGCCCCGCCCGGCCCGGAGCCTTCTCGGGCCGCTGGTCCCGCAGCCCGAGGTACCGCCGGGTGCGGCGAGTGTGGTGGGCAGGGAGCGAAGATTCAGGTGGCGGGGAACAGAGGCGAGCGGGGAACAAAGAGGATAAACACGCTTGAAGGAGGCGGTAAGGGAGGAAGTCGGGTAGAGAGCTGTACGCGGCCACTGGTGAACTTCTTGGTGTTCTTGCATAGCTGATGATGAGGAGAGGTGTTTGTGAGATACTCTCTTGGATTCATACAGTCCGTGTGCATCGCGCACAAAATGAGTATTTCAAGCTTTTTTGGCAGTGGGAGATTGTGCAAATATTCTACTTCGAGGCCGTTGGGATCCTGAGCATCCTTGAAACTGCTGATCCTGCAGCAGATTTGTCCAAGGCTCAGCCTTTTGTGCAGTTTAGGCAGGAAGATGAGGGGACCCTTATGTGGAAAACAGCTCATTCTTGTAACATGAGAAAGATGTTACAGAGTCATAGAACATCTTGATTGTGTTCATGGGCAGGCATTAGGGGAAGAAAATGGAATTATTTGAGTTGATGCTGGAATTAAAAGCACTAAAGTTATTTAGGAGTCTTTTCTAGCTGTCAGGATCAGGTAGGCCCAAGTGTATTTTTATTTCCACTATTTAAGACAATGTTAGGCAGGAAATGCTGCCCACTGCTGTTGCCGTGGCTGGGAGTCAGTAGCTACTCCTCTTCTCCTCCAGGACAGTGTGTTCTTTTGCTGAACATTTTTAATCGTGTACCAAGTTTTCTGGCACTTTCCTTCTTGCCAGTGGGATTTCTAAACCTGAACTGTACTGAATTTTTATTAAAGAAAACCACAAAATGTATTTTACGTGTTGCTTAAAGCCTTCTTTATGTTATGCTAATTCTTCAGCTAAGCAGATCATGAGTCTTGCCTTGGAACTTGTAGTTCTTGAAAACTGCTGTATTTTTGAATAGAATTAATTGTTTGACTTAGCTATTCAGTCTAATGAGTGTTGAGCAGTTCTGATGTAGGGATTTTTTGATGTTCTGCAGGGAAAGTGGATTGAATTTACTTGCTACCTCGATGATGTTGATACGTGGCTGTTGGGGCATAATCTCTTACCATTTAAGGAGGAATTGGTCTCTATTTTATACAGTGCTCCTGGGGACAAAAGTCTCCTCAGCAGCAGCCCTTCCTCTAGAAATCTGCCTCCCCCATGGCACAGACTTTTAGAGGCCGAGCCATGAGCACCCACAGCCCTCACTCCTTGCAGGCTGCACTCCCCCCATTGCTGTGAGTGGGTCTGTGCTCCCTGTCCCAGCTGGATCCCTGCGGTTCCACCATCCAGTTTTTGACATGTCAGCCCTTAGGCCAAGATGTTGTCTTTGTATGCATAGATTTTTCTTACTGGATGGCAGCAATGCATCCTGAAAAGAACATCCTAAAAGCTCTTTGTAAAACTTTACATGTGTCTATTTCTTGCCTAATAGCATTCTAAAAATCTTAGTACTTCCTTGCTTTGTGCTGGTTTCATTTCCTTTCTGATTGTGGTGAAAGTTACATAAATTGTGACTTCAATTTCGACTTTAAATTTTCATTGTTGACAAACAGTGCACAAATAGTTGATGTGTGTGTTTTGTGAGTGCATGTATGTTGGAGATGATGGACCAATAGAGTAAGATCTAATGCAGTTAATTTAGTGAGAGAAGACTCCCAGCAGTAATTTGTTGGTAGCTGCTACATGGGAGGTCACTGTGACTTTATGGTTATTTCTTAGTTTGCTCAAGCATCTTTTTGGATTTTGTAAGAATTCTTCGTTCTTGCTGTTTCTGTGTGGGAAATAGAAGTGTTATTTGCAAAAGGTTTTCAGGTGTTGTTGCAACATTGGAGAAATAAACATGTTATGGCATTTTTGCTTGGGCCTAGTGAAACAGATTTATACTATCATTATAATTTCTAGTATTGCATTTGAAATGTAAAATCTGCTGATGTTTAACATTAGGCCACACATACTTTCTGTCTGAAAAAACCAACCTGTTACTGTTTACAAGATACTTGCAAATAAAGGTAGTGAATTATGTAAATAAACCAGGAACACTTTCTAGAAAAAGATATTGTTAAATACATGAAACGTTCCAGAAGCTTATATATAAAACCCCTCATTTTTCTATCAATGTTTATCATTTTACAGAATTGAATTTTATTATTACTGAGATTGCAGCCTCAGTTCCATTAGTGAAGAATATGGCTACGTTGTGGTTTGCATTTTACCTTTCTTACGTTTTATTTGTTCTTTGTTTTGTAGCAAAGTACCAATGTAGATGTAGTTCGTTTTCCGTGCGTGGTTTACATAAACGAGGTCCGTGTCATTCCTCCAGGAGTGAGAGCTCACACCAGTTTGCCTGACAACAGAGCTTATGGGTAAGTGAGAGGTGTCTGATTCAGGAACACCTTCCTATTATTTCTTTCTTAAACTTCTACATCTCAATAGACTCTCCTATACAAAAATGTAAAATGCATTTATGTGTTTGCTGGACTTTTAAGTATTTTGGGGAATCACTTACACAGTATAATTTTGGGGGTTTTTTTGCTCTTGTTAGTCCTGCTTACTCTGATAAGGAGCTTCACTAATACAGTTTTTACTTTTGTTCTGTTTCTCAGAGAGACATCCCCACATTCATTTCAACTGGACTTGTTTTTCAACAATGTCAGCAAGCCAAGTGCCCCTGTTTTTGATCGGCTGGGGAGGTAAGTTCTGTCAACATCAGTGTGTGACTTCAATATCGACCTTTTCTTCCTGAGAACTTCGGTAGTGCAGAAAATGCACAGTAGAAAACACTGTATCTCCCGTGGTTTTCATGTTTGGTTTGGATTTTGCTAGTTTGTGTTTCTTACCCTTTTCCTCCAGTCTATGTGGGAGGACAGTTTCATGCTTAAAATGAGAAAAGTTTCTGTTATTTTTAAATTTGCAGACTCTGTATATATTAATGAAAATCACTTTGTAGAAATAAGTGGTTTTGCACCCATTTTTAGCAGTATGTGTTTGTTCAGTGTTTATTGTTGGCTTATGTGTTTAGTATTGCTGTGTTTTGTTTGTGTAAGTATGCTTTATATTAATGAAAAAAATGACTTTGTATCTTTTATTTAACAGTCTTGAATATGATGAAAACACGTCCATTATTTTCAGACCCAATGCAAAGGTAATACAATGTGATTTGGACTTCCTCTACTTTTCCTGTGTATCTGTCATTTAGGTACAAATATGGTCACTCGTGGTGCATTAGAACTGTGCGAAGCATTTACTGTTTAAACCCTCATTCTAAAACCTGCCTGTAGTTATACTCCTTATTACAGAGGATTTCGTGTTTACTTGGGGATTTCGTGTTTTTTTTTTTAATTTCTTTTTTTTCACAGAATCACAGACTATTCTGAGTTGGAAGGGACCCACAAGGATCATTGAGTCCAACTCTTAAATCAATGGCCCACATAGGGGGTTGAACCCATGACCTTGGCATTATTACAACCAAGTTTTAACCAACTGAGCTCATTTTGTTTTGTTGTTATTTTCATTTTTATTTGCTTTTCTCATTAATAGGCTGTAGTAGATTTGGATCTATCTAGGCAATAGGTATATTGTGTGGAATTTAATGCTTTTGGAGAAAGATCATTTGTTGTAATGATTGATGTATTTAAAGTTTTCTCAGTTTTCAAAACATGGGGTAACGAGGTTTTTTAATGTTCACTTTTCTTTCTGGCTTTTATGGAAATATTAACACAGTGATATCAAAGTAACCTTTTTGAAATTGTCTTTTAAGTGCTTTTTCTCTTTTTTTTAAAAAAAACCCAACAGGTCAACACGGATGGGTTGGTTCTCAGAGGGTGGTACAACTGTCTGACTCTGGCAATATACGGCTCAGTTGACAGGGTGATAAGCCATGAGAGAGAGTCGCCTCCTCCACCCCCACCTCCTCCACCACCTCCCCAGCAACAGCCTGGTGTGAAAAGAAACCCAAAACATGGTGAGCCTTGTGAGAAGACATACACTTTATTTTTCATCAACTTATAGTATCAGTAGTATGGCCAAACTTTGCAAATGAAGATTTAGGCAGGGCTCTCCCCACGTGGGTGTGCCCTTCCAGCCTGCACAGTGGATGTTTTAGGTGAGGCACAGCGTGCGCAGAACTGGCCCCACCGTTTAAGTCCTAAGGTCCATCTGCCACGGCCGAGCGAGCTTGGACAGTGACAGTGAAGTCCTCGGGACTGTCACAGCACCCGGTACTAACCGGGGCTGACCCTGCTGAGCATCTGAGATGGGATGGGATGGGATGGCAGGGAGGCATTGAACTGCCAGGGGACGGTCCCCACTGAGACTCGAACTCAGGGCCTTGGGATTCAGAGTCCAGAGTGCTTTCCATTACACCACGGGACTACCTTTATAGTATCCTGTCTAAAAAACAAAACCCGAGTTCTTGGGCATTTTAGATTTCAGTGGCCTTTATTTTTGCTTTTGTCCCTTGGTTTTGTATTTTCTTTTAGATTTATATTGAATGGTTTTAAGTATATTCTCATCCAATGCTTTTTTTGAGAGTGGGTTACTTGATTTGTTGCTAATTACTTTCTTTGGTCAAAATGCAGTTTAATATGTGTGAACTCACTCATTAAAACGTGATTGAAATACCAAAAAAGTGATTGGAATAGTATTAAAGTCATAACAAGAAAATGTCACGGTTGTGGTTAACTTTCCTTTTGTGACTTTGTAAAGTACATTACAGAAGAGTGTTTGCTTGGCATTGGTTTAGGAATGGCCATGAATAGAATCTGTGATCAAGTTTCTGCTTCAATTTTGGTTTTAGATTTAAAATTAGAACTATCTTGTTCAAAGTACTGGTATTAGACCACAAAAGTTGAATACTCTGTGTGGTAAAACCAGTTGTAAACTGTAAAAGCCAGTTGAGTAAAATCTAAACTTTGTTTTTAAAAGGAACTGAAGTATTATTGGTAGAGTTACTCATATAAGTTTTAAACCAGTATTATATTAAAAGAAATGAGTAGTGTTAAAAAGCTTTATTACTGATACAGTTCCTGTTTACATCAAAAGTGACTTCAGGAAACTGCCTCACCTACTGCAGATGCAGAATGAAGATTAAATAAAAGCTGGACAATGAAGGTGTTCCCTAGTCAAAAGTGGCACTGAAAACAAAAAACTTTGTATTCCTGTGATTCCATTAAATGAAAGTTTTTATTTTCACAATAAATTTAGTTGATGGAGAAAAGGAAGACCAGTTCAATGGCAGTCCTCCAAGACCACAGCCTAGGGGACCAAGGACACCTCCAGGCCCTCCTCCTCCGGATGATGATGAGGATGAACCTATGCCGGTGTCAGGTACAGCGAGAACAGACTGTGTTTTGTTGGCTGCACATCACTGCTTAGAGGAGGCAGAATTCTGTGTTCCTGCCTGGTGTCAAGTTTCCTGTCTGCAGATACTCCTGCTAGACAGATTCAGTTTTAGGAAGGGGGTTAGAAAAAAAATGTGTTGGCCATGTTAAATTATATTATTTTAAAAGTTAGTAGATTGAGATGTCTGTTGACCAATACACTGTTTGAACACGCTGCTCATATTTTATGTAAGTGTTCTGTTGACTCTGCTGTCCATTATCCCTCTCCATCCTTCTGCAGCACCTGCCAAGTTCTCTGGTCAATCTGTTGGTTAAAAGTGCCAAGAACTCTGTACATGCTTCTTTGTAGTCTTACTGAACTCAGTGATTGGGTTTGTTCATTTTCAAAATGCTTGTTTTGTATCTCCAGTATACATAATGCAAAATTCTAAAACACTTTTATTGCCATAAAAGACAATATAAATGTTTCTATAAATATATTAGCAAAAGAAGGGGAGCTAAGGAGAATTTCCATCCTTTATGATGATGCCTTAAAGTTCATGAGTAAACAGATTTTAATGCAGCTTTTAGCACTTCGCTTTAGTAATTTTAGGATAGAGCTTTTAGCTAAATACTTTTGTACCAAATTCCAAAATGTTGCTTATGTTTCCTTATCAAAGATTTCAGTAGATAGATATTTTTTAGCAAGCTAAGATACATCTAATCTGAGGAGAGTGTACTAGAACAAGATATATTCAACATTCCTTGATATGCCCAGTCTAAAGTATCAGAGAAAGCCCTGAATCCTTGAAATGAATTCCAAGCAGGACAGAAGATACTGAGGAAGATCTTTTGTGACCCTTGACTCAATTTTGGGAAAGCATTGCCTGAGGGAGGCCCTGGGGATGGACAGATTTTGGGCTGAGTGTATCCCCATGAGGTAATAGTTAGATATTATAATTAGATGATGCTGTAAGTTTGTGAAAAACCTGTGTGTGAGGGGGTGCATGTACCGTCTTTGTGCACTTGAGATGTCTTACTAAAGAGCTTTTTTTACCTTCCTATATTAACATTGCCCAGAGAATTATTTCTTTGATTTTAGGCAACACTTGGATGCAGAGCAATGCATAGTGACAAAAGATGTGGAAAGGGCTGAGGTACCTCATGACTTCTTTGCCTCAGTCTTTAACAGGAAGACCTATTGCTATCTGGAGACCCAACCCCTGAGCTGGAATACAGACACAGGGAACGGACTGAAACTCTCATAATCCAGGAGGGAGTGGGGCCAGATGGGAGCCACACATTGGGACTTGTGAAGGCTCTGGAGCACAATTCTTATGAGGAGTGGCTGAGGGAGCTGGGATTGTTTAGCCTGGGAAAAAGAAGGCTCAGAGGGTACCTTATCACTCTCTACAACTACCTAAAAGACGTTGTAGCCAGATAGGAGTCAGTCTCCTCCCAAATAACAGGACCAGAGGAAATGCCTTCAAGTTGTGCCTGGGCAGGTTTAGCTTCGATATTGGAAAAAATTTCTTCACCGGAAGGATGGCCAAGCATTGGAACAAGCTGCTCACAGAGGTAGTTGAGTCACGATCCCTGGAGGTATAGATGTGGCACTTAGGGACATGGTTTGGTTGTGGACTTGGCACTGCTGGATTAATGGTTGGACTTGATGATCTCAAAAGTTCTTTCCAACGTAAATGATTCTATGATTCTGTATTATTGATCATTGGATTTCAGAGAAGTACTCTTATTTCTGAAATTTCATGTATTTTTAGTGGTTGGGGAAAAAGAAGATGATGTGGACCACAGGGAGGATTACTTTGAGCCTATTTCTCCTGATCGAACATCCATTCATCAAGAAAGCCAGTATTCTGATGATGGAGAAGTGGAGGAAGATCAACCAGACGAAGGGGATGATGATGATGATGATGATGATGTGGATGTTGAGGATGAGGAGGAGGATGAGGAAGAGGAGGATGATGATGATGGTCAAACAGTAGAGAGTATTGCTGATGAGGACGAAGAGGAGGAGGATGAAGATGAAGATGAAGAAGAGGGTGAAGAGGAGGAAGAAGGTGAAGGTAAGTGAAGTTGTAAAGAGTTAAGGGAAAAAAAAAGTTTATAAAATTTTTATGGCAGTTCCATTATGGTCACTAGGTGCAAAGAGAACTGGATATTATTCTCTTGGTTGTTGCAGCATTGCCTGCCTTATTTATGGTTCTGACATCTTTTGAGAGTGATGTTTTGCTGTGGAATATTTAATTCCTTATAGTAAAACTTCCTGTTCCTTTATATAAATAGAGGAAAATAGATACAACTTGTATGGGTGATAGTGAACATTCAATCTTGTTATGTTTTGTTTAAAAATGTAGGAAAGTGATGAAAGAAGTTATTTCTTAATTAAAAAGAAAAAAAAAGTTTTTTATATAAGTCAGTTCTTGATTACTTAAAGTTCCCATTCGTTCCTGTGCAGAATTTCAGATTAGAAATTTTATGATAGATGCAATCATAGGAAGAAAATTGGACAGTATTCTTATAGTAAAGTGTACCCTAGTTAAACTTTTTGCTTTGTATGTTCTTTTAAATGTCTCCATTATTACATAAAAGACCACTATGAACTGGGGCTTTCACTTGTATCTGGAGAGAGAAGGCTTTTTGTCTGTAAGTGTATGATTGTTCTCCAGCTGGCAATATTTGTATTAAATGAGTTATTATTTTGTAAATATTATCTGTGATTATGAACATGTTTATTCATAACTGAATGGTTTTTTTTAGGAGATGATGGCTATGAGCAAATTTCAAGTGATGAAGATGGAATTGCTGATCTGGAACGTGAAACATTTAAGTATCCAAGCTTTGATATTGAATACACTCCTGAGGATCTGGCATCTGTGCCTCCTGTGACATATGAACCTTTTGAAAAGGAGCTTGGACCTCTTTTATACTTCAGCTGCCCTTACAAGACTGTATTTGAAAATGAAGTTGGTAAAATAAAGGACCAAGATCCAGAAAAAGAAAATTCAGGGGCAGTGGAAGCCTCGGTTAAATTAACTGAACTATTGGAATTATATCAAGAGGAAAGGGGTGCAAAGTGGGTCACTGCATTAGAAGAAATTCCAAGTTTAATAGTAAAAGGACTGAGCTATCTGCTGGTGAAAGACACAAAGCAAGACTATATTACCCAGCTGGTAGACTGGACCCTGCAAGCTTTGAACCTTCAGGTGGCTCTCAAACAACCCATTGCTTTGAATGTTCGACAGCTCAAAGCTGGGACAAAACTGGTATCATCATTAGGAGAATGTGGGACTCAAGGAATAACGGCACTCTTGCAGGCAGGAGTTATTAATGTGTTGTTTGAACTATTGTTTGCAGATCATGTATCATCCTCCCTTAAACTTAATGCTTTTAAGGCTTTGGATAGTGTCATTAGTATGACTGAGGGAATGGAAATGTTTCTAAGAGGCGGCGTAGATGTCCATGAAAAAAGTGGTTATCAGAAACTGCTGGAACTGATACTGTTAGATCAGACTGTACGAGTAGTTACAGCTGGGTCTGCAATTCTCCAGAAGTGTCACTTCTATGAGATTCTGTCAGACATTAAAAAGGTGGTTGATCAGTTAGCAGAGAACACACCTCCTCTTCCTAATCACACAGAGGCAGAACAGGACCAGGACTTGGCAGGACTTGAAAGAACCAACCAAGAGTATGAAAATGATGTGGAGGCTCCTATGGACATGGATCATCTTTTGGAATCCTCTAATATAAGCGAAGGAGAGATGGAAAAACTTGTTAGCCTTCTTGAAGAGATCTTCCATTTGATGGAAACGGCTCCTCATACAATGATTCAGCCACCGGTGAAATCTTTCCCGACCGTGGCACGCATTACAGGCCCTCCAGAAAGGGATGATCCTTACCCTGTCTTGTTTAGGTATGGCAGTTGCAAATTCACTTTCTAGAGTGTATTTCCATAAGCTTGATAAGAGAAATATTTCAGGGGTGACTTGATTGACTAACACTTTTCTAGATGTTCCGCTTTTGTTCTTTATTGGAGGGTTCTAGATTGTGTTTATGAAGTCTGAGAGTTTGATAAGTTAATGTACCTATTACTCTGTTAGCTTTCAATCAACCTAGCTTGCATATAATGAGAAGTTAATCTTTCCTCCTTACTGGTACTGTGCTTGCACTTGAATCGCATTCATAGATGCTGACCAGCTGTGCTGTCTGCTGTCCCATTTGAAAATGCTTGTACATGTGGAGTGTTTTCCCTTTGTCTTGGAACGTGTCTGTGTGTATGGATAAAACAGATCTGGAACCCCCCTGCTTGCAGGTCAAGGTGGCAAGATACCAGCCAGTCTCAGTTACAAGTTGTGCAGTTGTGTTGGCATCACTCACTGTCTCACAGCACAGGCAGAGGAGTGAAGCTTGCCTGCCTTTAGCCGGTTAAAATATACCATGAGTTTCTCTGTTGGCAAGTTTCTGTCCAGGAAGTATTTCTCTAAATGCCAACAGGTTTCTTGGATAGTAGTGGTGTAGGTCATGGCTCCATATAAGTATGCATGAGTATGCAAAGAGTCTTCTAAAATTGTCCCTTAAATATGCTATAATGATTGATTTCTTAGCACATTTAAAATATCTAATGTGGTATTGATGGTGATTCAGTTGCAGCAAATTTAATCAAATATAGTGTGCTATTTTGTGTGTAGATGAGGGGTTTTTGTTTGAGGTTTATTATAGAGTTCAGAATGTTAGGGATTTATTTGTTGTAAATACTATAGCAATTATGTTTTTGTAAGGTTAACATTTTGTTTTACTTGGTAATTAATTATTATTTCCCATGGTCCACAGAGCAATAAGTACTGAAGTTAGGAGGCATGTAATTTTATATAATGTTATTGTGCAGTGTTGACCAATGATTGTTATACTGCTGATTATTTTCCTGTATTTTGTGTGGGGTTGTTTTTCAGGTATCTTCACAGTCACCATTTCTTGGAATGCATTACTTTGCTGCTGTCTCTTCCAGTGACAGGTGCACACCCAGGTGTGCTTCAAGCCATACGAGACATACTGCGTTTCCTGGCACAGTCACAGAAGGGTCTCCATTTCTTTATTTCTGAGCACGAAGCAACAAACTTGTTGGTTAGAGCACTTTGTCAGTTTTCCGATCCAGATCAAGAGGAAGGTCTCCAATCAGATGGTGCCAACGAGGATACTTTTGCCTTGTGGCTCCTGCATTCCACACAGACGTTACAGTGCATTTCAGAATTGTTCTGCCACTTCCAGCGGTGCACAGCCAGCGAGGAGACTGACCATTCAGATCTGCTGGGAACGCTTCACAACCTTTACTTGATCACCTTTAACCCTGTAGGAAGGTCTGCTGTGGCTCACGTATTCAGTCTGGAAAAAAATCTCCAAAGTCTTATTACTTTAATGGAGTACTATTCCAAAGAAGCTTTGGGGTAATTTATGCATTTATTTATTTATTCTAGTTTTTTTTTGTCTTAAAAGTATTTATCTTTTATAAATAATTCAGTAAATCTAAAATGTTTTTCTTTTAGATCATGATGTTTGTAAAAACCTCCAACTTTTAAGTAGAAGAATGTAATAGAAAATCAGGCCTGTCATTTATAATCAAGTACTTAATACCCAAAATATGTGTAGATCATCCAAGGGTGTAATATATATATATATGTGACAGATTTCTCATTATAAGAAAAAACCAATAGGTAGGCAGTTTTCATTCAAGCATAAAATGTTTACTGTGAAACAAGCCAAAGATTTGACTCAGGAAACTGGAAACTGTACACTTCTCTGTGATTCGAGTTCTTGTCAGTGTTAAATACAGTCCTTGTTTTCTCTGGATAAGCAGTTGTACTACTTTAGGCAGCAGTGCATTTAAAACAAGATTTGTAAAATGGACAAAGTTACGGAAAATATTTGTGTGTCTCTTGACTCACTCTTGTTTTTCATTGATGCTGAAGTAAGTATGAAGTCAGTGTAAAAGCAAGCATTCGCTTATATCAAAAAACCAGGCAAAAATGGTCAGGGTTCTTTTTTGTTGATGAGTATATGTGGCAATCCTTCGTGTAGGTAGTTCTGTAGGCAGATTTTTAGAGGTCAGATAATGAAAATCTAACTGATACTCAGTTGTATTATCTGAGAACTAAAGAAAATCGTTGTTGTTTCAGAGACTCAAAATCTAAGAAGTCAGTTGCTTATAATTATGCCTGCATCCTTGTTTTGCTGGTGGTACAGTCTTCCAGTGATGTCCAAATGCTGGAACAGCACTCAGTGCCATTGCTGAAGCTTTGTAAAGCAGACGAAAATAACACCAAATTGCAAGGTACAGTATGTGTCATTATCAGCTGAATTGCTTGATTGTATAGAAGGAACCTTTTATGTGTGGGTAATTGGTGATTCACAGTCGTCTGGTTTGGATAATGAAATTTCTTTTCCATCTGCATCTGATTAGTTGAGTCACTGAGATAAGGTATAAATTTTTTGCTGTTAATGAGAGTTAAATAGGAAATTATTTATAGTTAAATTATTTCTCCAGTAATACTGACTACCATGAATTTTGGATAATTACAGGAAGTCTGAAATTATTTCTGTGTTGAAAATAGGAGAGAAAATTTCCATAAAAGCAGACTAGCCAGCAAGCTGATTCTTATTTTTGTTGTTCACTATTATGATTGTTGTGGTTTAACCCCCACTGGCAACTAAAGTACTACACAGCCATTTGCTCACTGCCCACCCTTCCCAGTGGGATGGGGAGGAGATTTGGGAAAAACCATGTAAAATTCATGGGTTGAGACAAGAACAGTTTAATAACTGAAGTAAAGTAAAATACAAAAATACTAATGATAATAATAATAGTTGTAATAAAAGGGAGAGAAAGAAATAAAACCTAAGAAAACAAGAGATAACAATACAATTGCTCACCACCTGCTGACAAATGCCCAGCCTGTCCCCACGCAGCGGTTGGCCCCTTCCAGCCAACCCCCACCCCAAGTTTTCATACATAACATAACACATAACATCCTGTAGTATGGAATATCCCTTTGGCCGGTTTGGGGCAGCTGTCCTGGCTGTGCTGCCTCCCAGTTTCTTGTGCAGCCCCTCACTGGTAGAGCATGAGACCCTGGGAAGTCCTTGACTGAGAGTAAGCACTACTTGGCAACATCCAAAACATCAGTGTGTTATCAACATTATTCTCATGCTGAATCCAAAACACAGCACTGCACAACTACTAAGAAAAAATTATCCCAGCCAGAACAAGAATAGGGATGTAGCCTTATGGGATCTTAACTAATGAATAATCCTGGGACTGTGTGTTGTCACCTAGGCCAACTGGCAAAGAATAGTCCATGTTACCCTGTTACTAAATCTTTTGATGCCCTAGATGCGTCTTGATGTGTTTCTGGCTTGTGTTAACTCACTGATTAGGCTTGGATCACTTGGAAAAATCCTGCTGGGGACACCTGAACATTGAAACTGGTATTTAGAGTTGTGCTCTGCACTGCCTAACTGACACATGTAGACATACTAATAATTTCTTCCAAAACTGAAATGCTCTGAAAGAAATCAGAATTCTTCAAAATTTTAGTTTAATTCTCCCCTCTGCCATGCTTTTATTTCTTTGCTCCTCACCTGTTAATCAGACAGTTTCATGAGAAGTGGGGCAAATCATTAAATCAGTCATGGAATAGTTGCCAATTCATATCCACTCAATCTTTCAACTTTCATGCTCTTTTAAATGTTTTTAGAAACAATGTGTTTTAAGTCTTTAAATCTCTTGGCACAAAAACCTGTGACTTTCAGGTTATTCTGAAATAAGAGAGAGTGTTACTCTACAAGGTCTTTGAGTGTTACTGGTGCAGTGATTGGCTTCATTTGGGCATTAAATAGAAGTTTTGTACTCTGTAGTAGCTTATTCTGTACATTATGAAGAACCTGCTTTGGTCCTTGCTCTCGATGGCTTTTGGTTTTTTGGGTTTTTTTGGCTGACAGTGACCCATAGTGTCTTTTATAAAATATGTTTAATTACAAGTAATACAGTTAATGAGACAAAAATTAATTGAGTGTTTGGGTTGACTTGAGCTGTTCTGTCTGTGGGTGTGACATGTATTGCCTGTTCTGAAGTCTTATTTTTTTGATGCTTTTGAGCTGGCTACAGCTGCCCTATATGCCTCACAAATTTCACACTTGGCCTTACTCTGTAAATTAAGTACATTTTGACTGAAAATGGTTTTATGTTCATAAAATCACTGACTTAAGTATTTTTTTCTTTTTTCCCCCCCTAGAGCTCAGCAAGTGGCTTGAACCTTTGAAAAATCTTAGATTTGAAATAAATTGTATTCCCAATCTTATTGAATATATCAAACAGGTTAGTAAAACACAGATAGATGCCATCTTTTGGTTGTGCCTTGTAAGCTTAGACCTTTTGTAATTTGATATATCCTAGGTAGGTATTAACATCTGATATTTAAAAATATATACAGTGATCCAATATGGTTGGGTTTTTTAAAGCTTCTGATGTATGCCAGGTCTTGCACTATTACAATAATTGAAACAAAATCTAAGGTAAATACATTATGCAAAGATGCAGTTATTTAAGTATTTTTTCTTCTGGTAAAACCACAATGCAAATATTGACCCTCCTTTTTTGCTTCTGTCTTATTTGGACTGCTTCCTAAAGGGTGGAATAATTGAACTTAAATTTTCTGACATACTTACAGTAACCAACTATCGAATTTGAATACTTAACTAGTGATATACACCTCAAGTCCTTCTTTGTAATACAGGTTCTTTCCTTTCTTCCCTTTTCCCCTAAAAGAATATTGACAGTTTGATGACCCCGGATGGAGTTGGTCTTCCTACTGCGCTTCGTGTTCTGTGTCATATTGCGTGTCCGCCGCCTCTGGTAGAAGGTAATGGTTGCTAGCTGTGCTGGTTAACCTACAAATGGTAGTTTTCCAAGTCTTCTGCTTAAATGTGTAGCTATGGTTGCCCAGGAGAAATCAGACATGCAGAAATAATCCTGTCCTGTATCAAAAATAGCGTGGCCAGCAGGACCAGGGCAGTGATCCTTCCCCTGTACTCTGCATTGGTGAGGCCACACCTTGAGTATTGTGTTCAGTTCTGGGCCCCTCAGTTCAGGAAGGATATTGAGGTGCTGGAGCGGGTCCAGAGAAGAGCAACAAGGCTGGTGAAGGGACTGGAGCACAAGTCCTATGGGGAGAGGCTGAGGGAGCTGGGGTTGTTTAGCCTGGAGAAGAGGAGGCTCAGAGGTGACCTCATCACTGTCTAGAACTACCTGAAGGGAAGTTCTAGCCAGGTGGGGGTTGGTCTCTTCTCCCAGGCACTCAGCAATAGGACAAGGGGACATGGGCTCAAGCTCTGCCAGGGGAAATTTAAGTTGGAAATCAGAAAACAATTCTTTCCAGAGTGAGTAATCAGGCATTGGAATGGGCTGCCCAGAGAGGTGGTGGATTCCCCATCCCTGGAGTTTTTTAAACTGAGATTGGCCGTGGCACTGAGTGCCATGATCTGGTAAATGGACTGGAGTTGGCCCAAGGGTTGGACTTGATGATCTCAGAGGTCTTTTCCAACCCAGTTGATTCTATGATTCTATGATTGTATTCTCTGAAATGTTATTTCTTCTCTATACAGGTCAACAGAAAGACCTTAAATGGAATCTTGCAGTTATTCAGCTCTTTTCTTCTGAGGGCATGGACACCTTCATCCGTGTGCTACAGAAGCTGAACAGCATACTCATTCAGCCTTGGCGGCTCCATGTCAACATGGGCACCACACTCCACAGAGTTACTACTATTTCTATGGCCCGCTGTACCCTCACTCTCCTTAAGACAATGCTAACAGAACTCCTGAGGGGTGGATCCTTTGAATTCAAAGACATGCGTGTTCCAGCAGCACTTGTTTCATTACACATGCTCCTCTGCTCTATTCCTCTCTCAGGCCGCTTAGATAGCGATGAGCAAAAAATTCAGAATGACATTGTTGATATCTTACTAACTTTTACACAAGGTGTTAATGAAAAACTTACCATTTCTGAAGAAACTTTGGCGAACAATACTTGGTCTTTAATGCTGAAGGAAGTTCTCTCTTCAATTCTGAGAATTCCTGAAGGCTTTTTCTCTGGACTTATACTGCTTTCAGAATTGTTGCCTCTTCCACTGCCCATGCAGACTACTCAGGTATAACTTAGATTTATTTAATTTTTAAAGGGTTTTTTTTAATGTATAACTTTAGACCGTTTTTGTAGTTTTGTAAAAAGCAGATGTGTGAAAGGATGAATTAAAGTTTTCAAGCATTTGTGTTCATATAGATTCTTTGTAGGTAGGTCTTTTTCAGCAGAAACAAAAGTGGTATTCTTTGGAGCATTTTTTTAAAATTAGCAGTCATATGTTGTTCTTTCATTCCTTGTGAGATTATCTAGACTACCATTCTGTTACTTAAATGATTGTCTATGAAGCCTTTGAATTTAGCCTTGAATGCCAAACTCTTGGTATACTAAGGCTCTGCTTTCTTTGTCATGGGTCTTGAATTTGTAATCTTCGATAAGTAAGCATAAGAGGTGTGTAACAACCCATGTTCCTGGAGGAATACCTAATTTGCTGAAATTGTGCCCTGTCATTTGGTGATAATAATGGGAATGGAATTCCGTGGTTTTGATGAGGACAGTACTTAGGCCTTGTTAATATCTTGTGGTAGAATTTAGGTTTTATGATAAAAGTTGAAAGGAAAAACCGTCCAGTCCTTCTGTTCCTGCAGGTAATTGAGGCCCATGATATTGCAGTGGCACTGAACACCAGGAAGCTGTGGAGTATGCACCTACACGTGCAGGCCAAGCTGATACAAGAGATCGTTCGGTCTTTCTCCGGCTCGTCTTGCCAGCCTATTCAGCATATGTTGAGACGTATTTGTGTTCAGTTGTGTGACTTGGCCTCACCTACTGCTCTTCTCATCATGAGGACTGTATTGGATCTGATTGTAGAAGACCTGCAAAGGTATCTTTTTGTTTTCTATTGCGAAGATTTCTTTAAATTCACCTTGGCTCTGTGCAGTAGGTTTAGCAGGAGGAAAATACTTTCAAAAATATTATTTATTGAATAGGGACTGACTTCTCAGTCCAGTGCTTTATACTGTGTCTTTACAATGCTTAATGTTGCCAAGGAACCAGATCATACCTCTAAGTTTTGATTTAGACAGTTTTGTGCTATATA
Source organism: Sakesphorus luctuosus (assembly GCA_013396695.1). Lineage (NCBI taxonomy): Eukaryota > Metazoa > Chordata > Aves > Passeriformes > Thamnophilidae > Sakesphorus > Sakesphorus luctuosus. Next base: position 690,714 of record VWZD01013508.1, on the reverse strand, counting down.
TTCATCATAAGTTTTTTAGTAAGATTTTCTTCAGGCTGTCCCTGTAATGCCTTATCTTGCCTGTGAAATGCTTTGATTGAGGATCTATCTCACATCAATAAGAAAAGGAGGCCAGGAAATTTTGTATACTGGGATTACATATGTGTAGATGTTTGTAAGCTGGAGGAATTTGAACTACAGATTCAGAGGGCTTTGAAACAATGAGGACTGCTTCTTTAATAGCATAATTATTCACATAGATACTGTTTATTAAAAAAGCATATTTATCTGTATAAAATTAGATGCCCTACAGTATGTTAAATGCATAGTAGGTTAGTTAATTTATGATGCAACCAGAAATCCTTTAGTAAAAGTTAAGCAGTTTGCAAAAAGTAAATGGAACTCTTAAGTATGTAAACTAGGTGTTTTTTTTTCTAAAATGCAGAAATATATGACTTCTGTAATGGCTGTTTTTGTAGTTTTTTAGATGACTTTAAAACACCTTTTTCAAAGTGCTTTGGTATCCTTTCAGCAACACAGAAGATAAACAGTACACTGGACAGACTACTCGACTGCTCGCTTTGTTGGATGCCCTGGCTTCACATAAAGCTTGTAAAGCAGCTATTTTGCATCTCATCAGCGGAACTACTAAAGGAGATGAGAAGTATGTGGAGGTTTTCCAGGAGCTCTTGGCTTTGATGCGATCGGCTGGGGACAATGTCACTCATCAACAATGTGCTGAATATGTAACTTCCCTCTTGCAGTCCCTCTGTGATCAGGTATTTTCTATTTTTAATGCATAATATGTGTTTATAATTTAAGGAGACAAATTAAATGAGGTTATTTCTTAGGTGCCTGCTTTTTTCCTAAAGAAAGAAAAAATCAACTTTGTTAAAACACAGAGAGAAGAAATGTGCATGGTTGGCTGCCTTGGCAGACTTGCTGTCTTGTTGCTCTTGAATGTAAATACTTTTATTTTATGAGATTTCTTCTGCATTATGTGCGCTGTTTTGGTAGCTCATTAGAGACCAGAAACTGAAGGGCACAAAGATTGCCTATGCCCTCAGCTGAGAGAGGGATGTCATTCCTCCTTGGGGGCCACTGACAAAACTTGTGTTGTCACTGTTCACTTCTTACCTGGATAAATACATATGTTTTAGTTGTCTGACTGAAACCTCTTGAAAATGTATTACAAATACAAAGATATATAAGCTACTGTAAAACTCCTCCATTAAAAAAAGGTGTAAGTTACTAAAACAAAGTAACAAATGTTGTCTGAAAATTGATTCATGGACTAGCCCTGGTAGTTTCTCGTTAGTGTGGGCATAGATGTGCATGTCATTAGTTGTCTTACTAGTGCATATATTTATTTGATGTAGTGCTTACCCACTTACATGAAAGATGTTTGGGCATTGTTGGTCAGTAGAGATAATCAGCCATTTGCATACAAACAAGATCTCTCTACCCATGCAAAATTAACTTGAAAATCAGTCTTGTTTTATTTCATGTAAAATGTGGATGTAACAGTAGATCTTAAACATCCTGGGTGGTGTCTGCAGCCTCTTAATTTTCACAGAACCACAGAGTCATAGCATATCTCAAGTTGGAAATGGACCCACAAGGATCACCAAGTCCAACTCCCTGCTCCTTGCAGAACTACCTAAAACTAAACCATATGACTAAGAGTGTAATCCAGGTGCTCTCTGAACTCTGATGGGCTTGGTGCCATGACGACTTCCCTGAGGAGCCTGTTCCAGTGACCAACCAACCTCTCAGTGAAGAACCTTTTCCTAATGTCCAACCTGAACTTCCCCTGATGTGCTTTATTTCATTTCCTTGTGTCCTGTTGCTGGTCACTAGAGGGAGGAGAGCACCTGCCCCTGTCCTGTCCCCCTTTAGTCACTTGTAGTCTGCTGTGAGGTGACTCCTCAGCCTTCTCTTCTCCAGGCTGAACCAGCCATGGGACCTCAGCCATTCATTGCATTTTGATCAGTGTTTTGAGATTAAGGGACACTTTGACTACCTAGGCAAGAAACTGTGTTAACCAGTGGCTGTTTGGCTTTTGGTTGTGGCATCATATTTCAAACTTTGAAGTTTTTATGTTTTTTAAAATAAATAATAGTTTATAACATTTAACAAAACAAAAAGAAAAAGAATACTCTGTATAAGTATTTTACTGCTCAACAATAACAGATACAGCAATAGGGTGATAAAGGGATAGTGAAAGAAACTAGTGCTTCTGACTTATGTGTGGTTTATACTTACTGCTGGTATACAGACTGCATTTTTACTATGTGTATAATAATAATTCTTTTAGGATATTGCACTCATTTTGCCAAGTTCATCAGAAGGCTCTGTGTCTGAATTAGAGCAGCTTTCCAACTCCTTACCAAGCAAAGAGCTGATGCCCTTAATTTGTGACTCTCTGATGGAAACATTAACTAATTCTGAGAGCAGTTACAATTGTCTGCTGACATGTATCCGAACAATGATGTTCCTTACAGAGCATGACTATGGCTTCTATCATTTAAAGAGGTATGGTATTTTATGATATCACTGGCAGCTTAAAGTTGTTTAAAAAAATTCTGCAGTGTGAAATCATTTCTTACCCATTTAGAACATGTTGAGGATAAGGCAGCTAAACTTCTGTTTCTCTTTAGCCCTTCAGTGTTTTAATCAATGTTTTGGTCTTCTTCACTTGAGATTTTACCTCTTAATAATTTCTGCAGTGTGCACACAGGAGCACTTTCTTTCAAGAAAAAACAGAGCACCAAAAAAAAGGTTTGTTTTCTCCATTCCAAGGGTTGAGAATTAGACTGAGGGACAGTGCTTGTGCCCTTCCCTTTTGAGACAGTCAGTTGTTAGAGCTTCTGTCTGGGACATTTGAGAACTGGCTGTAATTCCCTCTATTCTGAGGAGTTAGAGTTTGCACTTCCCTCAAGTATTCTGAGGTCAAGGCAATTAAAGCTTTTGAAAGGAGGACTTTTTTCCCCAACTATTTTTGTTGACTCCACTAACAGAGTGTATTCCTGCCTTGGACAGTATTGTTTCAACACCTAATTCCTTGTCCTGTATTTGGACCTGTTTCTGCCTGCTGAGGGTGAGGTGCAGAGGCAGGAAAGTTGTGAGGCTCACAAAGAGAAAAGCAGCCTTGTTGATATATCAAGATTGTTGAAAATGCTTTAAATAGTGCTCTTAGGCTGCAAGAAGCTGTACAGCCATAAATGAAAAGTAAGATGGTTACAAATGCTGTTGTTTCTATGATTTCATACATGTAGCCGTCAGTGTTGGTGCACAGCTTTGCTGTTTCTGTGTCGGTGTTCCATTTACAGGTTTTTTTCTGCAGTTAGGCCTCATGGGATACAATGACATTGTAACAGCAAGCGTGATTCTGCTCTGTACGTAATGCCCTTGTGCAAGGAAATGTTTCTGTACTCCTATGCCTTTTCTGCCAAAGATGAAAAGGTAATTTCTTGCAGGTTTTGGAGGTAGTACATACATGTGCAGTCTGAAATATCTGCAGACAGCACTGGTGAAAATAACAGTCTAGTACAGAGAAAATAGTGAAGCTCCAGCTTTGTAATCAAAGCTTAACTTGATAATTGTAAAATTTACCAGATTTACTTTGCCTATATGTTTTTTTCTTATAAAAAATTACAGTGGAATGGTCACTAATAAAGTATTTTCTCTTTTGTTTTTAAAACAGCTCTTTAAGAAAACACAGCAGTGCTCTGTACACTGTATTAAAGCGAGTAATAACTAGTTTTAGCAAAGACACAGGTGAACTGGCCTCTTCATTTTTGGATTTTACCCGACAGATTCTAAACTCTGATACACTGGTGAGTGAGTATGCATTGAATACTTAAACTCAGCTGCATTTCTCTGACACGTGCAGTGTGAGACATGTTCAGGAACAATTATTTCAGAAAGCAGTTGATTATGCAGATTGCTATGTAAGCCTTTTCCATCAGCAGTGTTAGTGCCATCATTAGTTTTTAATGAAATCTGTGAAAGCTGGGCAGAATACATGCTTAGTAAGTAAGCAGTTTCTTCAGTAGGAAGAAAGGCATATTGCTCCATATTGATTTCCTGAGTGAATAGCATGCTGTGGTATCCAGGTTTTGCATTCACGGAATCCTGTTAGAAAGTTGCTGTATTGATGTGTAGTATAGAAAGGCCTAGAAAATATTTGTTAATTCTGTGATACAAGCATCAGCTTATGTAGGAAAGCATTGCATTCATCTTGGTGCAGCATCTAAACTTGCTTGTTGAAGTGTCCTTTGTTAAAATAATTTACATAATAGGTTTTTGAATCAAGAGATAACTCTTGTTTTGCTAGATTTGCTCTAATGCAGGTTTGAATTCTAAGAGGCTTGCAGTCTAGAAGTATAATGAACATTTATGTGTATTAATTTCCCAATTGCCAAATATTTCAGGGGTGTTGTGGAGATGATGGAAGCCTTATGGAAACAGATGGATCCCATTCAGGCAGAACGCTGGGTCTGACTACTGCAGAGTTAAAACATCTACTGCAGAACAAAGAAGAAACCCCAGAAAACCTGCTGCTTGATCTGGAGAAACATGTTATGGTAAAAGAAGTTAAATAATTGAGTTGATGTTGAGGTCTTGTATCTGAAAATGTTATGAAAACTATATAAACTAACCCTCCTTAGTGAGGAGGATGCACAGTTCTGGCATACCTTGCAGAACTGGCAATTGCTGTTCCCATTATTGTAACACTGATATCCAAAATCACCTGCTGTGATGTAGGATGGATTCTGACTTTATTGTTTGTATTGTGTTAATGGTAAGACATTCAGGTTGATACCCTCTTGTGCTGAGGGTGTCTGCACACCCCAAGGGCACAGGTGGGTAACTGTGTGATGGAAGGCAGCAAATGAGTACAACAGAGCTTTGGGTAGTGGTGGAGCAGATTGTTAATGTAATAAGCAACAGGAGCCACTGCCTTAGTGTGGCTTGATGTGACTAGGACTGGTAACAAGTGGAGTTAATACTGGGAGTATCATATTGTTGGATGTCTTCATTAGAGACCTGAATGATGGATACATCTTCAGACAGTAAGGTGGAGGAGTGACTAAAATGCCAAACAGCAAGGCCTCGATCCAGAGGGATGTCAATAAACTCTGTAGGTTTTATTTAGCAGAAAGCTTATGTGCTTCATTAGGAAAAATGCAAAGGGCTGCAGTGAGAGCAGGATGATCCCATGCCTTGATACAGGCTGGGCTGAAAAGGGTAGGTGGTTATGGTGGTTTTGAAGTTGAATGTGGGCCAACAGTGCATGGTCACTACAGACCCATCAGGCTGTGGTCTGAGCTATCCTGAAAGGAGCATGGTCAGCACATCAAGGGGTCTTGTCTCCCTCCAGAGATGCTGGTGAGCTCTCATGTGTTCACCTCTGGCCAGCTTTGTCCTCTCACAAATTCTAGAGAGATCTAGGGAAACTGAAGAGAGTTCTACCAAGGTGACCAGGGACCTGTTTAGCCTGGTGAAGAGGGCTGAGGAGCTATCTTAGAGCTGCGTATAGCTGTCTGTGGGGATAGTAACAAAGGTGGTGGAGTCAAACTCCTTTTGGTAATTCCAGACGATAAAACAAGGGGCAATGGCCCCAGATTGTGGCTTCAGAGGGTCTAGTTGACATAAGGAAAAAAATAAATGACTGAGAGAGAAGTGAAGCACGGGAACAGGTTGCTCAGTGTGGCTGTGGGCTCTCCATTGCTGGAGGTTTTTTTAGACAGGGCTGGATAAAGTTATGGCTGACCATATCTGGCTTTGGTGATAGTCCTGCTTCAAGAGTGTATGGAGGGGATTGGACTAGAGGACATGCAGAATTCAGTGATCCAACTCTTCCATGATTCTAATTGCAAACTTAACTCTAATGTTCAAATCTAATTCTATGTAGCTGATGGCAGCCATGCAATAGATGACTAATTTAGAAGAGTTCATGAAACAGCTGCTCCACAGTCTGTTGGCCACAAATGCTTGTCCAGTGCTATATTCCTTCCTGTTCCCTCCCTGGCTGCCTGCATCTGTGGCAAGAGATTAAAAGCCACAACTATTCTGAAGGAGAAATAACAGACACTTAGAAATTTGGAATGTCTGTCAGAAAGCTTCTTAAATAAAACCTGGAGTAATGCCTTCCTTGGGATTGTTAGGGAAGATATTGCATCAACTGGGAATGAAAACTAGAACATCCATGTTGTGATATGGCTTGTTTTATACCACACTGAGGAGCTCTGTCCTGTTGTTTGTGTACTTGAGTGTCTTAGTTTCATTATTTGTGGTTGGAGAGGCTGTTTTGTATAATATAACTTTTTATAATTAACAAAAACATATTTCCTTCTCTGAGGAGGGAAGAAAGTTCTGACTTGTCCTGTGTTGACACAGGATCGTTCTAAGGAGGATGACGGCCTTGAATCCTTGCTGGACAACATAGTTGGAGTGAGGCAGATGTTGGAATCTGCAGGTGATTCTTGTCCACTGAGTGACCAAGATGGAGAGCCCATTCTTTCTGCACCAGACTCTCTCCAGAATTTGTTTAACAACAGGTAAAATCATTACATGTGTGAGCATTCTTCCTGTGAGTTACTACAGAGAATGCAGTAACTTATGCATGAGTACATTAAAAATGGGATCTAAACAGCACTGTTGTCGCTACTACGTGTTAGTTGCAGTGTATTTATTGTCATGCAAGGGTAAGGCAGCAACATTCACCCCAGGTTCTGTAGTGTTGCTTGCAGTTGGTTGTATACATCCAAACAGGCATTTGGCATTGTTTTGTTGCAGGACTACATACGTGTTGGCAGATGTGATGGATGACCAGCTGAAGTCCATGTGGTTCTCACCCTTTCAGGCTGAAGAAATAGACACTGATTTGGATATGGTAAAAGTTTTCATTACCATAACAGAAGTGGATTTAAAAACAAGAGTTAATCAGAGGCAGTAATATCAGAAAGTTATGGTTTGTTTTTCTGTGCTCATTCTTCTAAATTGACCCAGATAGAGGGATTGGCATTTGTTAAAGGGACTATTAAATGCCTTCATATTCACCTGGAAGCAGCCTCAGAATTGGGAGCTTTTGCAGTGCTCTAATGCAGAAATTGTCTCCTTTAGAGAAACAGTGGTATCAGTCAAACGTGCTTTGCATTCCTGATGGGGCTTTTCAGCAATTTGTGTTAAGTGTTGAAAAGAATGTGGTTTATTTTCTTCTTCCTTGTCTTCTGTCATTTCAGTAATATCCACAGAGCCTGATAGCTACACTTTTTATAGATTTTTATTTAAATATTTGCTCTGATGTAACAGAAGTGAAAAATGTGGCAGTAGTAAATGAACTTGCCCAAAAACTTTTCACAGTATTTGAAACTTTATTTTTATAATCTAAACTGTGAAGCTAATAGTGAAAAATATACAATAGTATCCCCCTCCTTTTTTTTTTTTAGAACTAAGCAACTGGCAGTGTCTTAATTTCTTAAGTGAGAAATGATACGTTTCTGTTGACTTCGTTGCCTTCACTGTTTTTTTAGTTTTACTCTTCTTTAATTTACATGCAAAGATACTTGTGTTTTTAATTACTTAAGCAAAGCCAAAACTGTTGAGTCCTATATAAAAGTGGCATTAATAAATGAAAGGGCTGTAGCTATGCCCTTCAATTTGTTGAGATTCAGAACTGTCAGGAGAATTTTGCTGCAGCTCTGCCGCTTTCTTTTTTTTTGTTATTGCTGCTCTTTGTTTTGAGCCACAGCACAGCATTAAAAGGTAGAGGATGGAGCTTTTTTTGTTCCAGAAGGACCCTAGCGAATCTCACCCATCCTTGTGCAGCATGTTTCCTTCTAGAAGTGCCAGTAATGACTGTTGTGATAAAAATAAACTCTATCATTGCAGGTAAAAGTTGACTTGATTGAACTGTCAGAGAAGGGCTGCAGTGACTTTGACTTGCAAGCTGAATTGGAGAGATCGTTTCTGTCAGAACCATCATCTCCTGGACGTACAAAAACCACAAAAGGGTTCAAGCTTGGCAAGCACAAGCATGAGACCTTCATAACTTCAAGGTAAGATGAGTTTTTAGTGAATTTAACACTGTGTTCATCACTCATTTGTATGTTCTCATAATGTGAAATACCTTTCAAATTGCATCTCCAATATGGAGAATGCCTGATCTTCAATATCAACACAGTTTTACATTAACTAAATAAATTATGGTTTGTTGTGATAGTGGGAAATCTGAGTACATAGAGCCTGCCAAGAGAGCTCATGTTGTGCCACCACCAAGAGGAAGAGGCAGGGGAGGATTCGGACAAGGAATTCGACCACACGATATCTTCCGTCAGAGGAAACAGAATACAAGCAGGCCACCCTCCATGCATGTGGATGATTTTGTTGCTGCTGAGAGCAAAGAAGTGGTTGCTCCAGATGGGATACCACCAGCCAAAAGGCCACCAAAGGTGTCACAGAAGATTTCTTCACGTGGCGGGTTCTCAGGGAATCGAGGAGGACGAGGAGCTTTTCACAGTCAGAACAGGTTCTTTACACCACCTGCTTCCAAAGGTATGTTGGTTCTCGTGTTAGAACTGGAGTAAAACCATGCAAAAAAATGCTTCAGTAATACTAACCCAGTTTCCTAGCAGTGAGTCATCCCCAGTGTGAGACTTCCTGAAGCAGTGTTGCTGAAATCAGTTGTTTGGCAACAGAAAAGCTTCTTTTGAAGGCAAGAACCATCAATGCTGTGGAATTGAACCAAGGCTGTGAATTCCCGTGTTGCCTCTCTCTCCACCTTTTCCTCAAAAGGAGTCAGCTGTTTTGAGCAACTGTTAGAGAGTTTCTCTGCCATTTGTGACATGGTAGTTCCTGAAATCAAGCACCACATCTCTGGGTTAAATGAGGCTTTGGAATAAAAGGATAGAAGATTCTGACAAGAGTAAGATGCAGTTTTCAGTGAACCTGCAGATACTAGCTACAGTATTTAAGTTTCTTTCATGTATAGAAAAGGTTGCATTCCTTTCCCTTCCATCCCATAATTAAGGCAAGTCCTTGCAAAGTAGAAACAGAAAATTCTTCCATTTATAAAGGTATAAATAGTAGGATTTACTTTACCACAAAACCTGAAAGTGTAGGAGTCTGTCTTAATACACCAGATAATGTGAATTCTTTTAAACTTGAATTCTTGTCTGATAGATATTTTCCCCTGATTCTGTGTAGAATACAGTAACTTGCAGACTTTTGAGTTAGAATACAGAGGGTATGTTAATGCAGAGTATCTTTATCTATTTGAATTATGTAAATATTATGTTACCACCCTGAGTATTGTGAAGATTGAAATGGAAAAAAACAACCAGTGATGTTTGCTCAACAGTGTGTGGGTTTTTTCTCTCCCTGTGTAGGAAATTACAGTCGTCGTGAAGGCACTCGAGGCTCAAGTTGGAGTGCACAGAGTACGCCCAGGGGAACCTACAATGACAGTAGAGGTGGTCAAAGCAATTTTAACAGGGGTCCACTGCCACCACTGAGACCATTAAGTTCAGCAGGTACATGGTATTCCTATGGGCATCGAACTATAGAGAATTCCTTGAATTTCATTTTTGCTTTACAAATGAAACCATGCAAGGATGCTGCAGACACCTTGAAATTCAGCAAATGTTTTAAGCATATATGAACAGTTGTCACTGAGACTGTGTGCAATGTGTGCTTTCGTGCGAACTGCCCTGTAACCCATAGAACTTGCTGAATTGAACACTCGATCGCAGAACCCTAATTGTGCGTTCGCAGTTTTGCCATTTGGTTGTCTTCGTACCTACATGGTAATTGTAGCGCAACCCAAGCAGAAATGTTTGCCTAAGAGAAAAGTGACAGTTAAAAGGAGGAAACAGACGCTGTTTGTATCTCATCTTGTTTTTGTTTCTTACGCTTTGGCAGCTGCTACTCCGCCTAGGGCTTTTTTTTTTTTCCAACTGAGTATACTTTTCTTTGCTTTAAGGCTACCGACCGAGTCCTCGCGATCGTGCTTCCAGAGGCCGCGGAGGGATTGGACCGTCTTGGACAAGTGCTAATAGTAGTAGCAGTGGTGGCTCAAGAGGAAAGTTTGTTAGTGGAGGCAGTGGAAGAGGTCGTCATGTACGTTCCTTCACGCGATAAAATGAGACCTAGTGGTGGAACAGCCCAGCCTTGTGGACTTCTGTGAAGATGACAAAGAAAGAAGTGTCACTAAAGGACCAATTCAGTTTCTGAAGGACACCAAGAGAATATTTTTGTCTGAAGAAAAAACTTTTGTTTAATACAAGACTTGAAATTTCAATAAAATTCAAGACTTTTTGTGTACAACTGTAAATTTTTTGTTGCTTTTGGAAGAATGTTTCAATTTTTTTGTGGATTTCAGTAGACAATACTTAGTAAAGCAGCTCTTTGAGCTGAGACTTGAAGGACTTCTAAAATATTCATTGTGCCAAAAGAAAGGTACAGGTGTTTTGTGTGTGACTTATTATTGCAACAAAATTAAAAAATATATATGTAAGATGATTTCAGTTTTTTCTCTCAGGTTTAGAGCCATTAGCCCTTTTTTTCCTTTGTTGTTTTTTTGTTTGTTTGTTTAGCCAGTCTGAGTTATTAATGAATGAGGTCCATCTGACAGCAGGTGAAGTAGCAGATGATAGAAGATTGAAATTAATCTGCGAAAGAATACAAATGTAAATGTAATTTATGTAGGTTTTACTGTACATCTTGGGTAGTGTGATTAGAAGCTTAAGGTCCCACACAAGGTAAAATTAGAATAAAATCTGTCACTGACTTCAGGGAGAGCAAGACAACATTTTAGCACTTACAACTCCAGTTCATGCATTAGGAGCACAAGAGTTATTTCACTGGAAAGCAACAAATGCTTTGCAGTTAAAAAGCAGGATGCCCATACCCTTAGAGGGCCTGGAGTTCATTTGTTACATGCCTGTCCTCTGACTTCGGTAGTTGAGAAGGCAGAGACACAGATATATAAACTGAGCAACCCCATAGTGAGGCAGTGATACTAAACCTTCCCTTTTGAAGAGATTGTTTGGATTTTTGTTTCTGCAATTAGGCTGAGATACAGTTCAAAAAGAAAAACTTTGAGGAGTAGGAATTCATAAAGAAATGTCACCACTAGGTTCAATTCTAAAAGTATTTTCATATTGAATTCAGTGACTGAAATAAGGTTTACATGTTTTACATGTTTGCATTCCTTTGGGATCTGTGGGTTTCATAGAATTAACAGATCCTCCATAGCCATTTACCGCATTTTTTGGATGGGATGAGGTGTGGTAGCATTGTCTAAAGGCCATGGGCAGTTTTTGGAAATGAGCTCCACTGTCAGACTTAGCTGGGCTTGATTTTCACTTAAGCTCTGGTCTCTTGTCATTACAGAAGTGCTTTAAATGGGTCTTAGTCTACTTACATAGGGCCCAGTTGTAACATTTTTATTTTACATAATTTCAGTTTACTTCAGACAAGTTGTCTGCCTAGGTGCATTAACTTTAACACCCTATTTCTCAAGCATGGTAATGCACTAAATTGAAATTTATTTAGCTTTATACTGCCTGGCTAAATAAGATACTCATTTATTTGAACCACAGATGGCCACTATTATCTGTATATTCTTTGTGTGGAGACTGAGACTGTCCCACTGCGTGGAAGGTTGACATAACCTAAGAAAAGTGGGAAACTTTCTTGATTTGACTGGGTGCACTTAAAGGGAACAATACCAGTTCATAAAGGTTTTAACATTATTTAAAATAATGTGAACAGCTGTGGATTGGAAGCCAAACAATTTTCTGAATGGTAAAATAATAGGAAGATGTAATTTTACTGATAATTGTAATGACTAAAATGGGTGGAGCTCTCACAGGCATTACTGTTATTAATGCTATTTTTTTAAGGAGCATTACATTAATATTTTTAAAGCTGACTTACTCCTCTAGACCGTGTGCTTAAGGTTGTTTTATTTTTTTAGAAATTTCACTGTTTTGGGAACTAGCAGGGATATGAATCATTGGTTTTCTGTCAGAGAATTTGAACTGAAAAGTGTTAAGCATGGAATAAATATGTAAATAATCAGTACTGGTTCTTCAAAGTTTAAAATATATGGCATGTCATATAAGTAATTTTCAAATTAGGAGGAAATAAAGGGTTGGTTAAATTGATGTATGGAAGCTCTGTAAAATCAGTTAAACTTGAAAAAGAAGTGTATGTGTATCATGTTTTTGGGTTTTTGTTAGGGGTTTTTTTGTTTTCTTTCAAATTATTTCAGTTGTGCAACCCTTCAATGCAAAGTGGTTCCTCTCATGGATAAATTCATAATTCATGAATTCATGAAATAATGCTTTTTAAAACTTACATGTTACTTGGTTTGCTCTTTTCAATGGGATTGCTCTCCATGATTAAATAGCATTTCAAAGTCTTGTATGTTGCTTTTGGCACTCTGCCTAAGCAAGAAATTTTCAAGTTTTGTTTCCTGGCTGGAGCAACCAGAATACTGGAAGTGGCTAATGCCATTTTAGTTTAGAGACTCCTGTGCCTACCTGATGAGCATAACAGTGAGAGGAAGGTGAGTGAGGCAGAGGAGATGTACAACGTAACACAGACAGAGGCACAGTTTGTATATAGGATGAGTGAGACAAGTCACGTGCATTGTTTTTTGCTTCCAAAATCTTCAGCTGCTTTGCAGTCTGTATTGTGGCTGAGGGCCAGGTGCAGATGGAGCAGTGTAAGGAGATAACAGGTTATCTGCAGGCTGCTTTGCTGATCTCTAGTTGTGCCATGTGCACTTGCAGCCTTTATAACCCGCTCAGTAACTCCTCCCATCAGGTAAAGGAATATCCAGACAATAAAGGCAGAGGACTGCAGCAGCAAATTCCTGCTTGAGTGCCCCATGTCCAGGTTGCTCATGTTTAAGCAAACACAACTCTTGTTTTGCCCTTCTTACATGTTCATATCCCACCTGGGATATGGTAGTGGCTATGGAAAACCTGCATTAGGGATGAGATCCTTGCAGTTGATGGACAGTGAATTAAGTTTTCCCTTCTTGCCAGTTTATTGTCTTGTTAGAGCAGGGAATGCCATACTCTTGTCGTCAGAAGTTCTCAACTCTGCTAGCTCTTTGCCTTCCAAATGGCTGCTCATCCCATTTAAAAATTCCCATCTGTGAGGTGGGAGGGAAGTCCTGGAGAAGGGATAGTGTTCGACTAAACACCTGCCTTGTTTATTAGGAGGTAAAATGCAGCCATACCTACTCCAGGGCACTGACTCACTATTGTGGTTTATTCCTGATGTCTGGTGCCTAAATGTTGCTGTTTCATGTGATAAAGAGGGTACTTGGACTTCTGTAATAGAAAGAAGTGAACCAAAGTGAGCTAATTATGGTTGTAGACCCTTTATTAGTTCAACTTTATACAAAGTGTACTTGAAAGTGATACAAAGTGTTACTGTTTCTTTTACAGACTCGAGATTAAGATCTGTTAAGTGCTGGTTTATCCTTGTGCATATAAAGGTAGAAAACGTAAATAGATTGGCAGCAACCTGTAACACTGGAAGACAGTTCAATGTTTACTTGGTTAATAGAAAGTTGCATAGAATTGTAGGTCTTTATAAAGGCATCTGTCTATGTGGCAAAATCTCCCTGACCTACATACTCCATCTGACCAGCAGTACCGGAAAAGGCTCCTTGTAAATACTATCCAGCACTTCTAAGGAAAATGGCTGTAGAAAAGCACCATGCCAGAAATGTCCAAGAGGACAGGACATGGAAAATGTCATTTGCAAGGCTACCAATTTCTATAAATTGCAGGAACTGTTTGCCACCTGGGATCTATTAATACATTAAACTTAATAGATTAAACCTAAGAGCATTTGAGATAAAACCCCTTTGGGCCAGTCAAAATACTTCAGTATAGCAGGTGACTGTGGAATTCCCTTCTGTGCTGACAAGACACTGTTGTATATGTATGTTACTAAATGGATTTATCTCATATGAAACTGTTAATGCAGTACTAGAAACATAACTAACTACAACCTCTCACCTTGATTCTTCCTTACCAGCCCTGCACCAGACTCATGCAGTTCTGAGTTCATGACTTCTGTTGAAACTCATCTAAATGTACCAGAAGCAATCTCCATAATTACTGTTCCTGGTCTAAATAAAGCAATCCTAGCAGGAATGGTCTATACTGGCTAAGTGCACAGAACATTTTTTGCTTTTAGAAGAGTGCAGGTCAGGGAATGCAGCTGTAATGCTGAAAGAAACAGTATCTTGTCTTGAATTTGACCTCTGAAGTGGAGGAGTCTAAAGGAACTAGTTAATGTGTTTGTAACTGGGCTCTTAGATCTTCAGAATAAATATGTAAATATTGATTTCCTTTCAAAGACTAGCTTACCACTTGCTTTAAAATACAAATTTCTTTAAATACATCCTTAGTGTTATTCTTTTCCACCCATTTTAATGTAGGATAAGAAGTTGCTCAAATCCTGTAATACTTTGCAGTCTCAAGTAATTCACTTAACTGCTTGCTCTCTGTGAGTTTTGTTTGTGAATGTCCCAGGCTTGGTACTACATTATATACCCACTTAATTGCAGATCAAGTTTAATCTCCTTTTAATTCCCATGCCATGTGAACTGCAGTGCCACACGCTGGCAGCTCACACAGTGGGTTGGCTGATGGCACAGGCTGGTGCAGCCGCAGCGCTGCCTTCGGGCCGAGGGAACTCAGACTGCACTCTCCTGGCTCCACAGTTTGTGCTCTCCCTGTTCCAGCTGCAAAGTACTAGGAAAAGTAACTAAAATTACAACCATTTGCATGGTTACTGGTCTACTTGAATAATAGTTCCACTTGTGAGGAAATGGAACTGATCAAAGTGTGGTTTAGTATGAGAATACTAATACCAGTAATTCTGTGTTGAGCCCTCCTCTAATGCACTTTTAGCAGAGTGCCTCATATAATCCTACAATATGATCATGACTAGAGAAGTGGCATTTCCAAGAGAAATGTCTTTAACTTACATCAGCTCTAGTAGAATATTTGGAGCCTTCATTTTTATGAAAAGGATTAACAGACTATTGGAAAGAAAGAAAAAAAATCCATTCCTTCTGCCAACTGCTATTAAGAGCTGTGTAATACATGAGGCTGGAAAAGCTCGAAGTAGATGAAACATTAACATAATAGGCTATTTATTTTCAGTCTAGTCAACTGTAAGACAGGTCAAATGATGACCATAATTCGCAATACCACCCTGTGAGGAGTTCATTAGCAGAGAAAAATCTGAAGTGCAGAATAATTACCAACACAGAGGAACAGGATAAAGCTTAAAGTCACTGTGTAGGGACCTGATGTTATTAGCTACTATGTGCCCATTTAAACTATCTCTGAAAGTGCTTCTTTGCTGCAGAAGGCAACCCAAGCTGACGGGTCATTCCAGCAGCAGGTGGGCCTAAAGTGTTGCCATTTCCACACTGGAAGCTCAGACTCTCCTGAGCTGGATTGCACAGCAGAAAAACCTTCCTTTACCACCAAGGGTGCCCTTTTCTCATGCAGTTTCATGTCCATCACTTAGGAAAAATACAGCAGACCAAGTGCTAAGTAAACATTAAACAAACCCTACTTTTCATACTAGAAGGAATTCAGTCATAAATAGGTGTGTGAAATTCCTGAAGCAAACAAATGTATTTTGGGGAAAGCACAGAGCTAATAACTTTTTCTTCTGTGGTCAGAACAGAGAAGATTGGGCTACTGCCCTCTAACTCAGAAAAGATGATGCTGCTCATCTGAATTCTATAGGATTTTGAAGTGATTTTTTTCTTTCACATTAGGTAAAGTCACATCAAGTGACATAGTTACAGGACACAGAAAAGCACTGAAACTAATAGCATGAAATCTAGTATGCCTAGCATGAAATACAGTATGCCAAAAAGCTTCAGAATTAGAATGAATGCTGCAATAGTGTCACACAAAGCACAGACACTCACAGCTTGCTTATTTAGAACACAATAACAGCATTCTTACTTTCTAACTACAACTTTAAATACACACATCGATGTAAGTGAATTGACCACTGAATGTTTAGTGTCAATGGTCTTCCCC
Source organism: Sakesphorus luctuosus (assembly GCA_013396695.1). Taxonomy (NCBI): domain Eukaryota; kingdom Metazoa; phylum Chordata; class Aves; order Passeriformes; family Thamnophilidae; genus Sakesphorus; species Sakesphorus luctuosus. The sequence goes on along the minus strand of VWZD01013508.1, from coordinate 674,629 downwards.
AATTACTGTTCCAGATTGTTCAATATGGCCTCTTAAGAGATGTGCTATGTCACGAGTTGGTGAGACTGCTACAGTGACCTGAATAGTCTCAATGACTATAATTTAATCTAGAATATAGGGACTTAAAACATGTAAAGATTTGGACATAACTCTTCCTATGAATGTTTTTCATATTTCTTCCAGAAAAACCCCCACTTTTACAGAAGAACTATTTATGCCAGTTTTTAAATACAGAAGACCTGAACATGTGCACATCGTACTAAAACCCCAGCAAGTTAGAAGGATTTAATGCCCAAAATTCAGACAGCTCTGACCTCAAGTCTTCATACTGTAGACTATGTACTAAAGATGAGTGCTGCCTCTCTCTTTGGTTATTCTGTTAGCCATAAAACTATTGCTCTGAGTCACAGCAGGGCATGCACAGTAATGTAGTGACTTTCTAAACTATGAAATTAACTTATTCAGGTTGAAACTGCACACATTTTCCTGAATGTTCAAAACTGATTTAACACATTCAATAAACAGAAGGCCAGATTTCTCCCCAGTTAGTCCACTGATGAGCTGCAATGGACAGAATATTAGTTATACCACTGAAAACAATATGAACAGGCTGTGTGAGAACTTTGGAAAAGTCTTTGAACCATATAGATTTCTCATGCAGTTCTCATGGATGAATGCTTCCTTGATTCAGTATTTGTGTGTCTGTTAAAAAAATTGTACTGCAAACTTAGAATCATAGAATTGTCAACGTTGGAAGACACCTTTAAGAAAATCCGTCCAACTGTCAACCCAGCACCACAACTGTAATCCCATAGTCACCAAACCATATAACCCAGTGGCACATTCTCTTAAACACCTCCAAGGATGGTGACTCCACCACCTTCCTGGGCAGCCTATTCCAATGCCTGACCACCCTAACACTGTTTTTTTCTAATATGCAATCTAAATCTTCCCTGTCTCCTCTTAAGTCCATTTCCTCTTGTCCTCTCACCTGAAGGCATGGCAGAACAGACTGACCCCCACCTGCCTACAACCTCCTCTCAGGGAGTTGTAGAGAGATATGAAGTCCCCTCTGAGCCTCCTCAAGACTAAACAGACCTAGCTCCCTCAGCTGCTCCTCCTAAGACACGTTCTCTAGACCCTTCACAAGCCTTGTTGCCCTTCTCTGAACAGCTGAGGTAGACTCGGCCTGGGAGCAAAAAGGCAAGCTATTTATAGCCTGATGGGCACATTAAACATCAGGACATCTAGGAAGAGATGCGACATACAGATGGGTTCGTGGCTGAGGGGTGGACACGACTGTGGAGGCCATCACACAGGTTATTCACCAGTGTGAAATGTGTGCAGCAATCAAAAGAGCCATGAGAGTAAAATCTCCCTGGAACAGAGGGTGGAGGCTGAGTTTCCAGTATAGTGAGGCCTGGCAAACTGACTGCACTGGACCACTCCCGTGAACATGTCAAGGCTAGAGCTACATACCATGGTGGAGGAAATGACTGGCTGGCTGCAAACACATCCTGTAAAACAGGACACCGCTTGGAACACCATCTTAGCCCTTGAGAGGCACCTTCTGTGGTGACATGGGACCCCGGAGAGAACTGAATCAGACAATGGGACTCTTTCAGAATAACCTTATAAGCTTGGGCAAAGAAACATGGCATTGAATGGATGTATCACAAGCCTTATCACCCACAAGCCTCTGGAAAGTTTGAGAGCTACTATGGACTTTTGAAGACTATGTTAAGACTGTTAGGTAAAGGGACATGGAAGCACTGGGAGGTAAATTTAGCCACTTGGCTGGCCAACACTAGGGGATCTGCCAGCTGCCCTGGTCCTGCCCAAATAAAACCAAACCCCTACATACTGTGGGAGGAGATAAGTTCCCTGTACTACACATGGGGAAGTGGCTGAGGAAGTCAGTGTGAGTCTCTCCTTCCCTGGGGAAAGGCAAACCCCTCCATGTGATTGTTTTTGCTCAAGCACCAGGGTGTACCTGGTGGGTAATGCAGGAGGATGGAGAGACCCAGTGTGTGCTTCAAGGAGATTTAACCCTGGGGGAAAAATAATCTGCACTCTTAGTTGTATGTTACAGGAAGTAAAGTAGCAGGACAATGAAAAACCAATTTCGGGAGGTGCAAGGAGAGTGAGAGGATGACCCAAGCCGGGCTGGTGTCGGTGCCCAATGATCGATTGTGTTGCTTCTACTGTCCTAAGTACCCATCCTGATGGAATAGAGGCCAAATCTAGAGGGGTGGAAGAAGGCCATAAAGTGGAAAAAATAGTATTTATCTATGAAAGCCCAGGAGATAGTCAGAAGATATATATATGTTATGTGGGATCTGAGTGTGACACAAGGTATAGAATAAGGGGTGGAGACAATTGGACCTGGCTGAGATGGAGTTCATTTCCCCATTGCACCTCACAGTGCTGTGCTTTGCATTGGTAGCTACAAGGGTGTTGATAACACACCAGTGTTTTGGCTACTGCTGAGAACAGCATCAGCACTGTTACAGCCCTTCCCCAGTTGAGGGTGACATCCTGGGAGGGGACACAGCCAGGTCAGCTGATCCAAACTATCCAAAGGGATACTCTATACCTCATGATGTCAGCTCAGACATAAAAGCTAAGAAAAGGAGTTTGTTGCTTTAATAAACTGCCTTATTAGAACCCACAAGTCATCTTTCATTTTATTCTCCCCTTTTTTGGCTGGGCATTTGGTGTTCAGCCAAGGTCAACTCACCATACTGTGTTACCCTCTCATGCCAGTGCCAGGATCTGGTACACCCTACAGCTTCTTGAGCACTAATACAGACATCTGAAGTCCAAGTGATGGAGTAAATACTCATCTCCTGTGAATATTAATGTTCAAGTAGCCTTAAATCTGCCAAAAGAAAATTAAGGATACTCTATGTATTTATACAAGCTTTAAAGACATTGACTGGTCCTATGCTTAAAGGACCCTGTAGAAATAGCTGATACTTTCATGTATAAAAGCTTCAAATTTTTAAATAAAATGCAGATCCCCTCCCACAAACTCCAAGTTACTCACACATCTATTTAAAAGGTTCTGGTTATTCTGTTATCTTGGGCTTTGGTATTAGTGTCTTAAGTGTGTATCAGCTTGGGAAATTAGAGCTCTAAAGCAAAAGTCAACCTCACTTGAAGCTGTTACATAGCAGAATTACAGTTTAAAGTGCTTGCTTTCCACTGTTGAAGCAAGAACTACAGATGTAGTGGGTCTGGCTGAGGTGGAATTTATTTCCCCACAGTAGACACAGTGCTGTGCTCTGCATTGGTAGCTAGAGGAGTGTTGACAACACACCCATGTTTTGGCTACTGCTGAGCATAGCACTGTAACAGCCTTTCTTCAATCCAGGGTGAGATCCTGGGAGGGGACACAAGTGGGCCAGCTGACCCACACTGCCCAGGGGGATATTCCATACCATATGATGTCAACCCAGATATAAAGGCTGAGGCAAGGAGCTGGAAGAGGAATACATTGCCTCCAATGGCTGCCTGCTGGCAACCACTATGTGTGCAGGAGCCCTGTGTCTCAGAGGAGAGGCCAACCGTCACTGCCTATGGGAAGTGGAAATTAACTGCCAGCTCCTGCTTTGTGCATACGTACACTGCTTTGCTTTCTCTTGCATAAATATAAACTGCCTTATGGCAACCCATGGTTTATGTTGTTATTTCCTTCCACCTTACTCTCTCCCCTCTCTGGCTGGGAAGGGGAGTGACAGACCAGCTGGGTGGGCACCTGGCTTTTAGCCAAGGTGAACCCACCACAACAGACTATAAACAAACAAAATTTTATCAATTTCTATTACTTACTTACTAAGTCTACTACTCACTTTTCCCCAAATTAAATACATCCCAAATGTCCTTACTGATGAATCACATTTGCTTTCTCATGCTTGAAACATAGATAGTTAGAGATTGCTTCCTTCCCAGCCTACTATAGTCTGTATTTTTGACGTTAAAAGGCTCTAGCTTTCAGGCTTGAAAGACTCCTGTAAGTGATGCATTGAAGAGATGATAACAAATCAAGTCTCCTTCCCCCTTTTTATAAAAGCATTGGCTAAAAATATATTTGCCAATTACTGGTTTTAATTCTCAGTGTTCTCTCAGAAAAAAAATTCTCCCATTTCTTTTTACGTACCCAAGGGAAACAGAGCTGTAATTTAGACTTTAAAAGAAAACAAGTGCATTAGAAATGATATAAAGTTTACCAATTATTCAAAGAAAGTAGAAAACATTGCCTGAAGCCAGTATTAGAAGAAAATATTTTTTGAGCTTACTACTGTTTAGATAACTGTAACTTCTCTAGGCTTTCTTTTAACACTCTCTATTCGTGTCAGAGGACGGAAATGTATTGACTTCTTGCTTCCCTCTGTAGTAGTTAATCGACAGTCCTTCTGCAGCCCCTTCAGCAGCTCCATTAACTCCCGTTTTTCCAGCTCTGCCTGCTCCAGTTCTTGCCGGTGCTGCCTCTCCACAGCCATCAGAGAGCGTACATCTGACATCAGTCGTGATACCTGACTCTGCAATGCAAATACAAATTTACTGCAAAAAACAAACCCTTTTCTAATGAGGTGGGATGAAGTTGAACAGGCCGAGCACGTAGGATGATGGACTATAAAGAATAAGCAACACTGAAATCATTTTTTGATAGCAGAACAAATCTGAGACAGCCAGCATTTACCTTCTGGGATGGTCTTGCTTTGAAGATCCCAACATAGTTTTTCAAAAGGTTTCTTGTAAAGTATGATAAGAAACACCAGATTTACCCAGTTCCTGTTTACACTTTCTATTTCAAGACCCTAACCAAAATACAGTTTTGGTTATGTTGAGATACGTTCCTTATAGATTTAACATCAAATCCAGTAGAAACTGAAATGTAAACTATAAAGCATATCCATTGCTTTGGGCTTTAAAAATTACTATTCTGAAATGAAATAACAACTGGATGAATGAAGAGATAAGGTGGCCTTGCTTGTTACTTGATGAAGTTTATGATGCAGCTTTCCAACCTTCTGACCACAGTATAAACAACACTGTCAGCAGTAGGGCTCTCTGTCAGCTCTGGATTAAATCACTTTGGATAGCACCAAAAAAGAAGGAGCTGGATATTTAAGTACATCTGATTTGCAATGTATGCCCTGAGCTTACAGACGCTGAAAATCAGTTTCAGACTGATCTGCTGACAATGTTACGCATGTGCAGAGCTCTGCAGTCCTTGCAGGAGGTACCTGGGTGAGCTCCAGATGAACTTGAAGCTGATAACCATGGGAGTACAGCACTCAGCTCCTTCTCCACAGAGCTGATTAACATGGCAGAGCTTTGCCAATTTTGCTTCTCCTTTACATGAGACTATATTTACAAAATAAGAGAATTCTACCAAGAAAAGCAAAAAGCCCGACTGTCAAGACAGAAAAAAAAAGAGGAAAATGATCATATTTACCTTTAGTTCTTCAATTTCATTTTGCAGAATACTCTCTTTTTGGACCATATGCCTTCTCTGTGAATCTAACCTCGACTCCATCTCATGTTTTGCCTCCTCCACTTTGCAGATCATTTCTGACCTAAAAAGTTTATTTCTCCTTGTTAAGTCTTGTCAGAAGAATGATTTTCATATTCCAGAAAGCTCTGATGCAACTAAATGGCCTGATCTGATTCCCAGCAAACTCTACAAGACACACCTGTAGAGGCATGAAGAGCATAAAGTGCATCTTGCCCAGAGGCACTAATGTGGCCATGAACAGCCTATAGGGGGACAACGATATCATATTCCAGAAGTCACTTTATGAGCTCAAGAATATGCATTTATGACTTTAGGTGATTTTATGCCATTTGCCTACAATATATGCTAAACACAGGCAGCCAAGATAAGAAGTCTGAATTCCATAAAAAGTCTGAATCCTGTAGTATTTCTAATCATGTAAAGAAGTGAGACAGCACAAGTGTGTAGATGTGGCACTTGGAGACACAGTTTAGTGATGGGTTTGGCAGTGCTAGGTTAGCAGCTGTGCTTGATGGTCTGAAGGGTCTTTTGTGGTTCTGTGTACTCTTGTCACTTTTATGGTGGACACTAAATGACAGTATGCACTAAACCATATCTCATCCCTCACCAGACCTAATCACTTAAACAGCTTCACGGCCAAAAAGTAGCTGGTACTACATTAACCTTCTGAGTTCAGAAATAGGTAGCAGAATCCCTCGTGTTTCAATGCACTTAAACGATATTTGAGCCTGAATTCACAGGAATGTTCAAGAGCACAACACAGAGAGCTGAAAGACAGAAATGGGAGGACGCATGAAGAAAAAAAAAGAGTCCAACTATATAATGGAAGGGGAAGGGTACAGAAACATACACAGAAGGAAAGGTAGTATGCTGGTAAGAAGATTCATAATCACTGACTGCTGTTAATCTAACAGAAATTTAATAAAAAATAAAAATTACATCTTCAGTGATTTAATCTACCTGTACTTGCCAAAATAATTACAGATTTTTATATTCTGGTTCTGTAAAAACATAAACTAAATATAATTATTAAATAATGTGAATTTGAGTCCATAATAGGCCAATGGAAAAATTCAATTGCCAACTTCAGTCCAGTTTTCTTAGGTTTTTTGTCATTTTATATAGTAAGCTGATGGTTTTGTTCAACTGCAAGAAACGGTATTTTACGATTTATAGTAACTTGGACGAAAAAAAACCAGCAAAAGAATCAAAACAGCAAGAATTTTAAGTCTATGCTGGTCCCTTAGTACCAAGTAACTAACAGACCATTTAACATAAACCAGGATCCTGTACTACTATTTGAAGTGCTTTATGGAGTAATTTTAAGACCAGACTAACAAAAACACCAAAGAAACAGAAGATTTGTACCGAAGTAGCTCCAGCTCAGTTCTCAGCTCTGCCACACAATTATGCTGTGTGTCTTCTGCACTGAGAATGGTGTAGCCACAGCCATTGGGGCACTCACGGCTCCGATACTCACACACTGCCAGGTGACCATCCAGGTTGCACCGCTCAATCTGCACCGTACAGCCTGCACAAGGAACAGCAAGGGAAGCCAGTCAGCTACAACTAATGGAAGTATTCTGGTAAAATTCCAAACAAAAACACTCAGGAAAGGAAGCTGAAAAAAGTGATTTCTTTAGAAAATGAAACAGGAACATAGCTAGTAATACAACACTGTTAAAAAGTCTTATAAAGATATTTATCCATTAACTAAAAATAGAGATTGGAATGAGGTATTTTCTGTAAAGCCTTCTACAGCTGGTCTGGCATTAGAGCAAATTCATTAACAACAATGCTGATGCCAAGGTAAGGCACTGGCAGCTTGCATGTGCTTTCATCATAGACTGCAGAGATTGGAATTGATGAAAAATGCACACATGTAAAAAAATATTAGGTTATCAACTTTAGGGAAAAACATCTGAAGACATGTAGTAAGAAAGATGTGGGTGAGATGGAACGTAACCATGTTGTCCTGACCATGTTTGTCTTGTCTACAGAGTACTAGACCACATAAATAAGAAAGAACATTTATTTATTAACATATAATGACTCATCCAAAATAGGAACATGCACACAGAAATTCTAGGATACAAATTTTGCAGTTCTACAGTGATTAAAAGCAAAACATAAAGAATCAAAATGAATACTATATAAAGTATTGTTACATTTAAGTCTCAACTTGAAGTTTGTAGTCTTAACATTTAATCTTTGAGGCCCTGTGCTGTAACACACACTTGCATTTAATTTGAAGAGAAAATCAAAGTAAGGAAATTGAAAAAATGGAGTAATGAAACTTGCCAACAAACCATACCAGAAAATGACAAAAGAGCCCTCTAGAAGAGCTTTACTAATACATATAACAATTTATAATTCAGGCACTCAAAATACACTCCAATGTATTCTTGGGAAAGACTTCAGGAGATGTAAGAGCCCTCACACCCTGAACACCAGACATCAGGTGTGGTAACTCTATAGACACTATTTCTGTGGAATCAGAACAAGTGAATCTGAAGCATCTGCAGGAGTCACTGCTGGAGAAATTCTAACTCGCAGTAGAGCAATTCTAGAACCTTAATCATCTCATAATTAATTACAATGGCAGACTCAACAATGCCGTTAGCATTATTAATTAGAAATTAATTTTATCTAGGAACCTACAACATTTTGAATGAAATCAACTGGGAAATTTTAACAGTATGTTCCTTTTAAAGGCATGTTTCTTCCTCAGGTGGTGTAGGCTTGCTTTAAATAAAAACCTCAACACAAACACAACAATTTCAACCAGAATTTAGCTTTGAACAGTCTTTATTTCCAAGACATATTTTTGTTAAAACCATGAGACAGAGTGAGCAGCTGCACAAGTACCAGGCAACCAGTTGTTTTATAAATAAATTGTGACCCATGAGTGTTCTGCAGGGGCTATTTCATTCATTCAAACATCAGAACACGCAATCAGGATTGGAAAACAAAGGAGTAACTTTGTAATGCAAAGCAAATGCATTACTACATTTCCTACATTTGAAGTCCGTCATACTTGTTTATTTTGGTTATCTCCTGGATAAGAAACAGTTGCTAATCCTCACGGTTGCCATAAATCAGTAACATATTTTGTTCAAATACACTGCTGTAAAGAGCAGGTCATGTCACAGCTTTGAATCTCTGTTTGGAAATAATGGTCATTATTGCAGTTCTGTTGACAGGAAGATGACAAACACATGTTTTTTGAACATAAAGGATTCAACTTCCTTGGGTATTACTCACCAGCATTGGAGCAGGGTATCTGACTGTACTCACACTCCCTTTCATGCCTGTCTATGGACTCCAGAGAACAAACCATTTCACAGCCATACTCTCTGTTTCTGCAATGCAGCTGAAGACGGTTTAAATCATTTTTCATATACCTACATGCAAAGAAAAAGAATTTCTTCTTAAATCTCAGAATGGTATTACAAAACTTGTATTTTCAGCTTTGGAGAAGAGAAATTAAGATTTTAATCTCCATTAGGAAAAATTGAGAGCAATCAGCTTAATTTTTTTTCTTGTGAATTCAAGTGACTATACTGGAAAAAAAACAGTTTGAAAGAAACAATGTTAATGGAAAATTCAGTCACCAAAACTAAATGTGCAAATGAAATCTTTATTTTATGAATAATTTTTAATCATGTTCTTTCACTGGCTCAGCAGACATTATCAATAACAAAGACCAGGGATAATCATTCATCATATAAGTTTTGTTTCTAAATGTGCCAAACTAAAGGGACTACAGTGAGTACAGACAAAATAATCTAAAAATTAAACTCTAGGGCTCTGTCTACACTGGGGTTAACTTCCAGACAGTAAAATCTCGTTAAAATTATATTGTGAATACTAATAAAGTAAATTTAACACCTGTAGCTGAAGGCTTTAAAAAAACCTGTTAGTCTGAGCAAGATTAAGACAACGCAGGTGTTAAACACCAAGCAGCATCTACCGATGAAACTGTTGTGCTGGCAATAGCAGGAATTAACAGTTTAAAATAGAATAGTCTGTTTGGAAAGGACCAACAACAATTATCTAGTCCAAGTGCCTGACCGGTTATAGAAGGTACTTGTGAAAACAGCCTGCTTTACAATATCAGGTGGCTCACAACAGGTGTTCTTATGTCTAAAGATCTTTTTTTAAAAGAATTTGAAGGTCAGAAGTTTGCTTTGTATCTCCAGAAATTATTAATTGCAAACCCCACTACAGTATGTAACACTTTTCAGGGTAGGTAACACTGAAATGAAAAAAGATACAGTGTAGTGACTGTTGTCAAGAATTGCTTTACTTGCTTTCTCTAAAGTATGGGAAGTTTTGATGCTGTAAAAGACATTTGGAATAATGTCGAGACAGGTATCTATCTACAAATGGCATTCAAAATAGAAAAAGGTGGAGAACAAACTAAGTCCCTCAGGGGTCTGTGTTGGGTACAGTCCTGTTTAACATCTTTATTGATGATTTAGATGAGAGGACTGAGTCCATCATCAGCAAATTTGCTGATGACACCAAGTTGGGAGGGAGTGTCCACCTGCTGGAAGGCAGGAGGGCTCTGCAGAGGGATCTGGATAGACTTGAGAGACGGGCTGATTGCAATGGGATGAAGTTCAATAAGGCCAAGTGCCAGGTCCTGCACTTTGGCCACAACAACCCCATGCAGTGCTACAGGCTGGGCACAGAGTGGCTGGAGAGCAGCCAGGCAGAAAGGGACCTGGGGGGACTAATTGACAGGAAGCTCAACATGAGCCAACAGTGTGCCCAGGTGGCCAAGAAGGCCAGTGGGATCCTGGCCTGTATCAAAAATAGCGTGGCCAGCAGGACCAGCGAAGTGATCCTTCCTGTACTCTGCATTGGTGAGGCCACACCTTGAGTATTGTGTTCAGTTCTGGGCCCCTCAGTTCAGGAAAGATATTGAGGTGCTGGAACGGGTCCAGAGAAGAGCAACAAGGCTGGGGAAGGGACTGGAGCACAAATCCTATGGGGAGAGGCTGAGGGAGCTGGGGTTGTTTAGCCTGGAGAAGAGGAGGCTCAGGGGAGACCTTATCACTCTCTATAACTACCTGAAAGGATGTTGTAGCCAGGTGGGGGTTGGTCTCTTCTCCCAGGCAACCAACAGTAGGACAAGAGGGCATGGGCTTAAGCTCTGCCAGGGGAGGTTTAGGTTGGATATCAGGAAGAAGTTCTTTACAGAGAGTGGTCAGGCATTGGAATAGCCTGCCCAGGGAGGTGGTGGATTCTCCGACCCTGGAGGTTTTTAAGGTGATAATGGACATGGCACTGAGTGCCATGACCTAGCAATCAAAGTGGGGTGGATTAAGGGTTGGACTTGATGATCTGGGAGGTCTTTTCCAACCCAACTGATTCTATGATTCTGTAAGTCTTCTCTGAATTTTGAAATCTAAACACCCTGAAAGTTAGTTATAATAAATAGGAAATGCTTTCATGTAAGAGATCAGTTTCTGCCACAGGCATACTGGATAAAGACAGTCTGAGTGACAGTAAATGACAAGAGACAAAGCTGTGCAACAAGAATTGATAAATCCTAAATTCATGTAATTTCAACATACAGCAAGATTGTGGAATACCTGTAGAGAGGCCGTAGCAAGGACACATCGATGACCTGTCTGTCCTCGGGGCAGTTGCTGTGATGCACAAGCCAGCCGTGGATGCAGGCGGTGCAGAAGGCGTGTTCGCAGGGAGCCTGCAGCGCATCCTCTAACACATCTCGGCAGATGGAGCACAGCAGCCCCTCGTTAACGTAGCCCACGAAACGATCAATATCATAACCCATGCTCTCCACACACTTGCAACCTAAAAAAAAAAAAAAACCTATGTAGAAATAAAGCCATCTTTTTGCTGAATCTGCATGGTTGGATGCCCAAAAAGTCCTGAAAGAAATTCTAGGAATATGGAGACCTTGATGCGAACAAAGAACATCACAGGTGTGAATGCAAACACATACTCTGGAGACTTCAAGATTTCAGTGAAAATTTGAGGACTGTACTGCTGGATGTCAGAATCAAAATTTTATATCAATATTCTCTGAATTCTGAAAGCAAAGACTTTACAGACAGCTGAACTGTGCTTGTTCTGAACTCTGCTACTGAACATAATTGTAGCAACCACTGTGAAACACAGTTTCTGTTTACATGAATCTACTGGAAGCAGAAACATAATCAAAGTCCAAATGCAAATGTCTGCTTTCTGTTTTAATGCCTTTTATGTAATGCTTTATGAACTTACAAAACAGTGTCCTTACAGACAATAGATGGCACTTTCAAATAGCACATCCTGTCCTTATGAACTGCACGTCAGTTAAGGTGTGAATTTCATACTTCCATACTGCAAAATAAAAAAGCCTTAGCCTTAATTCTTTACTCATTGTAGACTTCCATTCCACATGCCTGAAGAAATATTTAACATTTGGGAAGTAAAAGCAGCCAAAACTGCAGCTAACCCTGAAATCATGAGGAGCTACTGTCTTCTCCCACATCTTCTATTTTATACAACAGAGTAGCCTTTAAATGGATTGGAAAGCTTTGTGAAGAAGAACTAATGGGCAATCTGCCTTCATCAAAATCCTATCATGAAAAGCGTAGTGGAATCTGCTAAGACTCCACAGAACTCATGGGTTTAGGCTCCACATTGCTCCTTAACATACAAAATTACTTTTGTAACCCACTGAGACTGGTAAAAGGTTTTCATTAGCTACGAGGTTTTCTAAATAAAACAGAAAAGGAAGATATCCTACCTGTGTAGACTTTACTACATATATATGTAGTTGGTCCAAATACTTCTGGAACAGTATTCTAATCAGTAAGGCAGTAATACCTCCTTCAGTTTGTCTTCACTGCTTTATTATGCCTATGAGAAAAATTAGAAAGAGTAAGGTTCAGTAGTGTTTCCTAAGTTATTGAGTTGTATGTCTAACCAGTGAGCTACACAATAGATGCAGTCCCAACAGCCCATTAAAACTAAGTTTTCCAAAGCAAGCCACTGAAAAACCTACAGTTCAACAGAAGAGATCTGACTAGATTAGGGGGGGAAAAAATCATCAGTCTGTCTTTCAGTTATTACTCCTGTAGATACCACATAATGAACACCCCGCTACCATTCAATTTGGAAACCAGTTTTGTTTGGAAGACTGAAGACAACAGAATTCAATACTATTGAAAAGTAGCAACTGAAATCCGGTAAAATTATATTCCTCAAAAAGATGGAAGTTTCTTGTATTATCTGTTTTTAACTGGGCATGATATGCAGTACATTTTAAAAACAGAACTATTATAGTCAAATTTGTTGCATTGACAAATATCTTTGCTCTGATGTATACCATAACTTGCCACATAAGCTTGCTCACTTAAAACAAAAAAAAGTATAGCAAAACATAAAGGAGGCCATTATTTAAGTCTCTTAAATTGATATCCAGCAACTGCAAGGATCTCTAAGGATTAAAGTCAAATTTTGCTCTGAAGGAAAAAAAGAACCCTGCAGTTCCTCTTTATGAATACAACATAAAACTGGAATTCAGAAGATTTTATATATCTGACTATCAAAATGTATATTCACTGACTTTGAAATGTGCTTGTGTTAAAAGGGTATTTGCTAAGCCAAAATCAGTGTGTATGCATGGCTCGGCTTTGCAAACGCAGATTTGGGCAGGGCTCTCCCCACGTGGGTGTGCCCTTCCAGCCTGCACAGTGGATGTTTTAGGTGAGGCTCAGCGTGCGCAGAACTGGCCCCACCATTTAACTCCTGAGGTTCATCCGCCACGGCTGAGTGAGCCTGAACATTGACAGTGAAGTCCTCGGGACTAGAACCTACAGCCCCCGGTATTCCCAGGAGGTCTCCCATCCCAGGACTAACCGGGGCTGTCCCTGATGAGCTTCCAAGATCTGACGGGATCAGATGTCAGGGAGGCATTTAACTGCCATCAAGACTAACAAGGGGCACAAAGAGCACATGGGTGAGGATGCATAAATTGTAAAGGGTGTAACTGCACAGAAATTTCTTTGTGAGAAAAAACATAAACTACTACATAGTATTTGCTTTCCATTGTTTCACATATATTTTATTTGTTCCCATTGCTTTTGACAAGCAAAAATCTCCTCCAGACTACACAGGTATTAGGTAATTCTTCAGTAATTCCCATCCTGCATTGTTTGCAAGGCAGAGGCACACCTAAAAACAGCCCTGAGCTACAGAGCTGCTCCCTCAGAATGATGCTCTGTGGAGTCTCATGAACATTTGTGTAACAGAAAGGGAACAGAAGAGGGTGAGGATGAATGGGCAGCAACACCAGCTTACACTGGTGTAAACAACTGATTTTTTTCAACAAAAGCTTCTATAACAAGCAGTATGAGCTACACAGTTAATTTAAGTCCTCTACCAGGAACTATTCTGAAAAAGAACATTTTTGCATAAAACACTTGCTGCCCTACTGCAAAACTCACTGAAAACAGAGCCATCAGTGTCTCTCACAGACCACAGTCCAGGGAACGGCAATGGAGCTGGAGAAGTGGCTGGAGCAGAGGTCCTGTGAGGAATGGCTGAGGGAGCTGGAGTTGTTTAGCCTGGAGACAAGGCGGCTCAACCCTTATCACTCTCTACAACTCCCTGAGAGGAGGTTGTAGCCAGGTGGGTTTGGCCTCTTCTCCCAGGTAACAAGTGACAGGACTAGAGGACATGGCTTTAAGGGGGAGGTTTAGGTTGGACATTAGGAAGAATTTCTTCACAGAAAGAGTAACTAAACATTGGAACAGACTGCCCAGGGAGGCAACAGAGTCATTGTCACTGGAGGTGGATGTGGCACTTACTCCCACGGCTTAGTTGACATGGTGGTGTTTGGTCCAACATCGAGCTGGACACTCCTACAGCTGCATACGCACACACACACACACACACACACACACAGAGCTAAACACACACCTACAGCTAAACACACACACGGCGCACACACAGTGCACGGACACACAAACACCACAGAGCTAAACAGACTGCTGCACATTCACACACAATTACCGCTCCCTTCCCCACAGGGCCTCGATGCCGCCGCCAGCCCNCGGCGGAGGAGAGAGGCCGCGGCGCGGGCCCCGGGGGGGGATGAGAGGAGGCACGGCCCGGGCCCCGGGGGCGGATGAGAGGAGGCACGGCCCGGGCCCCGGGGGCGGATGAGAGGAGGCACGGCCCGGGCCCCGCTCGGTCGCACCCTCCCTCACTCACCCCGCCTGCCGCCGCTCGCTGTCGTGCAGCACAGCCTCTCTTTACGGCCGCTCCACCATGCTGTGTGTGTTACGAGCACTCCCGCGCACGGCCGCCTGCGCTGCGCACGCGCACGCGCACCCAGCGCTCCACTGCCCCGCGCGCCCTGGCCGCCCGGCGGGAAACACCGCCGTGTCGGGGGAGGCGGGGGCTGCGCAGGGCGCATGCGCGGCGGGACAATTGAGCGGCGGCACGGACGGACCGGAGGCAGGGGCAGAATTGGAGGCACAACCTGAACCGCAGGTACGTGGGAGCGGAAGGTGCGCGGGGTCCCGGGGAATGGTCCTTAAAGATCATCCAGTTCCCGACACCTTCGACTAGACCAGGTTACTCAAAGCCCCATCCAACCCGGCCTTGAACGCTTCCAGGGATGGGGCATCCACAACTTCTCTGGGCAGCCTCACCACCCTCACAGTAAAGAGTTCCTTCCTAATATCTAATCTAAACTACTCTCCTTCAGTTTCAACACATTCCCCCTTTCCGTTGTAACAGGTCCTTACAGCGGCTTGTCATCTGAAGTGGTTTTTCACTAACGTCGGTGTTCAAGGCGATGCAGTCACTGCCTGCAGTTTGCCTGGCTAAGAGCTGGTCCTGTGTCACACCTCTAGTTGTGCACAACCCTTGTCCTGCCTCACCGACTGTGCCAGGAATGCCTTTGCACACACTCCAGCCTGCTGAGTTTGGGCCGAGATGGTTGATGTGGGTGGCCTTAGCAGGGCTCTGTGAACACCGGGTTGAGTTGGATGTGTAAAATTTTGAAATGTTCTTTGCAGGTGTGTTTTGTTGTAATGTAGCTATTAACGTACCTTTGAAAAACAGAAGTACTACCGAATGCAGGGCTTGCCAGACCAGGGGCACTCACCAGATGGTTTGCAAAGGCTGTGGTTTCCTGGTGCACTGGATTTGGTCAGGCCAGGTTGCTAATAAAAGGAAGGAGCTGTGCTTTTTGCATTGCTTGCAGCTGTTTCTCTGCAGCCAGACCTAAGGGTAAGGCAAGGACAGTATGTTTTGGTGTATCAGTGGTGTCTCTGAGGAAAGGGCATAATTGCATGTTAGTTGATGTAGCTGTAAAGTGGAGCTGTTCCTTGCCCTTGCTACACCCACTCTGATCTCATCTACAAGATCTGGCATCAGTCATTTGTTGCACATCCATGATGGTCTATTTTTCTGTGTACTACTGTAAAGATACAAAATATAAACACTTTAATTATTCTTTTTTGTATTTTATGTCTATATTATATTTTATAAAAGCTTATATTTTGAATACAGAGAGGGAGATGTATTCTTGGAAGCA
Source organism: Sakesphorus luctuosus (assembly GCA_013396695.1). Classification (NCBI taxonomy): domain Eukaryota; kingdom Metazoa; phylum Chordata; class Aves; order Passeriformes; family Thamnophilidae; genus Sakesphorus; species Sakesphorus luctuosus. The sequence goes on along the minus strand of VWZD01013508.1, from coordinate 658,532 downwards.
GTATTCCATTTTAGAAAACACAAACCCCCGAAAGGTTTTTGTAGCTGCAAGTGGGTAATACTGGAAATGTTCTTACAGGTTCTAAAATTGAACATGAGTGAAGCTAATGAGTTAAAAAGGGTAGTGTCTTTATATTTCTTACTAGTTTACAAATCTCCTAGTTAGTCTGATTTTGTGATTTAATACTAAATGAGAGCACAATGTCCAAACAAATTGGGAAACCAAAACACTAAAGTCACAGATATGTGCAATTTAAGAACTCTGCAGCTCCCCTGTTCTACCCAAGATGTGACCAAGCTCCAGAAGTGCCTGGGCAGGGTTAGTGTAGCAGGTCAGCCTTGCTGTGCACAGTTCTCATGCAGAATCTTGGGGTGTCCTGAATTGTCTTCCCACGTGTTGCTGTGTATCGTGGGGCTGGGTAGAGAACTTGATCAAATTCGCATGGCACTAAAGCTGGCTGTGCTCAGCACAGGCAGTTGCAGTCTGGTCCTCTGGAAGGTTCTCTACACCTTTGCAGTGTTCACAGTGTCTGTCAGCAGCTCACATTACAGGTACTCCTGTTATAATAGGCACTCCATTATAATAGGGAAGCTACTGCCTTATTGCCTAGGGTGAACTAAATTTCATATGCTTGCACTGTTGTTGAGTAGACGTAACTTATGTGAGCTGCTGTTGACCCAGTCATAGGCTTCTTTCCTTGTGTTTTTAGTAATAGTCACAGTGTAAGTCACAACAGGTGGGGCCATTTTCCCTTTGAGGTTTACATGTAGTGACAGCTTCATTTATATATCCTAATGGTTCAGATATGGAGGAGAGAGCTTTGCTTCTGTTACTATCTGCATGCTTGCCAAGTATTTTGACCACACTCCATTACTACTTCTGTACAAACCTTGGGAAGAATGGTGGTTGTGCCCCAAGAAGCCACTGGAGTGCAGGGTAGCACCAAAAAAGTGCAGAAACTCCCTGGCTGTTGCAGAAAGATGTAAACACACTTTTGAGATAGCAGAGGAGTTTGCATCTGCAATCTGTATTATGGTTTATTTTCAACCTAGTATTTGAGGGATCAATTAAAAGAAACAGTCCATGAGAATTAAGCCAAAATATGTTCAGTAAGTTGCTGTACCATGCTTGGCTTCTTCATTTCAGCTGCTCTGTTATTCTGTTGGAATTTTCTTTTCTTGTTTTGTTTTTCTGTCTACTACTTTGAAGCAATAATAACTTGTTCTCGTGATTGCGAGTAAGCGTTGTCAAACTAACATTGATGTATTGGTTTTGTCCTAAGGTCATTCAAGGGAATAATCTAATATTTTGAGAAAAAAACCTGTTAAAGATTTCTTCCATTGTTCATCTGGACATAACATGGAGCTCCACTCTGATTTTGAGGTTATTTCCTGCTGAATTCTAATCTCATTATAGTAGGTATGAGACATACCATCAACATTTGCTATTCATTGTGCAGTAATAACGGGCTTTTCAAAGTTACATTTAAAGTGTTTAGAACTGTTAGTTTTACTTCAAATTGTATCTCTTTTTATAAGCTTGTGTAACTTTGTTAAGGAGCCTCACATTGTTTATCTCTAGAGTATTTCATGCTATTGGGAACTGCATATTGGCTTTTTAAATGAAAAAGGAAGTGTTCAACCACAGAATTTGCTGTAGCTGATCTTTCTTCGTACTTAAACAATACATTGTAGTGATACTGCTTTTTAAATTGTATTATGCTTGTGAATTAAGATTGTGATTTGAAAATGTATTGTTTTAAAATAATGCTTATGTTGTTATCTTTGGATATATTTTTATATTTAAAGCCTATTCTGAGTACAGTTGTCTCTATCTGCTTCCTTCCTTCCTGTCTACCTGCCAGTGCAGTAAAACTAAATATGAGGCGCTCTGCAGCTCCGAGTCAGGTCCTCGGAAATGTGGCCAAAAAGCCAAGGTTTACACCACCAGGAAAACGTATTGCAGTTTGCCTCAAGAATGAAACTAAGGAGATGGATCAAGAAATGAAATTAAAGGAGGTAAAGTGAACAGTGCACTCACTAAAAAGGATATTTGTTTGTACAGCATTGTGACTAGCAGATAACATCTGAGCTCACCACAAACAACTTCTGCTTAAGTAATGTGTTCAGAACATATTTTGGTGGATTTGCTCTCAATACCTTTGAACTTGCCTCTCAAGGAGGTTTCTCTGGCTCTCTGAAGTGGATACAGAAAAACGTTTTTCAAATAAATGAAAGTAATCAGTGTTGAGCCCAAATACAATTCCCAGTGTAGCTGAGGCAGGGCTTGCATCCTGGCATGGGCTTTGTTGGATTTGTTTGGTAAAAGTAGTTAAAAACCCAAGATACTAATAAAATGTCAGTCAATCAAGTTGCAGTTTTGTGGTAAGGAACTTCCCCCAAAACCTTTAACATAAACTCAAAAATGCATCAGAGTTTTTCTTTATTTATCTACATAAAACTTTTATTAACTCAATTAATAAACTGTTGGCACAAATGGTGTTTGATATTGTGTACATATGCTTTTTGTTGTGAACACGGGATGCATATAGTTTTGTAGAGATGTATATATTTATGTAGACAGTTTGATAATGGCAATTACTATTCCTGAGATCCCTTCTTGTTGCTATTTTCTCTATTCCTCTTCATCTGCATGAAGGAAATGCTATTGTGAACTCATTTCTCTTTTGCAGAAAGATGAGAAAGAGGGAAGTGCTTCATTGCTTTCTAAAATGTGTATCCAGAATCAAAATGAAAATTTTACACGGACTATGGAGTCAACTGGAAAAGTAAAGACACAAACAAGTTTCAGCACTGATAAGTGTAGGAAGGTGGAAATGACAACACTAAATACACCCAAAGCGGGTAAGATGATCTTTCTTATTTACTGCCATGTATCATAAGAGAATTGTAAAACTTAAAAATGATGCACTGCTTACTAAACTCTAAAGAAATATTGTATTGTAAGGCTTATGCAGTGGTGGCATTATTTGATGTTCTACTGGTTAGAGAGTGAAAGAAACAAATGTTAAATGAATTTGTTAATAAAAAAGGAGGGAAAAAAGGAATTTTAGAAGCCAGCTGGTAGTGTCACTATTCAGGTTTGTGTCTTCCAGAAGAGAACCATAGTCAACTCACTCTAATCCACCGTTATAGCAATACAAGAGGTGTGATGCCCTAAACAGGGGGAAAGTGTTGTAATTTGGAGACCTCGCTGACCTCATGCAGAGAACGTGAACCATTCTGAATGGAGAATTCATGACCGTTTCTCTTCAGTGTCTCTGGTGGGCACTGAAGGTTCAAGCCAACTCCACCAGCAGAGCAGAACTGTCTGCTCATTTATGGGTGTGTATTCTAGTTGTCTGTGCACTGGTAATGAATGTTACTCTGAAAAGCCAGGTAATAAGCACTGGAAAGACACTGAAGTGTCTGAACTGTAGCAAAGGCACTTTGATGGACCTGAATGCCTTATTTGCCAGTCTTGGTGTGCCCTGACCACAGATAAAGCCCAGTGCTGTGTTGCATGAATGCAAGTGTGCAACCTCAGGAGCCGAGTACAACTTGAAAGCCTTGCACTTGAACTGAGTTATTAACATTGATGGATGAAAATTGCTCCATTCAGGGCCAGCTCAGGCATTTCAACAGTTATTAGACTGTTGTTTCTTCATAATTAATTATATTGATAATGATGTTTTAGGGTTCATTTAATTGATACTTTGTTTAATGAGTGGAGTTTTAAAAAAACATTCAATATCCGCTTATCAGCTTGAATGATTGGAATTCAAAAGGCTTTAACAAAGTCGTATTTAGTTTTGTTTATGATGAAAGCTGCTAAGTCTTGAAGCCTGATAGAAGCAAAGTGTGCTGGTTTAAAGGTAAACTGTCAGTAGAAGTGCATTTACCACATAAGAGATTATAAGTCAGAGTTACAATTTAATAAAAATATTACAATGAATGCAATGATACAAAGAGAAATTGATTTTGCCCCACAAAACCCAGAAGTACAATCCAGCACCCTGGGGCACAAACACAATGGTGTTTGTTGGCCCCTGTGCTGAGACTCCTCGTGGTTCCCCTGAGTCCAAAGTAAAAGAAGGGGGGAAAAACCCTGTTGGTGCAGATGATGCTCACAGTCTGGTTGAGAGTGGCAGTCGCAGTCCTGTCAGGGTTCTGGTCCTCCTTTGGATCTGGCGAGTGGTCCCAGAAGTCCCCAAACCCAATGATTATATACCCTCAGGTTTAGATGGGACTGCCCAGTACCTCCCCCAGGGTGTGGAGTTCCACAATGGGTGATTTAACTCTGTGAGTCATGGGGTATTTTTGGAATCATTGATGGCCCATTAGCAGACATGACCCCTCCGGCTGGGTGTGGAGGTGCTAACGACTTCCTGAAGGGGAGATATCGCAGCTCTTATCTCACAGGCTTCTTTCACACCCAGCTTACACCCTGAGGGGTCAGGTGTGCCCTGGGCAGCTGCTGCAAATGGTCCACTGTTAACAGTTCATGAGAAATGAGACAGAGAGTTCAGAATACGCAGCTTTGGTCACACCCACACAGTGATAAACTGATCCTGGCTTGCTGAACTAGGACACACAGCTATCATAGCTTTGCATCTGAAGGTCCAACCTATAGTGAGGCCAAGCCCAATGGTGAATTATTCCCAATAGGCACACTTATGTCCAATATATGTATACACATGGCTAGTAACACAGGCCAACACAGATGGAGAACACAGCACTCAGGCAAGCACAAGCAGTGCCAATGGACACATCCTATTCCCTGCTCTGGCTGGTGAGGGTGAATGCCTGTTTGTGGAAAATAAGTGAATATCCGTGTATCTATATGTAAATATACATGGTCACAGACAATACAGATCTCTCCAGTAACTGATCTTACGCACTCAGTCTATTCAGTAGCCAGCTCTGTAGTTTGTTGGATGCCCCAGCTTGGGCACATGAGCCACAAAGGCCCACAGCCCCCAGTCCAGGTTGTGGTACAAAGACCTGCACTCCCACAGGAAAAACCACATTAGAAGTCACTAAAGTACTTGCCTTTAGCCACTTGATCTAACTAGTGGTGGGCTCCTGGACCCACTCATGTCCCAGTTGCTTTGTGCACAAGGCATGGACACTTACAAACCTGTCTGTCTGGGAGCTGGACTTACCACTAGCCAACCCCTGTGTGTCCTGGTCTCGAGTAACTTGCTTAGACTTCTTGATCCCTTCAGTTACCAACTCTCAAACCCTCTTGTCTCTCCAATATTTGGCTCAGACTCATGGCTACTCCAATGTTTTGCTCCCAAGTTTCTTATCCCACAGCCAGCTAATCCATATTGATGTTTGCTAGCGATCACACACGGACGTGTATCCAGGCAGTGTATGTGGTCTCTGGTGTCTGTGCTGACACTTCAGGTACCTGGGTCCTATGACCTGTGTGTAATCCTGTTGCAGCTGCTGGCATGTCCACTTCTATACACACTTATGCACACAGGACAGTCCTTTCACCTGGGAAAATATTAGAACTATAGTTCAGTAAGAATGTGGGACTTGCTCTGGCTATAGGATGCAGTGCATTGCTGAAGAAGCTTTCTGACCATCACCTGTTTAGGTGTCTGCCTTTTTCCTCTGATTGTTATGTGCTTGTTCCTCCCTGAACCACCTTTGTCTCTCTTGCTTGTCCTTGTGGTTTGCTTTCCCCCACCATCAAATTTTCTTTATAAGCTTTGTGCAATCTCCAGATGCCCTCTCTTGCACAAGTTTCAGGCCCCAGTAGGCAGCAACCCCCTCCATTCTGTAAGGTGCTTTGGAGAGCCTTTCCCACTGACTCTTCCTTCAGAGTTTCACCCCCAGAGAATGGGGTTGTGACAGCCCTGAGAGGGTGCTGCCATTGGCATGTTACGTAACCCAGAGTAGTTTATGCACTGTTTGGCAGAGCTAATGTGGGGAAATTTGGCCTCCTTGTATGTCTTTAAGTCTTACAGCTTTCTATTTGCTGTATGCTGGAACTTCCAGTTCATCCAATGAAGCTTATGATTGCAGAGGATTTTCAGTGTGCATGGGACAAGTAGTTTGAGGGGTCCTGCTTCCTTACAGATACAACTGCAGAAACTTCCATCTGCTAGTTCTGACTAGCAGTGCAATTGAAAGGTACACAGTGGATTTATTTCCAAAATAATCTGGGAAATCGGCAGTCTTTCCAGCAAAAGGTGTTGCAAAGTGGAAAAGATACTAAATGCCTTTTCAGTATCATGAATTCTGGGTGCAGCTGATATGCAGCTGTGATGACTTTTGAAAAATAACCAGAAGTTGTGGAGTGAGACTGGGTGAGCTTCTTCTGTTGATGTGCTGCTGCCTCTCTGGGTAACTGAACAAGCCATGTTGTGCCAAAGCCCTTCTATGCCTGCAGAACGGGGCTAACCCTGCAAAGCTTCATAAAGCTATGATGGAATGTGTTATAAAAGAAGGATATCTAATGTCAGTGTTAGTTATAGTCTTCAGGCTCACTGGGGATGCAAGCACTGTAGTTAGAAAACAATCCTGACTCTGTTAAATCTTAAGTAATTTCGTAATAATTTAGATTATCCAAGACAGTTTCTGCCCTTTACGTCACTTTTGTCTGCTGTTCATTACAGCTAATGTAGTAATTACATAGATTGTGTAAACCATACCCTCCTTTGTAGTGTGAAATGAACTTGTTTTGTCAAAGTTGGTTTTGGTATGAAATTCAGAAGTAATGGAAACCAGTTGTGAAAGCCAGAGTGAGTTTGGGTTTTTACAATTATTAATATTGTAACGGAATTGTATCTGACTGCCAGTCTGTGCAGCCAAAGAGTACTTCTCTGTTAAAGGGGCATTAAAATAACGTTAAGATTGAAAACGTCTGTGCATATGTATTACTTTGGTTTGTTGTCTCTGTATCATTTAATGCAGATGATAAACAGTTTGTTAGTTTTATATCATGCTCAAAGCTGCTGGTTTTGGGTTTCCAGTGCAGCAGTGGAATGTGTAAATCAATACCCTAGTTTCCATTGAAATTCTTGTGAAACACCTGTGGACCATTCAACAGCTACAATTTATAGAGCTAATTTTTCTGAAACCCAGCCCTGAAAAGGCTGTGCATTCTTTCAAAAAAGCTTATCTGGCACATGGTGTCCATTTCTTGGAGTAGACAAGGAAGGATTTGATTAGATGGAACAAAAACTATAGCCTATCTGGCCTAAAAACCCACTTGTTTTTCTAGGCTTCTTTTAAAAAAAACCTTTTCCCTAAAAATGTCACTATGAAAGTAAAGCATAAGGGACTCAGAAGTTCTATGAGATGAGCTATTTCTAAAGATGTTTAATAGTTTGTAGCAACTGTAAGCGAAACTTACCTATGTGTTGTAACTCTAAGACTCTTTGAACTGAAAGATACTGAACATGCTGTTCGTTGGTCACTTTAGTATTTGTGATTGTAAGTTCTGAATGCTGGGAAATTATGTTACCTGTCTTTATAGGAAAATGAATTTTATCACTGCTTTATGACTTGGTGTTTGGTTATTAAGAGGCAAAGAGCACAGCAATCTCCTTGGTACTGTTGTTTTGTATTCAGAATATGGTACTTGTTGACACTGACAATAGATGGGTGGGGGAGGGATGAGTGGGAGGGAGGTAATTTATTTGACATTGTCATTAGTGTTTTTTTTTCACATGTCTCCAGAGACTTCTATCAGCCAAGTCTACATGCTCTTTAAAAATGAAAATTACTTTAACATTCCTGAACTATTTAATGCTAAGTAAGTCAAAACAAAATCATAAATGTGTTTGGGAGGATATTATTGCACCTCTCAGGTATTTGGTTTCTACTTGTCCTCATGACATTCTGAGGATCTGTAAGCAATAACAAGAAAATACAAATAATTTGGGTTGGAAGAAACAATGGGCAGGCAGATCCCTAAACTGTACTTAGTATCACCTCAATGTTACTGGTGAGCAGGATTGGCCAGAACTGAAGTTTTTATCCACGTTTTCTTTTTCAACTTAATAGTATTAATATAGACATATATTTATATAAAACATACATAATGAATTTAATTGATGCTTATTACCTGAGTTTGCAGCTTGCCTTCTGTTAGTATTTTTAATTTAGGAGAATGTTGCTCTGTTTTACTCTTTGGGCTTAGTATACAGTGTGTGGAAATGAATAGCCCTTTCACCTGCACACTTAGATGCAACATTCCAGTTGGACTGAGATTTCATTGTTTGAACCTGGTGCAGGTGAACAGAAAAACTGGACATAGAGTTTTATTCTGTTATAGCCCACCTCCTGTTTGCTTTTTGGTTCAGGTGTACCTTGTCTTTCATCATCACTAACATCTGTTAGAAGGAACTTTGTTAGAAGTCATACTCAGATATTATCTTTGACCTAACAATGAGGACAACTTGTAACTATTTCACAACAAGGTTAATGTGTTCATCATGTGTCTCTCAATAGATGTTTCTGAATGCTTTCCATGCTGATGATATTAATGGTATTTATTATTTGCATATAGTTTTGAATACATTATCTCCTCTGAAATCCTAATGTTTACTGAGTACATTGGTCTATAAGGTTTGGACTCTTTGCAAATTTAAGTTTCGTTTTTCATAATGGGAATCTTTGTTGGCTCCTTCAGCTTTCTAGAGCATTGTTACAAGTTTGTCTGATACCTTCTATCACTTGATATGAATAAGAATCCTCTTAACCAATTAATTTGAATATTGTAAGAGAAAATCCACTGTTCATTTATGACAGTAGCAATCAATTACGTATCACTTTTAATCAGAGGATTAAATAATGATATTTTCAGGATTTGTAATATTGTCCAATTTCATCCTTAACTGCTTACTTTTGGTTTCTAGATAACACAACTAAAAACATTCAGGCCTAGAATCTTATAGTCAAGCATATTGCTGCTAGAATTACTAGGATGTCTGCAAAAGTACAAGTATTAATTAATTTTCTGTTGTTACACTTCTCAGATGAATGGGAAAAGATATTCCAGTCAGGAGTATTTTTACCATCTGTCTATTTTAGTGGTGGAGCTGCATATATAGCTGTAGTTCAGTGTGCCCTTGAAATGTTTTTATAAACAGCTGGTAAGGCAGTTAAGTCTTTGGGTAAAAAGTAGTGCATAAACATCTGTAACTCTTAATAATTACCAAGTATACCTTAGTACATGTACAGTGTGACTGGATGGCTGAGTTAAGGAATTTATTACTGCATTGTTTGCCAGTTAGATTTTGCAAGTTTGTAAATTTTGTTACAATTTCTTATTCAGAATATTACCAAATTACTTTACTAGCTCTTTATGTTTTGTAATGACTTCCTTCTCCCTGCAATATTCTAGACAGAATAGTTTATAATAGTGAATAGACAAATTTAGAGTCAAGCTGATTCTCAGTTCAGGATCTTTTCTTTAGTGTCATCTGTACCTGTTTGATCAGGTCATCTTAAGCGATGGGCAGTGTTGGGGTCACCCTTATCCCAAGCAAGGGGGCAGCGTGAATGACGGTCAGAAGAGCTCAGGCACAGCAGGCATCAGAAGGCTGATCAGAAGGCTTAGAAGAGTTTATTTTTAGTAACACCCACACCTTTTATACCCTCATATCTAACATGTCATGACATTATTGGTTAACCAATTCACCTCATACATAGAAGCATCTTATTGGTCACAAGACACCACACACTCTACAGGGAGCTCTCTGCTCCTTAAGGGTGCAGTCTAAACTGCTTTCCTTCAGAGTTACACACACTGCCATCCCCCCACAGGTCAGTAAAACTGGATTGATGCATCATAAGAGAAATTGTCCATCTCTCTGGTTGGGCATTGCTTCCAGAGGTGTTCATTTATTGCATCGACCCCAGTGGGGTTGATGCCATAAACACACTGTTTATTGTATGTAGCATTGTGTGCAGTAACACACACACTGTTACCGGCCCAGTACCACATGACCAGCAGACAGTGTGTCACTGTTACTGCCCAGCAGTCAGTGTGTTGCAGAGAGACTCGTCACACAAACTTCTGTGTCCTAGATGGCTTGTGTTTTCTTGTCTGTAGCTTTGGGACTCTCTGGCATCTCCTCAGGACACCTTTTTACTTGGTGCTCTTCTTTGGGTTGTGAGATGTCTTCTGCTCTGCTGCTGCTCTAAGGCCTTCCCTGGCATTTCCCCAGCTGATTGTAAACACTCTGAGTTCCCTGGGCTGTTGTCACATCTCTGACTGCTGATACTCATCCTGAATTTGGGATGCCCACTAGCTGAGTGCTGAGACATGTGTTGCTAAGAAAATTAGCAGCCAAGAGTGAGATGGAAAGAAGGAACTTAGAGCAGCTTCACCACCAAAAGCAACATCTCATATAATGTTCAGCAACTGCAAAGCTGCTTTCCTGGACAAGGAAGCCACGTGCAATGCTGCTGTAAAACAAATCAAAACTTGCATAATTCTAGTGCATTATTTCCACAATTAGTACAACCTAATTTATAATTTTGTATGATTGTATGTCTTATGAATAACTGGGCTTCATGTAATTATAAATGATATAACATTCATGCATTTGAGAAAAGAGCTGTGAATTCACAGAGAAACATACTTTTCATTTGTCCCAGTGCTCAGTATTTGAAGGAGAGGGGAAGAAAACTAGAAATCAGAGTGGTATTATGTGATCAGAAAATAAAGAGAGTTATATTAGATGTACGATATTCAATGTTTTCCAAAGAAGTTGGAGGGATTAAAATGAAAGTTTTTGCAGTAGTAACTTGTCTGTTGAATGGAACTGTGGCTGCTTCTTTATGATGAAAAAATATAAAGTGCCAGGTTCCTTACTTTTGAGTAGTGATATATTCACTATATGAAGAAAGCTGAGCTCCATGTAAAGATTAAAATATTTCATCTGTTTTTCTTTAAATTGTTAAGTTACTGAAAAATTGTAAACAAAGAAAAAAAAAGACTTAAATATTCTTTCTTGTGCAGAAACAGAGACTGAATTTTGAAACTGCAGATATAAAGCAAACCCCCCTTTCCAAAGGCTGGCAGGGAATGTGATGGAAAATGAACTTGCTATCCCAATATATTTATTTATATTTAATATATTAATTTAGCTCCCTGGAGCTGCATGCAAACACACAGCATGTAGTCTGCCATATATATAAAGAGAAATTATCTAGTTATTCAATAAATCATTAAAAATTAGGAACTTGGAAAATACTCTGTATAGACAATATTTTAAAGGATTCAGGTTTATCAGTAATAATTCTGTTCCCTCATTCATTCTGAGGGAAGCCATACACATAGTTTCTTCTTTTGATTAGCAAAATTTATTACCAGGCTCCGTGAATGTAAGATGGACAAAAGTGAAATACATGGCTATTTGCATTTTCTTGCATGTTTTTCTTTTCCACTGCTCCACCCTTTGGAAAGTCCTAGTTTGGAGTGTTGAGGGTTGTTGGTGTGTGTGTATTCCCAGCTCTCCTGTCTCAAGCAGATACAAAGGGAGACTTCAGGGAAGACAGAGAGGATGCAGCTTTCAGCTGGAGGGACAAGAAATGCCTTACTGAAGGGAACTGGGAGGGTTTTTTGAGCTATCATAAGTATTATTGCAGACTAGGCCTGGATGCCTTCAAAGCTCAATGTCAAATCTCTCTGGGGCTGTGCTCATTGTTTGGATCCCCTTTGTTGCCAAGCCAGCATAACTAGAGTCCAGTCCCAGCTTTTGGCTTTGGGCCTTAAGTTTTCCCCTGAAACAGAAGCTTTGTCACAATATGACTTTTCTGAAGTCCAGGTAGTGAGATGGTTATCTCACTGTCCTCAAAATATCCACTGAGCAAAATTGGAAGAATGGAGAAAGCTGCTCCTGTCTAATGCAGGGAAGAATGCATGGGGAAGTATTTTGAGGTTAGTATTTAAAAGTATAATCTCAAAAATTTTCATATGGCTATGAAAAAAACCATGAGAATTGCAGGAATTTGACATCTCTCAGACCATTTCTTTTTCTAGAGGCCACCTTGCTAGTGGAGATGTGAGAACTTAAACAAAATATCCTGAGAAAATTGTTCTTTCAAATCTTTCTGTATTTCTCAGCTGTTTATGATCAGTCATCAAAAAGCTTGTTGGAAGAGAGGATTGGAGAAGATATAATCATGTATTAAGAGTAGACACACTTCTTAATTTGCAAAGAATTAGCTTTTCTATTTTTTAAGGACATGCTTACAAAGTGAAGAGCTAATTCATGGTGCTGTATTGCAATTTAGAGTCCTTTACTTTAAGCCCAACTTAGTTTGAAGGATGGTTACAGATCTGAATGTGTGGGCCTTGGAATGTCAGACTGAGATGAAGATAAATTCTTTAAAATTTGGCATGGGAGGCATCTTAATTGTCTAATTTATTTCCCATTCCAGTGGACTAAATGTTGAGAGAATGCCTTACATCAGCAGAGGGGACGGAAGTGTAGTTGGGTTTTATGCTTGGAATTTTAGCTGATAAGAGCTCTGGAGCAGGCTGTAAGCAATTCAGGCTAATTTCAGGAGAGTTGTGTAAGGGTAATAATTGCATTGTTAATGTCTGTGTTTTCTGTGTTTGTCCTGAGGTACAGGCACCCTTGTTCTTGCAGCAGTTGCAAGAACTGTTAGAGGTTAGAAGTTAATGCATGCTAGATGGTGATCACAAAAATAGATGCAGGAAAAATAAGAGGTAGAGCTTCCCCTTGTTTGCCCAACCCCCAATGCAGGACAGAAGTTTAGAAATAATTGTACATGAGAAAGGAAAGGAGTGGTCTGAGAGGTCCATATGCAGCAAGGATAAGAACAAGAAAGTACAAAAGTGATGGTAAAAGTGTTGATGAAGACAAGGGAAAAAAATATCAAGTGACATGAGAAAGCCATTTGAAACACAAGTTAAATGATCTAAGAGTATTTCTAAAAGGTCTAGTGCAAATGTATTTAAGCCCTCTAACTTCCAGGTGAGGTTGTCTTGCAACTTTCAGTTCACAGACCTTTGTAATCTTCAACCCTCTCTTTATGAATAATGCCTGCACCCCTTATCTTTAGATATTGCCCATAAAACAACTGTCCCCATGATAAACCTTTGGAGTGGAAAGCTTTCTCACCCATCCTTTGCAGCAGCAGGCTCTTAAAGACAGGCAGATTGAATGACTTGGCACTGTCTTGCTGTTGTGTCAGTGGAGAGGACTATACCATGAGCTAATGGAAGTTTTCAGCCCTTTCTACCTATAGCCACTCTCAAATCTCCTTATGCAGCTGCTAAATTCATTTGAAAGAATGAGCAACTGTCTCAGTACTTGCCAAATGTTTCCCACGCTAGCATAGCCCAGTATAGTCAGTGATGGGTAGCATAGCCCATCCTGGCTGCTGAATCTTTATCATAAGCACAGGGGTACCAGGGTTTAATTTTAACTTTGATTCAAATCTTGCAGTTGTTCTCTTGTTCTCTAATACTTTTAGGCTCCTAGATGATTGCAAATGCTAACCTCAGGTCTCTGCAGAGCTGGTTTGCTTGTGTATTACTAAATAAGAACAGAAGTCCTGCAGACTTATCCTGGGGCTACCACTTCATGGGCAGAGCAACTTCACAGGGCTCAGCAATCTGTTATTTGGGTATTTTCTGCACTGGAAGGTCCCTGCCTGAATCACTTAAGATGGTGTCATTCCCTTCAACATATTCATGTTTGCTGTCTGATCCAAACGGCATCTTTCAAGACAGATTCTTTCTTAGGGCATCCTCAATTCTCACAGATGTCTTTGAGCCTTTGAATCATGTACTTTATAGTGATTCTTTTTTTATGTCTGTCCTGGAGAGATTCTTTCTTCAGCTGTGTGACAAAGGATCCTCCTTCTCCCTCCAAGATGTTCTCCTGTTTTAAGACATTCTCCTTTTCAGGGTGTTTTCTCTCATAATGTGGCTAAATTTACATGGGCCACTTGACACAGTTACTGGCCATGATACAAACCTATTACTTGTAAAATTTATGCCTGTTGAGCTTTTTCAGCAGTTCACAGTAATTTGGCTACTTTAATCCCTGACTATTATAGCTGTGATTCATTCATCTCAGTAACTCTCCAGATTGCACTGTTTGTATCTTTTTTTTGGTATTAATTCTAGACTTTTTCATAGCAAAACCCTGAACTTGTCTGTTCCCTGTAGTTTTAACTCTTATTTCCCAACTGTTGCAGTTTTGCAACCTTAGCAAGGGGGTGTTGATTGGATTTTGAATAATCATGCTGATTTTATTTTCCCTAGAAAAATCTTCTGATTATTCTCACAGTTCCCATTTTTCATGAACTTCTAAATACAAAGATTTCGTGCATTGAAAACTGGGGGTTTAATTATTAACATTTAAGTTGGGAAGCATCTGGATTTTTAAAAGGAAAGAATCAAGCAAATTAAAAAAGCCAAAAAAAAAGAAGCTGAATCCCAAATGCAACACTTTTATTTTCAGAATTCTGAGGAGATGTGAAGGATAAATGAGCTGTACCTTGTGCATAGGATTAAAACAGAAGATATAGAAGACAGTGAAGTGATGTGAGGGGTGCATGTAAGTTTGTTTTCTTTAGTGGTGACCAGAATTTCCTTAGTGCTACCTGTGGTTTGTTGTTGCCTCAGTTGTGTTAACACAAGTCTTTAGGAATATGGTTTGTAATTCACCCTACAGTGATCCAGATGGAGCCCGAAGACGCTTTTTCAGTGTATTTCTTTTTGGGAGTTATTTGTCCTGTGGCATATTGAATCAGGAAACTGCTGGTGGTTAAAACTAACCCAGCTCAGAAAAAAATCACAGAATCAACTAGGTTGGAAAAGACCTCTGAGGTTGTTGAGTCCTACCTTTGACCTAATATCACCTTATCAACTAGACCATGGCACTAAGTGCCATATCCAGTCTCTTCTTAAACACCTCCAGGAATAGTGACTCCACCACCTTCCTGGGCAACCTAAATGTCCCCTGCCGCGGCTTAAAACTGTGTCTTCTTATCCTACTGTTTGCTTGGGAGGAGAGACTGCCCCCCTCCTGGCTACAACCTTCTTTCAGGTAGTTGTAGATAGAGATGAGGTCGACTCTGAGCCTGCTTTTCTCCAGGGTAAACAAGCCCAGCTCCCTCAGCCTTTCCTCACAGGACTTGTGCTTGAGGCCCTTCACCAGCCTCATTGCCCTTCTTTGGACATGCTCCAGCACTTCCATATCCTTTCTAAATTGAGGGCCCAGAACTGGACACAGCTCTTCAGTTGCAGCCTCACCAGTGCGAACTACAGGGAAAGAATCAATTCCTAGTTCTGCTGGCCACACTATTCCTGACCTAGGCCAGGATGCCATTGGCCTTCTTGGCTACCTGGGCACTGCTGACTCATGTTCACCCTGCTGTCAATCGAACCTGCAGGTCTCTTTCTGCTGGGCTGCTCACCAGCCACTCTGTCCCCAGCCCATAGTGCTGCCTGGGGTTGTAGCAAAGTGCAGGACCTGGCACTTGGTCATGTTGAACCAAATGATTAATGTGAAGACAAATCAGTTCCCTGATCTGAGCTGCTCGGAAGATTTGTGAGTGCTTATATGAGCACAGCGAAGGGGCAGGAGGATGCCACGGTTTGGGGGAGGCAGAAATTACTGTTTTGGCAATGTCCCACATTTATGTTGACTTAAACCAATAATTAAATTACTATGCTTGCAAAATAAATAAAGAAATAAATAATTCTGTTGCTGGATCATCTTGCTTAACTGGCTGTGCACTGTGTTGCCTAAGTGCAAGTGTTGGTGGAAGGTGTAGGATGAAGGGTGGATTGTGGACACTATTTTTTTTGTAATTGTCTTGGAGCTGCACCTATTGTTTCAGCTTGAGTCTATATGTATCAGTAGTATCCAGGCTTTTCACCTTCTGTAATTTCTCATCCAAGCACTGATATAACCTTAGGTGGATGAGCAGAGCTGTTTTGAAAAGGAAAAAAAAAAGGAAGGAAAAAAATCTTGGTTGGCAGCCAGCTTCATTTTTTACAAGGGTTATTTTACATTCATGCAGAACAATATGTAATTCAGACATTCCATCAGGCACTTGCTCAAAAGGAAACTTTATAGTAATATTTTGCTATAATTATGAGTATGGAAACTTGGTCTGTCTAACAACATTAAGCAGTAAGATGATAGAGCAATGCAAGTTTAGATAGGTCTAATAATAGGAGTTGCTGCCTCTAGTAGCCCATTATAGAGGAGACTGCTGCAGCTCCTTGTGGCCAGGACCACAAGGATATATCCCCAAGAGGCACACGTGCGCACTATATGTGTATATACAGCCAGACATGAAAAAATGCAGCACTCATGCAAGCACAAGCAGCTTCAATGGCCTTATCCTTTTCTGTCACTGGCTGACTGTGATGAAAGACTGTTTGTGGCAAATACTTATGTACACAACAGGGATCCAGTAGCAAGTGGCCTTAAATTCTTATTCTGTTACTGGTCCCAGGGTGCCCTGGTCTCCCAGTTGCCTCTCAAACATGTACTGCGTCTCCCTGGCAGATGGTCTGGATTTATGACCCTGCCAGTAGCCAGTCCTCAGGTGCCTTGGTGTCCCTCCAGTAGACAAATCTCAGACCTTCTGGTCTCTGACCCAGACTCACTGTAGCTCCAATTCCTGGCTCCCAAGCCTATTGCCTGGCTACTCTGGCTTGGTGTTTGCCCAGGGTTACACACTGACACAGGTATCCATCCAGGCAATGTGTCTGGGCTCTGGCGCCTCTGCTTGCTGGTGCCTCCAGCTATCTGGGCCCCTGTGACCCATGGTACAACTCTTAGCTGCTGGAATATATGCTTCCCTACATGGTTATGCAGAATGGAGTTGCCCCTCACACAGGAAAATAGTTTACTACAAATGTAGTTTAGCAAGAAGATCTGCAGTGATGAGGTGCAGGGCATGGCTGAACAACCATATGGAGCAGTCACCTGTTTACACGCACCTGGCCCCTCTTATCCCTTTTTTCCCCCCACAGTATCTTCCTATGCTTGTTCTGCCCCAAACCACTTCCATGGCTCACCCTCCCTGGTGTTTCCTTCAGTTCTTCTAAATATCCTGTACTGCATTGTGCAATCCCCAAATACTATTCCTGGCATCTCACAATGAGGACTCCCATACCCAGTGGGCAGTAAGCCCTCCTTCAGTCTGCCAGGTGATCTACAGAGACCCTCTCCTGTGGACTTGTCCTTCTGGGTCGCACCCCCAGCCCTGGGAGCAGCCCAACTGAGGGCTTGGTTTCTTTTATTCGGGTTATTTGGGTTCCTCTGCCTGACACTGTTCACCTGTGCTCTTTGTGTCTGTGGGAAGGAGCCTTTAATCACACAGTGTAGCACTGACCTCTATTTTTTTGTCACTAAAAAGTCAAGAGACTGCTTGGGCACCGCACAACTGCTTCACCAGCCGAAGGTACAGCATAGGCTCGCCTGTGACTACTCAATTCTGTACTGCTAGAGCCTAAACTACCTGAAGCCCATCCAGTTTTTTTTCAGTTACAAAAGAACAACCAAGTGCATAAATTAGGAAAAAAAGGATAACCACCAGCTTTCTACTCTTAATATTAGTAAAATGCAAAGTGAGAGCAAAGAGGGATGGATTAGGTGTTTGAAAGTGATGGTTTTCATACAGTGCTTCTAACCACAACAGTATTTTGTTTCTCAAATTCAAGTGTAATAGGCTTCAGACTATAAAATGCTTTATTTAATCTTGGCTTGAAAGCAATTCTAGCAAAGTGGACTGGTTGCAATTTTGTTAGGCGGTACAGACAAGCCAACTCTCAGAAAGGGTTCTAGAATTGCTTGTTATTCTAAATGCTAATTGATTTTTAGTAGTTAAAAGTCTCCCTTTGTTTAATGTGAATTTCTTGTTTTGAATGTGGCTTGTGTCTGCTTTGGGTTTTCTTCCCTTAGAGCAAACAAGTTTATACCTAGATCTTTATAGCCTTAGGATATTTCAAGCTATAATTATTTCTCTTACCTTCCTCCCCTTCTGGGCTCCCTTGTTTTCAAGGCTGAACATGTTAAGCTTAGGAAGCTGTTGCCACTATCTCAAATGGTGTTTGTTTCCACCCTCCGGACTCTTTCAGTGGAGTGTGTAATTTTTCAAACTTAGTTTTTGCTTTTCATGTTTGAGAGCACTTCTCCTTCCATCTGCAGATTTTTCTCTTTCTGCCATTTTTTGATTTAGTTTAGACCACACAAATGTGAAGCCTTTCATGCATTTTTATGTGAAGGCTTGGCTTAAGGTGATACATTGTTGAGCAAACATTAGGAATGCAGGCACGTCTTGTTAACAAATATCAGATTTTTTTTATCCTCAGAGAACGCCTGGGTGTGTTAGAATAGAAGTAATTTGTTTGCTGGTGGATACTATGAAATCGCGGCACGCTGTGTGGTAGTGGGTGAATGTGTCACGCCTGTAGCCCCGGCCGCGGGGCGATCCCGTGGGGCGATGCGGGACGATCCCGCGGGCCGGAGCCGTCTCGCACCGAGGCGTTCGTGCCGGGGCCCGGGGCCCGTTCGTGCCGCCGGTGCCGGGCCCCGCTTGCCCCGAGGCGTTCGTGCCGCCGGTGCCGGTGCCGGGGCTCGGCCGCGGAGCGCGGCGGGCTCTTTAAGAAGCCCCCGTGTCGGTGGCTGCCGCCGGCTGCCAAGTGCGGGAGAAGCCGAGCTTTGCGGCGCAGGCCGAGCGTAAGCGCCGGCTGGGGGAGATGCCGCCCCGCGGTGACTGACAGCAGGACCAGCTCTATGCAAATGGCGCCGGGGGCTCTGCCGGGGCTGCCTCCGCACCCGCCGCCTCCCGCGCCCCGTAACGCGCCGAGCCTCGCACAAAGCAGTTGTTGCTTTTTTGGGGACGTCGTTACACGTAAAATCATCTCCTGCACGGTTTCCGTTTGAGATACGTGTGAGGGAGCTGGGGAGATGTGTCAGAGCTTGTTACTCAAGCTAAATTAGGTAATTTTTAGCTGGGTAACGTGCTAATCTTTAAACCTTTATGTTTCTAAATCCTCCGTGTGTCTGGTCTCTTCATACAAAAGTGTATTTTGCTTGTTTCTTCTCGCCTTCTTCAGTCTGAAGCCTTATGTAGGTCAGGCTTGGCTTAAGCAGATTTCCTGAACCTGCGTCAGCTTAAGCTGAAGGAATTTTAATAAACCCTCCCTTGTAGGCGTGGGCCTAAATGAGACTAGCCTAGTTAAGCCTGATCTTTTTCTGTTTGTGAAAAAGAGCTGAGCAGAGCTAGGGACTGCATGGTGGCTCCAGGAACGGCTTCCTTAATTCAAAGATAACAATGGTTGGGAAGGCCAGATCTTCTAATTTTACCTTATCTGAAAAGCTCGATTTGCTAAAACTCGTGAAGCCATACGTTAAAATTCTCGAGGAACATACCAATAAGCATTCTGTAATAGTGGAAAAAAACAAATGCTGGGATATCATAGCTGATAACTACAATGCCATCGGAGTAGATCGCCCTCCTCGTACTGCACAGGGCCTGCGCACGCTGTACAAGAGACTCAAAGAATATGCCAAACAGGAGCTATTGCAGCAAAAGGAGACTCACTCAGATTGTAAAAGCAGCATTTCCGAGCCAACCAAGAAAGTTGTGGAGATGATTCCACAGATATCCAATGTGTGTTTAAGAGACAGGAGCGGTGTTCAAAGGTGAGACAATTCTTTTTATTTTGTTGCTGAATGGAAATTATGGCGCCTCCTATCTACTCTGTAACGCTTTTGCTTGTGCTCAGGCTCCTAAAGGAAATGTTTATCAGAGGAAATTCCCAAATGGGGAACAATGACAAAAATAATACTGCTTTTGTTTTATGGGAAGCTTTATGGTGACTTAGCACTGCATTCTTTTTTTTTTTCTTCCCAGCTCTTTTTCAAAGCTTGTTTCAGAGTCTTTGTCATACTCTGGAAAGTGAGGGTTAAGAGAGAATCAAAGGGAAATAGTAGCTCCAACCTCTACCCCTCCCCTACCTTTTAATAGGCAGATTATTCAAACACTGGCAAAGTGATGGCTATTCTCCTCCATTTAAGGTAATACTGCAGTCATTTTGCAACATATGGAACTATTACCAGTTTATATAGGATATTTAATAAAGTTAGTTCACAGAGCTAAGAAGCCTCACTCTTGCATCTTTTTTTTCATTTACTTTGGTGCTTGCATGTTATGTTTTAGCTGATCCTGACCCTTAAACAAAAAGGACTCCACACTGCAGTGCCTTTGTGAGTGCAAATGTTTTTGTAAATTATACTTTTCTTGCATTGACGGTGGTTCCCTGAAGCTGGAGCAAAGCTAATTGCAGTCTAAACTCCAAGCAGTTCTGTGTCGTACGTGTAAATACAGAGAGAAATGTTGAGGTACAGCACTAGACGTTTTCTTTTTTCCTTTTTTTTTTGTAGGATTTCTTTTTTTTTTTTATTGCTCGGTAAAGTGAGACACTGTCTAGATTTGAGCCAGACATAATACAGGCCGGCAGCGTTCAGGCTTTCTCCCACAGCTGGCTAATGCCCCTCATATCTGACTTGCAACACTCTGCTGGTTCTGTATTGGTCCTTGAGGGATCAGAAAATGCCTGGGTCAGGTTTTGGTTCCTCCAGATACAAAAACTAAGCTGGGGGGGGCGGGGTGGGGAGTCAAGTAACTCCCCAGCAACCTTGAGAAAGCTCTAATTTTTCTTATTTTCCCAAGCAGATTAATGGGAAGCAAACTTTCAGTATTTTAATCAGATATACTGGCAGTGGGTGCAGCAGCGTAACACTCTAAGAAAAGCTGGCATGTGCACACTCGCTGAATTGGACTCGTGGTGCCACTGGTTGAACTGAATGGTAACAATTGTCTAAATCCCAACATGCCAGATGCTCTAAAAATATGCTGTTGTGGGTCCTTTGCGTAAAGACGTCTAAAGCAACTGGGCTGTACTGCTGCTCCTGGTGAATGCCCCTGGAGGAACCATTCCAAAGAATTCTCGGGAACAAAACGAGGCTTTTAATTGCACTAATAAAGGTTGCAGTGTCTTGACTACCAACTTTTGTAAGGAGGGGAAAGAAAAAACAGTGTGAGAACTTTGGTTTGCAGATCGGCTTATAAAAAGCACTGACGCTTTTAGTGAATGATTAAGAGCTAATGATCCCCATAGTTTGTCTCCTATAATTTAAACATTTTTGGGCTTCTTTATGGGTGTAGGAACATTGACTTGATTACTGCTTACCCCAAAATGGTTCGTTTTAGGAACAACCACTGCACTGTGTGCTGAAGGAAAATAATATAATTTAAAAGATTATTTTTCTTGCCCCCCCAAATACATCATTATTTGATAGTTCTAATTTTAACTCTGAGTTGCATTTTACCCTAATTTTATAAACCCTGTATTGGGTTTTAACTCACAAGGATGTGGCTTAGGTTTTGTAGGAGGGAAATACAACCTAAAATGAATCCAAATTCTTAATCTCACCTTTAAGCAATTTCTAGCTCACTGTGATTAAACAAAACCTGGTGAATCATGGGTGCCTGCAGGGTTATAAACACCATGCCCCAATTGTGGTAACTGTTGTTTGTCTTTCTTTTAGTCAAGTTGTCAGAAACAACATTAGTAACCACCATACAGGCAACTCTTTTGTTTCTCAATTGCTTCTTTCTCTCTTTGCTGTCTAATTGTTTTCATTTTAAGAAGCTGACTAAGGGGGGAAAAAAGCCTCATCAGTTACCTGAAGATTTGGTAGTTTTCTATTTCTGTGTGGATTACACATTAAAAGATGGATTTTTTTCACTGTTTGGAAGCTCTAGTCTGTGTTAGACTAAATCTTACCTTTCTTACTTCTATTTAACCTCTCTCACTTTCTCTTTCTGCTCTCTCTCTGTTTCCTTTTGTCAGAATGACCTGCTTCTCCTGCTGGTTGTTTCCTATTTTCTCAGGCTAGAAGCTGGCCAGGAGCCAGCAAATAAGAATGAGGGAAGCTGTATTAGGTGCTGCAGTTATGAAGAGGGAGGAAACCCGGAATTACAGTCGGCACTGGGGGAAACAAGTGAAAATTTGTGTTCAGGATAATGCTTCCGATGCTCAGTGAGAGCAGTAAAAGGAATGTGAGAAAGAAGTACATAGGCAAAGGTGAAGCTTTGTGGCATGAGGAAGAGGCAGTAAGGTGGTACAATTGATACTCCATAGGCAGCTCAGGTAACATTCAACAGAATTAAGATTATCTTGGCATTTCCTTTGGAGGATTAATGAAAGGTCAGTTTTCAATACCTGCTTCAGATGGACTATTTTGGTTTATTTTAAAAAAAATCTTTAGTTAAAATAGTTTGTGTGCTTGAAAGGCTTAATTTTTTGAAAATACATTGCTTTAACCCTGACGAACATTTTTACAACTGATTATTGAGAAGTATTCACGCTTTTATTCTACAAAAGGCATTTTCGTGTCATGGATGACAGGCTAGTCAGAGTCCTTTGAAAATTGCAACCATGGCTGCTTATTTATTTTAAACAAAAAGTTTTGAAGGCCATGGGAGATCCTGAAGTTGTGATCATGTCACCTTTTTATTAAGGATTTAGTGCATTTACATGAGAACAGGAAGTACAAATTACATTTCTTCTTTGTTTCTGGGAATTTGAACCCACATCTATTACTAACCAGGAGAGTGTTTTAATAATCAGATAGTATGTGGATTGTAGGGCTTTCAAGACATTTAAAAAGTGTAGAAAACACCCTTATACCTCCCAATTTAATAGACAGTAACTTGGGTCCTGGTGTTGGGGAGCATCCGTGAATGTTCTGTCATTCATGAACCCACTCACTGCCTGTAAGTGCTAGTGGCAGCCTGGTTTTCAAAGGGTTGGGAAGTGTCTCAAATCTGAAGCCCCCAGTTACAGACACTGTTTTAGACAGGCATGGCCAGGAGGGTGCATTGGCTTCACTGTCAATATCAAGTTAATATATTCCTGTTCCCATGTCACACTATACTGCCTTCCCAGTCATGCTGCAAGTATTTATTCTTTGCAGATCTGTACTGTAATAGATAAAGATCTGGCTTATAAAAGCATTACCTGAATAGAGGACTGATGTGTAGGGTTTCAGACACAACTGAAGGTAGAGAAGTGTCAGGAACAGCTCGAGCCATTATTATCATCAAAGCCAATGCAATGTCCCATCATGATTTGAGATGCTGCTGACTCAGGGGTTTACATAAAGACAGATGAGTCAAATGGGTGTTGTTCTTTTGAAAGGAAATGCACAGAACTATAGGCTGTTCTTAATGGAAACACTTCTGTGTCTTCTCTTGAAGCTTCAGAAAAACATTAAGATCACCAATTCAAAGAGAAGGAGCAGAGATTAGCTTCATTCCCAAGTCTACTGGCAAAGTCATAATTTGGGCTCTGGTTTCTTCTCCCAAAGCCCTTTGTGTAATTTTATTCAGTGATTATTGTACATTTAAAAAAACCCAAATACTTGGATGCATGAATCAGAAAGAGTGAGCACATTAGAAAAGGGGGAGATTAATAAATTTGGGAGATTGAAGCATTTCTCTCCACTCAATCTAAATTAATCTCCTCATAAAATTGTATTGTATAAACTCTTTCCTCTGTTACTTTTATGACTTGTTGCTTCTTTTTTTATTTTTTATATTTTCATTTGTCACTAACAGCCCTCCTTGCTTCTCCAGTGCCAGCAGGGCCTCCCAGGCGAGTTCTCTGTTGGCCATACTGCCTTTATAGCAATAGAATCTGACTGAGGCACCTGTACCTGTGTGGTGAAAAGAGAGAGGGGTACCGGGAAGTGTTCAGATAATAAAGCAGGGTCCCAGGCATAGATGGCAGAGCAGTACTCAAATGAATCTTTGGTTACTTACAGCTATGCCTTTTCAAATAGTTTTTAATGGATTGTTTAAATATGATTTTGTGTGTTCTAGTGCTGGTATCGATAAAGAAACAATTGCTGGTACCAGTTCACCACAGGCAATGCTGGATCACCATCCTGCGACAGTCATGATGGACTTGCAATCGGAAGAGGATGTCAAACCTCCTCCTTCTTTGATTATAGACTCACAGCAAAATGAGAACTTAGAACAAGAGGAAGACCAGCTGATACATATTATGGAAAGATCTCCTTCAACATCAGTATCTTCAGTTGATATGAGAGTGATGATGTCTCCATCCCCTGTGCCAAGAAGAGATGAGTTTTTCAGGCTTGAAGTTGGAGAGCGCTTTAGACCAATGTGTGGTTATGACCCACAGATGTTACAAATGCTGAAAGAAGAACATCAAATAATATTAGAAAACCAAAGAAAAATTGGTCTTTACGTCCAAGAAAAAAGGGATGGTTTGAAAAGAAAGCAGCAACTGGAAGAAGAACTGTTGCGAACAAAAATCAAAGTAGAGAAGTTGAAGGCAATACGACTACGCCGTGATCTGCCAGAATACAGCAATATCTAAATACTTTATTACATCTGTCATATTCTTTGAAACACTTAATAATAAATGCAAAATTGTTCCTTATGTTAATACAGATGGATCAAAATCTGGACTCAAGACATGAAAGCATATTTGCCATGTTGTTGTTAATGTACCTTAGAAAAATACCTCGTATGCGTTTGAATGCACCA
Organism: Sakesphorus luctuosus; assembly: GCA_013396695.1. NCBI lineage: Eukaryota > Metazoa > Chordata > Aves > Passeriformes > Thamnophilidae > Sakesphorus > Sakesphorus luctuosus. Next base: position 633,915 of record VWZD01013508.1, on the reverse strand, counting down.
ACTCTTCTGGTCTAAAGTATAGTCAAATCCTGTACATTTAAGTGTTTAGATTGATGAAAATTCAAACTTATAAAACATTTCCACTTATCTCTATTGTGATGAGCTAATGAAATCTAGCTCAGCTCTTGTTAAAAATTTTGTTCATATGCATTATTTTTTCAAATAATGACCTTTACTATACTATGTTAATGAAGTTGCAGGTTAATAAATACATATGAGAAGGAGAAATCAGAGGCTATGTTTAAATGTCTTATTCTTTTCAAGTTGATAAATCTTATGACAGTAGTGAGATTTTGCTGATATACCAGGTTGGAAAACAAAATTACTGGATTGTTATATTTTTTTAATGTTCAGTAGACAGTTGAATAAATGTACATCTTTTAAAAAAAGTAATACTTTTTACTTGTTTCCAGTGGCAGAGTGTTTTTCATACGATGTTATCAAAAGAGAGACAATGAATACAACACTTGGTTTTTAAAACTGCATGCATGTGTAATTTGTGTGTACAGTTACCATGATCGTATGTTCAGTTATAGTAATTATACTGGTGATCAACCACATAAATGTCTAATTTCCTCATTTGCATGCGTAATTACTACAGTGCATGTGCAACCAAGACAGTTGCAGGTGCCTTTGCTCAGTATCACTAGGATTATAAGCTACTGAAATTAAATAGTTTCTGTATGTAAGTAAGATGTGACTTGAAATCAACAGAAGATTCTGTGTTATTCTGGGTACCTTTTATAGATGCTATTGTTCTGATATTTCGATTAGTTTCAAATAAAAAGCCCCAAATGAAAACAGAATTGATCCTTCTGTCTGTCCTAGTAGCAGCTGTTTCCTCTGTAGTTATGATCAACGTTCATAACGGGAAGAAAACTACCTGGAAAACATCAGTCCCAGGTGATTCATTTCTTCATAATTCTGAGTCTCCTGCCTGTTATAAATGGATCCACAACTGCCTTGACCTCTGACTCCTTATTCCCTGTAACAATACCTTCCCCTTCCTCTAATCTTTAGCGCAAGAAAAGGAAATGAAGCACAGAAGCAAGGAAAAAGAGAGAACAAAGGAGATATAATTCCTCCTGTGCCTCCCATCTCAGAGGGCCCCAGTAACAGAATGAACAAAAGCAATGGGAAGGAGACTTTCTTCCTTGCTCTTGTCACCACTATTTCCCCAAATGTGCTTCTGTCCCCATTCCCACGGAACCACCTAGCCAGCACGAGGCACTGCTCTGCATCTGCAGGCTCTGAATCAGAGGTAAGCCTCACACCTCCTGGTGGGTCTTCTGAGTCAACCAGGTTACCTTTGTAGCCACAGGGATAGGTGCTTATGGAAAACTCTGAAGACTGGAAGCATGTAGGTTTAATTGAGGGGGTAGCAGAACTTAAAAAATTGTAGTTAGATTTTGTGATAGCAGACAAGACAATTGATCTTAACTGTCAGTGCCTAGCACAACTTTAACAGGGTACAGGTAGGAAAAGTCAAAGAAGGAAGTATTTTGTTTACAAACGGAGTTAAAATACTGAACAGTGAAAACAGATGTTGGCAATATGGAGTTCCCCAATACTTTTTCAATTGTTTCCCAGAGAAGAGAGCACTGTAAGTGTTTTGGGAATTTCTGTGTGCACTGAAAATTATGGTGCCTGGATAAGTGGCTTTTGTTTCTGTACAGTCCTTGGCTTTCTGCTGTATTTTTTAGTTCAAGGACATTGATCTGTTTTTGTTTAGCTGGAAACACTTCAATGAGATATTCACTTCACTGAGTTCGCAAGAATCAAAATGCTGGCTTTAATAAATAAATGAGGATTTTATTTGTTCTACTTCTTAGAAATGGGAAACAGCACTAAGTTATCTGCCCTCATCTTGTAATTTGGAAATGTCTGATCTCATCTTTTTAGTTGAAAATCAGAATTCTGGTTTTCAGTGGTAAGGAATTAGTTTCCATTTCTTGTTTCTGTTCTTACATATTATGCAAATGAAGAAGTTTTTAATAGTTCAGAGAATTCCTATACTGCTCATTGTCTTGTAGTGGTTTTGAATTCTAGCTACTCTTATGCTGACCACCAAAATGATGCTAGATGAAGAGGTGACCTCCAAGGTTTCTGTTGGCATGGTATTTTTATTCTGGGGGCTAGAACCAGAGGAATTTCCAGTCTTGGAAACTTTACAGTGTTTCCTGAACTGGCAGGCAAAGTAGTTGCCAAAATAGGACTGGGTAGAGCAAAGTCTCCCTTGTGTTCTTGATTTTGGAAGGGGAAGAATGCAAATGAGTAAAGAAATAGAACATGCTAGGCTGGTCAGAACTGTCCTCTTACACTCAGTGTTGTTCCACATTTAGTTGTTTTGGCTTTGTCTCATTTGTTAGTGGAAGGCCTTTCATTCTTATCTGCAGGCAGCAGCTCTGGTTCAGAGATCTCATGCTTCTCATTTGCTTTCTACTCAGCTTTGTTTCTTTTGGGTTTTGAGGTGCTTGTGGAAGGCGGGGTTCATCTGTTGAGTCCCTGTGCAGCTTGCTGCTTTCTTTACTAGTGAGGTGATGTTTATTTCCTTTCACTACAGAAGTGTTTCCTCCTTCAGAGACATTATATTGTGCTCTCAGTGCAGTGTGATGCTGACTGTGTATCATACCTCTGTGCTGGTGGATCTGCATTTCCTTCTCACTCCACATCTGCTTTACAGGATCAGGTTATCTGTCTGAGTCAGACTTCTCACTTCTCTTTGCCTGTTCCTGTTTTTTTTCCATGTATTCCTAATGCCAGGTACATGCACCACAGCTGTGGCTGGTCCTTTTGGACCACAAAGTGCTATGAATTTTCACTGTTCTATCAAATGATACTGCATTAGTGTGTGTGAAAGGGACGGTAGGAAGCCCTTCCTTCCTTCCTTCACCCTCATTCTTGTCCTCTTACTCCCTTCACTACATCTGGCAGTGCCATTCGCTGTCTGCATGTTAATGATGTACATAGTAGAAGCAGAGTAATTTTAGGCAAGGACAATTTTCTGCCATATGTTCATGTCCTTCTACTAAGATAACTGAAATAAATGGGCTCTAGGAGTAATTTAGTTCCCAGCATTTAATGGATTTACATTTAGGAGTCAAATAAAAAACTGTAACTTTGATAACTTGGTGGTAATTGTGATAGCATCATGTGTATTTTCATCTGTCTGAGTAATTGCCTAATGATCAGTCTATAATTTCATCAGCTGCTCCCTAATTATCTGGCTTTTTTTGACCCTCCCTGCTTCTCCCCTGTAAGCTTTTGAATCCCATGGAATCACCTCAGTGGACATGCTTGCCTTAGATCAGAATTCTTACCAGGTAAAACTGGTAAGAGAGTGTACTCCAAGACCAGAAGAGATTACTGATAGCTAATCTTGCTTGTCATACCCCTGTTTTCTAACATCTTGCACCTCACTAGCTCAAATTCCTTTCATTTATATTTCTACACATTTTCTGACTTGGGATTTTTTACTCCATACAATAAGAACACATAGACTAGAGCTTGCATACTGTCTTTGGGCAGATTTGTGCCCACTGGATTTCCAATAGGCAAAGCCATTAAGTTACTTATAATTAAATGAGAGTCGTTTCTGTGTGTGGGTAACCAATAAAGAATTGTGATACCCAGGCTGTCTGGCTAAGCTGTCTTTTAAAATTTCCTTTAGGATGGTTCCATGTGAGTTTTAACTTCGGTAAAATAATCAAAAGGTTACACAAGAAGATGATAAAGTGTTATGTTCCTGAGATGCTGATTATTTTTTCCATTTTGCACATGAAAATAAAAAGAAGACTTTAAAAAGAATGCTTTTAAGCATTAAAATGTATTAAATGTAGCTTAGCAGTGTGTATTCCTAACAAGTCATGTTGTTATTCTGTTTTAAATAGCAGGTCTATTTAAGAAGTCTCTCTGTCTATGTCTTAAAATCAAAACTTGAAAAAAACCATGCTGTTTACAGTAGTTAAAATCATGTCTGTTAGCTGGCTGTGTACTGTATGACTAAATTTAGGTCATTCTGAGACCCATGTTTCTGTGTTTTATCGCTGATAAAAATGGAAGTGCTTGCCTTAGTGTTGACTGGGTTGTCTGTGTGCAGTGATGGTTGGAGCATCCAGTTTGTCTGGGCAAATTTTTCTCCATAGTGAAGATACAATTGCCTGAAGTTCCTTTGATTGCTAGCTAACAAAACTTGAATTCTTCTTTGTAAAACCCACAGTCATTCAGTGGTAAAATAGCTGAAAACCTCAGTTCTGATTTGTGTGTGCAGGGAGGTGGTTGAGGGTGAGAGAACCCAAGGAGAGCTCAGTCATCTGTAGGCATCGTCATTCTCCACCACCCCTGCCTTGCTTCTGTTGCTTCCTGGCCATTTCCTTTGGGCTCTTGATTTTCATGTATTGGTAAGGTTAATTGCAATAATTAGCATAATTTCGCATACATGTAGTGAAAAAAATAATTCCACAGGATTAAGTTGCCCCTCTAAACTCAGTTGATGTCAGGACTCAGTTTGGTTAAGGCTCAGTTATTTTCACAGAACCACAAGATATTCTGGGTTGGAAGGGACCGACAAGGATCGTCAAGTCCAACTCTTAAGTGAATACAGGGATCAAACCCACGACTGGTGTTATTAGCACCGTGCTCTCACCAACTGAGCTAATCTCAGGGTTTTTTGTTTGTAGTGTTCTGTGTGTCACTGTTTGCTTACTTTGTATGCTATTGTAAGATCCTTGTCTGTATTGCTAATGCTTTCTCAATATATATCAATTTTTAAAGGTCAGAACTTTATGCATGTTTGAAATAAGTAAATGAGTTTATCAGTTACTGATTTTTAATTTTTTGTTGAAGCTTTAATTTAACAGTGAATCAGTAGGACAAAATTTTTATCTAGTTTAGGGATGGGGACAAGGGATTTTGGACTGCTTTTGGTTAGTTACTACAATGTTGTGTCTTGCATTTCATCAGATAAAAACTTGCAGTAGTGTCAAGTTGTATTTGTTATTAATCACTGAAGATCTCATGTGAAAGAAAGTAATTTATAACTCAGCAGCAATTTGCAGGTAAATTTTATGTAGCCCACTTGTTGATAATCTTAAAAATATAACTTTGTGAAGTCAAAGCGTTTATATGTGGCATGTACTAGAAATATAGAATTAAAATCGGTGTGTATGCATTACTATCACTATTGACACATTCTCTGTTGTAATATGGCATATACTTGGGTCTGCATTGTAAGGTCCCCCCCAAAAATTGACTCATAAATTCTGCATTTTTCACCCAGGTGATGTTTGCATCATTTTGCATTGCAACGAGGCTTTGGCAGTAGGCTGTACATTGTGCTGGACTTGCAGATGACATTAGGAGCATCAACTGTCTGTTTGGCCAAAGTACTTTATGCTGTGTTACCTCCTCTTGAGCTACAATGTGTGTTTTATGTGTGCATTTGTGCTTGTTTGTGTCTCAGCTCCAATAGATTACTTGGAGAATACTCTGTTTAGGATATACTGAGTTTTGATCATCTTTCCTTTGCAGTGTTCCAGTTTCCTTGTGCTTTTGAAAAAGTACATCAAACACGGCATCAAGCTGATTTTTGGCCATTCCTATAAAACCTCACTTAAGTTTGTCTAATTTGTAAGTCATTGGCAAACACAGAATTTGGTCATTTTCAATACAAGTTTGTTACACTTTAGATGTAGTCCATAGTGACTGAATTCTTAGGGACAGCCTGACCAGCCTGAGCACATTGCACTGTTGAGGGTGGATCAGGGATTTCTCAGCTGTGAATGCCTAGAATGAAAGCAAGAAAATGTGTCCCTCATTTTGCGATGAACAGGACAGACAGCCTCAGTGAGGAAACCACTTTGTTTATATCCAGGGAGGATGACAGCAAGGATCCCAAGCACAACTGTCCTGCTTTTGGAGCAGTAGGTTTTTTGGAGCTGTTGAACTGTCCAGCTGGATAGGTAATGGCCCCTTTACAAAAAAAAAGCAGCAGTAGCCTGGAACTGTTTGTAGCTCTGGGATTTTGAGTTGTGCATAGTATATGTGCAGAAAAGGAGTGAATTAAGCTCATTAAGGGACTTTAGCCATTGCTGTTTGTTATAATTATTTCTTTTAGATAAAATCTATTCCTTTCAGAATAGTTTTTGTTATATAACTATATGCTAATTTGCTGTAGTTGAGTTTTGAAAACACATGATTCCTAAGCGAACTTCTGAGATAGCACTGAAGATGTTTTTCAGCAGTCCAGAAGTTAAATATATTTTGAGAGTTTCAGATACTTTAACTCTGAAGATCTAGTAGGCATCTCTGAACGTTGTTTTCAGATTAAATATGGTAGAGATAATCTTTTCCTAAATCTCATCCTTCTCTGGTGAGCATAGCCATGTGCATATGTTCATAGATACACATGCAGTGAGTTGATAAGGAGCTGCACATGCTGCAGAGGCTTTACAGCCACATCAAGGGTCAAAGAAGTCCCTTGGGAATAGCAGGTAGAGCTGGTCTGCTGATGGAAAGCTGCCATATCTCCTTGTCTTCTAGCGTTTCCTTATATAAATGGTCAGCTCAGGACTAAAAATAGGCAGGGTTGACACAAAGTAGGCTCTCTTAAAGGATCATGAATTTAAGGGTCCCTATATGGAATCATATTAATTTGCATTGGAATTTCTATGCAATTTAAGTTGTATTCAGTGTTCCTACATCCAGAGCCAGCAAAGGCAGCACAGGAAGCATTGCTTACCTCCACAAAGATGAATTTCTTCTCTTCCCTGCTCCTTCACCTTCCCTGTTCCACTTTTGCTTTCCTAGTAAGAATTACAACTAGAGCTCTAGGTTTTTGTGTTTGGATCATAAATATTACTTTTCTGCTTGGTCTACTGAATGGATTACACTTATGTAAATCAAAGTTATGTAACTTGATTTGGAAAGATTACTCTTTCCCTTTCCAAATATTTCGTCAGCCACTCTGCAAGTAATCATTGCTGCATAACACATGAAAATTCTAAAAAATATGACTCATCCCTTGTGTGCCTCTTCCCAGGGTAATGTCATAAATTTTAAACAGTCCTGTTTAAATAATTTAGCATAGGAATATATTGTGTTTCATGGTTGTGACAGTGGGTGCAAGTTTTATTGATTATTTGTATTTTAAGGACTCTTTACTAAAATCCAGGGACATCAAAGATGGCCATTAATAAACACGAACAATACATTAAAAAGATTTTTCCTTCCAATACGTGCTAAAACAGATGTTAATACCAAGGATACATAATCTTAATAAATCCCTTTCTGTCTGCTTGCTTTTTGTTACAGATCTCAAAGTCTTAGCATTTTAGGAAGAGAGATTTTGTACAGTACAGAAATAGTTTTATTTTTTATAAAAAAATGGTAGAAGTAATAGCAAATGCTTAAGGGAATGCCAAACGATGTATTTTCAAAGTGCCACATATGGTTTCAGTCGTGTACCTTCCATTTAAACACAAAAAGATGCACACTTACATCTCTGCAAGCTGCTTCAAAAATGACTGCTTTTTGAGAAGGTTGCAGTTAGCCTTGATTGTGTAATAGTCCATTAACTATTTCTTAGTAATTTGATTTTTTTTTTGTAATTTAAATATTTGGATTTTTTTCATATCCCATTTAGACTATAATTTGTTGCAATGACATTCAATATTTACAGAACCCAAGTATAAATTTTGCTTTTGGATATCACTTCTGCTTTTTTTTTTTTTGAAGTAAAAAGACCTTTACTTCATGAATTAATCGAAACAAATTTCCGTGTGGGGGGTAACATTCATAAGTACAGTAAACAGTCAATTTGGATGGCATTTGACTGGTTCCAATGTTTTACCGTGCTGATCTGGCTCACTGCAGCAAATGATGCCTGCAGCCTTTCAGAATTCTCAATGATGCTGCTTTTTCCTTTGATAATAGGACTTGTACATCTATTTCTGTGGACTTGACAGAAGCTTTCAGCTTAGTTCATTAAATTTTTACAGTGAAAGCTGGAGTGAGTTGAATTTTTAGACACTTGAGAGGTTTAGGAAGAATAGTTTTCTACCATGGAGCTATAATTTTGAAAGTATATGCTCTCCAGCCTCCCTCCTCTGCAGCTGCTACCCTTAACAGGTAAATGTTTCATTAAATGGTGATGAGAGGATTGTTTCTACTTGTTCAAATTAAGGATATCTGCCATCTCTGTTATCATATATAGAAGGCTTCTATTTAAAAATAAAATTAAGGTTACAAACTCAGGTACCAAAAACTTGCCAAGAGCACAACCTGAACCCAGCCTTCACATTGTGTTGGATATAACCATTAGGTACATGATTAAGGATTGTGTTTCCTTGGGCTTCCTTGCCAGTTTCAGTTCACAGAATGGACTGTGTGCACTCAGTGAGTCACTAGTCAGTATTTTCTTTCTACCTCTTTGTTCAGTTATAGACCTACCCCTTGTTCTCAGCACACTAGTCAAACTATTTTGAATTAATTAGCTAATTTTTTTCCTCTGGTGCTCATTGTGGTACTATCTGAGTGCCTCCTAGATGTAATTACATTTCACAACAATCCTTGTGAGATAAGGAATTGGTATAATCTCCACTTTCTAGGAGATAGAGCGAGAGTTGAGGCACAGAGAGAATAAACCCAAAAAGCCCCATTTTTATGGAAGGTGCAGACTGAATCAGCGAGGAGTGCATTGTCTCAGTGCTTTACTATACCGTACAGTTAATCTTTCCCAACCACAACTTCCAGTTACACCCGTCAGTGTTCACTGTTAGTACAAAGGAGACTGAATCACAAGTCAAGCACTCGGAAAAATATTTATTACTGAAAGCTGAGTTAAATGACTTCCCTTACACCACAGAGGAACTCTACAAGACATGCAAGTAAGGTCCTGTTCTATAAGGCATTATTAAACTTATCTGACCACAAGACTGTACTATGAGTCCTTGCAGTCTCAGCCGCCTTCATCCCACACCTTTTGCTGTCTACAACAAAGCAGTTCAGGGATGGCACAGGCAGCAGCAGCTTGTTTTCCTGCCACCTTTCCTGCTTTTCCAGCAGTTCATTTCTTTGTCCTGAATGAGCAAGAGGTCCCATGACAGTGTAGTTAGTGCAGCATGTTTTCTGTAAAGACTTTATCATTAATGCATGTGCATAGTGGGGCACATCAGGTCACTGGAACACTGTTATTTCTGACATCTTCAAATTTGCTTGACTTTGCAACCTTAAAACTATTCACTTAGTGGAAGCTGGCTTACAGGGGTGGTGAATGGGTGAGTGACATAGTTTTATACCACTAAGTTATAGATATTGATCTGTTGACTTTTAGAGCAAATTAACATTTCTAAATAGATTATTTCATATAATTTGATGTTTTCATCTATGCAAGGTGGACAAGGTTGAAAATCTTATCTTTCCCCTTTGAGATTATGAAGTGAATTGCTACATTAAGAGGTCACTGAATTCAGTGTAAACCATTCATATCATGGCATGCAGTGTTTTGTCCAGTTAGTTTTGCACACGTTTGCTCACAGCAAAGAATCTGAAAGAACAAAATTTTTTCAAGTTGAACAGCAGAATGTACCAAAGGGACTTCAGGGAAACTGATACGATGATCCAAGCTTTGGCTCCTGATTTGCCTTCATGGACTTGTCCACTAGAAATTATTTGTTTGATTCTGGGTCTTCTACTCCTCCTAAACTCAGAATTGATTTGGATTTGTCTTGCAGGGTGTGATCTGTCAAACGAAGCCATTTCAGGATCTTAATTGCCTCCATCTCTTATGTTGCACCTAAATCTCCTGTTGCAGCCTTATCCACCTGCAGAGCACCTATCCAACCTGGGTCTGTAAAATTACATAGAACAGTGTAACAATTACAGTAGTTTTAAGTTGACTACCTTTAAGACTACTCCAGTAGTCTGAAAAGTTGAATTAGGGAAAGAATTTAAGGATGGAGGAAGAGAAGTGGCCTTTGTTTACCAGGAGGTTGCATCACTCAGTGCTCTTCATGTCTCTGTGCAATCAGTGCCTTTCTACGCTCAATTGTTGCCACTTTTTATGTTGCAATGCCATGTTGCCCTTAAATGATTTCTTCTGTTGTTATTTTTGACTTCTGAGAGGTTCCGTGATGTAAAGGAGAGCACTCTGGACTCTGAATCCCAAGGTCCTGAGTTTGAGTCTCAGTGGGGACCGTCCCCTGGCAGTAAATGCCTCCCTGCCATCCCATCCTGTCAGATCTCAGATGCTCAGCAGGGTCAGCCCCGGTTAGTACCGGGTGCTGTGACAGTCCCGAGGACTTCACTGTCACTGTCCAAGCTCGCTCGGCCGTGGCAGATGGACCTCAGGACTTAAATGGAGGGGTCAGTTCTGCGCACGCTGTGCCTCACCTAAAAAATCCACTGCACAGGCTGGAAGGGCACAGCCACGTGGGGAGAGCCCTGCCCAAATTTTCGTTCGCGAAGTTTGGCCTTGCATACAGACATTTTTGACTTCTGTTTTTTCTGTCATTGCCTGATCTGCTCCTGTTCTCATTTCTTTGTCTCAAGTCATCCCTTGATGTCCCTTGATGGGTCAGAGATGAGGGGCACTAAGTTTCTTTTGCACCAGCTCCTGCTCAGAAAATCCTGACTTTTTTTCTACTGCTTATACTGTACCCCAGTCACAGTCTTTCCCAGTGGTTCTCCCCATCTGTCTTCCTAACATAATCTATTTTCTTCCTACTCTTTTTACTCCCTGTCTGGTTTCTAGCCTTTCTCTGCATGCTTTGCTTCCAGCTCAGACTCAGTCTTTTACTCACTTGTCAGTTTTCTACTGGTTTAACATCACCCTTCCTTTCCAGCAATAATCTTTCTTTTCAGGCTTTGTCTCCCAAATTACTCTTCCTTGTAGCTGGTCCTTATTCCCTCTCCCATCTTTCCCTGTTTGGTGTCAGGAGAAGGGATGATGTGTCAGAAGGAGAGGGCCAAGTTAAAATTCCCCACTGGCATGTGTGGAAGAAACCCAGCTTTGGTCTGAGCAGTGAGAGCTGTGACTACAGAGAAGTCTATTCTCAGCCTTAGTTAGAGCATGTCCAGGATGTAATCCTCAGGAAATTAAGCTGCAGAGCATATGCAGACTGCATTTATTTCCAAGAGCATTTAGCTTTCCAGGGTGGAAAAAGTTTTACCTCTGCCAAAAAAAAAAACCCCAACCAAAAATGTGTTATCTTTTTCCCAAATTTTTCGATTCTTAACTAGAATATTGAGTTAGTAGAGCTTCTGCAAGGAATAAGAGTTTATTGTGGCTAAGACTGCATTAATCTGTTATTTTTGTTCTCATAAATGGTGATTTTTCTTTCACTGCCACTTTTTGTGACATTGTGCGTGTTTGTGAATATATGGGCTTAAACTGAGATAGCTAGAATGGAAGATGTACTATGGACTGATGAAGACCTGGCAAAGTATATAGTTATGTAAAATAAAATCTACTAATGGACATCCCCATAGCATTGCATATTCAGTAATCTAGAGGCTAGTTTGATTGGTGTTTCAGATTATAAAGAGGCTTTGACACAGAAATTTAAAAATATTTATATTTGCATTTTCGTTTAAAAATAATCTTGGATTTAAAACAATAATGTGTTTCTCAAAGAAAACATTCCTGCTTGAAATATCAGTTTGTAGGTGAGTTTGCTAGCAATGCTGATACGTGCAAAATGAATTACATAACCATTTTGTGTTTGAAAGGGGTACAAAGCGCTGGGTTGTAATCAAATGACTCTGAGTTGTAATCCCAGCTGTCATTGATTCCTGTGGGTTTAAGGCAAGTCAGCTCGACTCTTACAGGTTGCACTTCCGAAAGTGTCACAAAAGTGCTGTGAGAAGAGTCATTACATGTTTTTCCATCTTGCAGGCACACTAATAGACATTTACATGTTAGTTCAGTTTTATCATTAGACTGAAATTGCTTTGCAAATGAAGGATGATGCTATCTGTCTGATACTTCTTTAAATATTCCTGAGTTACCTTAGGAGTGTTTAACACACAGATATTTTGTATGCAATGAGACATTTAACTACTATGTAAACTGCTTTCAAAATGTTATGAATTAATTTAATTAAGGAACTTTTTGGTTACTTCCTCTGCTCAGAAGAAAGAGTTGGTGCTGGCTCTGGGGAGCAAGATCCATGGCACATGTTTAGAGTGACTGTGGAGGCTGCAGCAGAGCACTGCCATTGAGTTTGGGATGTGATTCATTCAAAGCCCAGATATTTTACCACAGTCCAGTTTTTTTTCTCTGCCTCCCTCTATTTCTTAATTATACCTTAGTGCTATAGAGTGCAACTTGAATCAAAGCTGTCTTTAAGTTGTAATTTTTGCATTGTGGCACTGCTTTTTATTGAGAAGATTCGAAGCAGTTATGGGAAAGCTCCCTGTTGTTCCATACATGCTTACAATGTGGAAGTTCAATTATGGAGCTGTTGGGTAATTTGACAAGTCCCATGGTTTCAAAATCACCCCAACCTATCAGTAGCTGCTGCAGAAGAAGGGGCAGACTCCCAGTCTCCTTGTTCCAAACCTCATATACCCCTTCCCCATATTGACTGTCGTTGCTGATGGGATTCATTGAGCTGACTAGCCTGCAGCTCGTGGATGAGAAGCAGAGAGGGAAGGAAAGGTCAGCTCTTGGGCTTTGGCACCAGCCTGCAGTTGGATGGGGTTAAGCCATCCATTAAACCACACCTCAGGCCAAGGTTTCTGATGCCTGGCTCACTGGAACGTGCCCTCGCTCCATGTGGTAACTAACGCGTGTACTCACAGTGCTGCAAAAGCTGCAGTGAACAGTCCCCTGAAAATGCACACTTGAGTTGCCTCCTGTAGTCTTTCATGATGCAGCTACTTTCTTGCTGCATTGGGAGTAATCCTAACGCACTTAGTTGATGCATTTCCTATAAATCCTCCTCATCAGAAACTGGTTAAACTAGTTTGCCATTGGAATGTTCCCTGTCCCCTCTCCTGGATCCTGTCCCGATTTCTGTAAATCATCACCTTCCTGAGGCTGCTGAAACTTTTCCTCGTATCAGTTAGGCTATGCTTTATATCTTGAAACTTAAGTCCTTGCTTTCCTGAGCACAGAGAGAAAGCTTTATTTGTGGAAGTTTTTCAAAGCCCTGTTAGCCATGTCTTTAAAGTTCCCCAGCCCTTCATTCTGGGAGGAGAAACTTTCTGCTTGCTGCAGTTACTTCATGATTGAGCAAACCACACTGCTGGGCTGAGTGGTTTGCTCTTTGGGAGAGAAATGAGTGGGCATGGTTTTGTGATATTTCTCATACTGTGGCACATGCATAGTTCCTGTTACTTATTATGTTCACTCCAAACTGATTAACAGCAGAGCTCAGAATGTACAACTGAAGTTTATCGTCCAGGGTCTCAGCAAACCCAGCTCTATTTCAGGTAGTGTCTAAGGTCAGTGAGCAGCAAGGGGTTTCTGCTGAAGCCACTGCTGTCTGTATTCCTGTATCAACCACTGAACTTAGTCCCTGTGAGTAACATACCAGCCTAACTGCAATTCCTGAAAACCTCATGACAGTGTATTTATCAAATTAGAATATTCTGCTATTGCACTGGAATAAATCTTTGAAGTTAAATAGGTGTGATGCTGAATAAAAAAAAACCGTGATAAGATAAAAAGAAGATTTAATGCAAGTATTTAATCAACATTGTTGGTGAACAGATTTAGGTTTTATATGTGAGTAAATTGTATGGAAGATAATTTTGAGAGAATGTAATTATTATTACATAAAAATGTTTAATTAAAAAAAAACCACCCTACAGTTTTATCTGAAACTATACTGTAGTTACAGGTAAAAGGAAAATAATTTATGTAGCACAGAAACAAATTCTTATTGAATATTTCTATAAACAGAAGTTATGATAATTCAGAAGACAAATTGAGGGAAGAAATCTGATCATTACAGAGCGTATTATTTTTCATTTTTCCCATAGGAACATGGTAGTATTGTATGGAATATTGGTGTCAATTTGCTTCTCACTGGGGGCAGGTTGCTTTGAAAATCCTTTTCAGCAAAAATCACTGTTACAAAAAGCTAGCAGTTTCCATCTCTGTTTCTAATTTTTTTGTTTTCTAATTATTTTAACTGAAGCAGGGATAAGAAGAGTTTGAAGACTTGTTATTGCTTTGAAAGTTAATCTACCAGTGATTCAGATAACACCATGCAGGACTCCCTGAGTAAAAGAGCAATGACCATAAAACAGATCTCAGAGGTCACTAAACTCAGGCAGGAGGTCAGTGGAGGAGACAAAGAGGTGGCCATTGTTTGTAGATGGCCATCCTTCAGGAGAGAAGAAGAAAATTCTGCAATGAAATCTCCAGTTCTTGTAGTAACAATTTAAAATCTTAATACAAGGAAAGAACTTTGTGATTAAACCAAGAGAATCAGTTAGGGGAAAAAAAGAAGAAAATAATCTTGTATCTATCTGTTGAATCAGTTTACAATTAGAAACTCTATAAATATAGAGTGAAATTACACTTTTGTATTTTTAGCCAGATACAGGTTCCCCTCTTCCCCCCTCTCTCTTTCACTTCTCTGAATCTTATCACTTGTGGTTACTGAGATCCAATAGAACTTTTGTACATTTCTACTGAACTGCAAGGATTTATTATTGCTCTTTGACTCATTTAGCAGAATTCATCTGCTAAGAATCCCCCACCTTACAAGAAGGGCTTCTCTGTTTCATTTTCTCATCCCTCTGTGGCATGCTGGTGTTCAGTAGTTGTTGCTCTGTTACTCCTTGGAGATGGGGACATCTGCCACATGAAACTCTACAGATGCTGGCTAATGCCCTGAAGAAACATCCACATATGGAAAATCCTATCTGCTTTAGGCACTGTGTTAGCATAGAGTTCTATACAGACAATAAAACTTTCAGAGTGCTTTGGAAAGATAATTCCGTTCAAAAATTACAGCCTTTTCCATTTAGATAATGCAATACCTTCGTAGTAAGTGTTAGTCTGAAAGAATGTGCACGTTGGAGGCATGCAGCTTAGGAGTATTTTTCAGTTTTAAGAATAGGTAGACTTGATGTAGAAGTAGTAAAGCTGCCTCTCTATTGGACCCTTACTGTGAGCAAAAGTTTCCTTTTGCCACTTCTCCTTTAAGTACCAGCACACTTGGAGGTTTTGGACAGGTTAGTCTGTGGCATAATCGCTTTTCTGTAACAGATTGGTACAGTGTTGAAACTCAGATGGAATCAAAGGAGCAAACCAATTTTAAGCTTTTAACCAGAATGCAAGGGTATTTTAATGAAAATTAATCTGATTCTCCCTTTGAAGCTGTGCATGTGCTGAAAAGGAATGCTCCAGATATTCCTTTAGGTAATGCTGGGGACTTATCTACCATCACTTATCTCAGATTGCTAACTCTTGAAAGCATGTGTTTGTTTTTAATCAATATTATAATCAACTGCTGTCTGTTCTATTATGATTTCTTAACCTTACTAACCTAAATATTTACTATTCATATTTACATCCATGACTCTTATAATTAGGTTACTGCTGACAAATCTAAATCAATCTAAGCCTAGTAACAGCATTTGAGTTGCTGTAGACTCAAGAGATGGTCTGTTTCAAGCTTTACACAGTTATTTATTTTTCAAGGGTTCAAGGAGAGGATTTGAAATATATTTTGCATTACTACAGTTATGATTATTCTGCCACTTAATACAGATGATTTTAGCTCCAGTCTAGTTACTGGTTGCTGTTTCCTGAGTTCTGTGTTCCTGTTCTTGCTTCCAGGACATTGCCCAGCACCATCTCACCAGGGCCCTATTTTCATTTTCTGGCTATGGTAATTTCCCTTTTGCTGTTTTCCCAGCTTTCCTTTTATTCTTTCTCCACTCATCTTGTATATATGTCAAATTAGGAGCTCACTTACTAATGCACCAAGTATTCTGCTTTCCCTGGAAGTGTCTACTTTCTAAAACAATTTTACATTTTGGGTTTTTTCAGGTTTTCAGGTTGAGTCCTTATGTGCTGTTCTCTCTCAGTCCAAACTTACCATAAGCAGCTCAGGACAGGAAATGCACCACTTTGTTTATATAAAAATATGATAAAATGTATAGCTTGTCATTGATTTTTTTGAAATGCAAATGACTGTATGGTTTGTCAGGAGAACCTGAGATATTCTTTGTTATTTTATTTCCCTTTTAGATGCACTGAATTTGCCAGCATCAGGGACTGCACAGGAAGAAGCAGCTCAGGAAGCACCTGACTGCCTTGCAAAATATTTCAGTGTCGTGTGGTGTAAGGCATCAAAGAAAAAGCACAAGAAGTGGGAAGGAGATGCTATTCTTATTACAAAAGGAAAGTCAGTAATACTGAAAGATATGGAAGGCAAAAACATTGGAAGAGGTACTGTAGATTTGCATACTTGTGTAAGGGAGCAACTGCCATAAAATCCCTGTGCTTTCAATAACAGAGATCCAGCTCTTTAGGTGATTTAGTTCTCCATGCCAACGTTCGTTGACTGAGATGAAAAAACAGTAGGGTTTTATGTGGGTTGGGTTTTGTTGTCCTTATGGGGATTTTTTGGTGGGGTTTTTTTTGTGGTTTTGTTTTTTGGGTTTTGGTTTTGGTTGGTTTTTTTTGGAGGGGTCTTGGAGAAGACTGCAAGAAAACTTTTTATTTCTCACATATAAGGCAGATGCATGGGGGAGGCTGGAGAAAGCTGAATAACATTATTCACAGAAACACCAAATGCTAGTCCAAAGAGGATTTGGAAATCAATGGCTGTACTAATTCAGCAAAAATGCCAAATTAGGGATGAATAGCTGATTTTAGTTGCTCACATAATGAGGAAGTGAAGGTGTTAAAACTAAAATACACAGTTAAGTTCCTTGTAGATATTCCTGTCAGCAGTATGGCAACTGGGAATTTCAGAGGTTGGATCTCTACTTTTCAGCTGGTCAAACAGCTAAAAATATTATCTTTGTTGGAAAGACAGGCAAACAGCAACATTTTCCAGCCTAGCCAAAGTCAACTGTGTAGCAATTTTTAGTCTTGTAGTTTTAGCAGCAGCTGCTGCTGTAAGACATAGTTTGGGTTGATATCAGAGTTAAAAATAAGACTTGCAAACCATAGGCTGCAGTCGACTTGAAGCAGAAATTTTTTACTGAAAGCAAAGCAAGAATTAACTTTGCTAACAAAGCCAAAGATATTCTGTAAGGGAGTAGGATTGAACAATGTTGCTACAAAACATAATTTTTAATTTTAGGTCTGAGATGGCTTCTCTGTGCTTTTGTTACAATCATGACATTGTGAGCCTTGTCAGGACCAAGCCGTTTTGATTTGCAAATCAGTCTGTAACTTAGAAGTTAATTTGAATTTATTTATGGCAAAGCAATATATGTACAGACTTGCTTGTTTTTTAAAAAGACAAGGAGAAAGAGAGTAATGCCTGGAATGCATCAGCCACCACCCTGTTGTTCTTTTGTGTTTTTTTTCAAGTCCTGTCTTCTTGAATTAGCAGCAAACACAAAGGGAAAATGAACATTCCGATTTTCAGAGTTAAAGTCTTTTTGCACACAATGATACCCATGTCATTGATGCTGATTTGCCAATTCGGAGTTACTTTCAGTGCTTATTGATTCTAAGAAAATCATAAATTGATCAATTTAAGCCATGTGATTTTAAATGTCTGCAATTACTTAGCTCACTGCGTGAGAAGGAAAGGTCCAGTAGTGGTGCTTTCAAAATTGTATTTAATACTAGAAAGGATATAGTGAATGTGTATGAACATAAAGTTTATAGTGAATGTGTGTGAACATCCAGGATTATTATTTTTAAGTGGGAGGAAAAAGTCAAAGAAAGATTTTTTGTCCTTTCCTTAGGCTTACCAGGGCTGGATGTAAGATGGCACCATGGAACCGAAAACCAGCACAGGCTATAGCTTGGTTTTGAGGCAGCAGAACATCTTACTGCTCTCATCTGCACATGTCCTAATTCCTTAATAATGCATTACAAAGAATTCAGGAGGTGCTCTCTTGTAAATTGCTGTATGTCACACAAACAGTTATTTCAGGCAACTGCATCAACAGCTGAGCTTTGTAGCTTTGCTTTTTGCCTTTCCATCTACTTGTAAAGACCATCCTGCCTTAGATTAGACTTTTCAGACCAGAATCTGCACAGGGATGCACCTGTCTTCAGTATGTTCAGTCTGAAGCTATGTAGAGGTAATAACAGAATGTAAAAATGCAGAGCAAAGGAGAGGTCATAAATGCCCTGCCGAGGCACCTTGTTTAGGAAAGCATGTGCATCTCTTGTGTTCAAGCTCTTTCCTGAAAGCAAGTGTTCCTCTTTCAAAAACCAAACAAGTTTCACTGTACACTTTTAAATAGTTTTAGAAGAGAGGAAGGAAAGTATCTCCCTTTCCCTTTTGGCTAGACTATTTTAAGCACTTGCTTAGACTGCGAAACACCTCAGTTATTTTTTTTCTCTTAAAAGAATTTGAATCCAGACCTTCACCTTCCAACCTTTCGCATTCCTAGAAGTGGGAGACCTGAGCTTTGCAAACACTTCCAGCAGTCTTTATATGTGGTGTTTGTTGGATAAAATATGTGTAAAACCTTGGGAGGCCTTGCCTCTTTCTTCACAGATGAGTGATTTAACTGCTGGTCTACAAAGTCATGCCTTTTTTTTCCCCCAAGTAAGGAGCAAAGTCTGTTTATCCAAAGTGACACAAATTCAACAACTGAGGTAAAGAATTCTGAAGTAATTAACTCTTTGAGTTAAAAAAATCAATTACCTATGTCTTCTGTTTCTTATGTGAGAGCTTCAGCCACGAGAATACTGTTTAAAAGAAGGAACCCCCACTCTTTCCTGCACTGTTATCTTAAAAGAAAGTGGCAGCTCTAGATGTATTTTTAATGAGACTAATACTATATGTAGCTGCTCTGAGAATGCCCACCCAACTGAGTCCACAACCTATTGAGCTGACTGATAAATCCTGGGAATAATCAGAGCATGTATGTGGGAGTATGTGCAGAAGTAAAGATTTCAGATGCATCTGAATCTTCAATTGTAAAAAAAACCAATTCAGAATTATTTTAAAAGTAGAATATTCTGTTTAGATCAATAGCAAGAGGGGCTAGGGAGGGTTCATGCTGGGACATGAAAGAAAGGAAAAAGGGCACAGAATAGTCATTAAGGCAAGCTGCTAGTTTTTTTGATATGGGGCTAGTTTTTAAAAATTCTCTTAAATGGTTATTTGACATTCAGTAGACTTGATTGTGGATGAGGATGACTGAGTACTTGCTCACATATTCTGCTGTCTAATTCTGATTATTAGCACATCAATCTCTGTTAAGGAGGGAAGGGCTTTATGTATAACAAATGTTTCAGAATCAAATACCTTTTCACAGTTTTGGTTTTTATTCCTGCAGATGAGTACTGGTATTAAGCAAGTAGTATTTGCTGTGTTATCTTAATTAATAAATGTTTATATTCTTTTAGGTACTGGATATAAAGCTAAAGAGCTGGACAGTCTTGATGAAGGTCAAACACTGATGATTGGAGGAAAAGAAATTGAAGTGATGGGTGTAATTTCAGCAGATGACTTCAGCAGTGGCAGGTGTTTTCAGGCTGGAATAGGGACTCATGACACAGTCCCAGCTGCATTATCTCAAACTAATTTGAAACCATTCTGTAAACCATTCAAAAATGCCTGTCAACCCAGTACGAAAGGGAATATGCTCAAAGATTCTCAAAGCTACAAACCTCGCCACGATCCAAATGCTTCAAGTAAGATTCAGATTTTTAAGTTTCTTTAAACATCCTCTGACTCTCAAAAATGTTGAATGTGTAACCAAAATTTTCACGTTTTCCAGGATATTACTGAAATATTTCTGACATATAGGATTAGTGTCCAACCATGTTAGGATTTTGTCATGTGTTTCTAACAAATGAAATACTCTGCTCTGCATAAAGTTTCTCATAGTAGTTGTAGATGGCTGTGGAAACACGTTAGAGTGATTTTTGGGAGTTTTGTCAAGGAAAATGAGTTTATTGATCAGAGAAGCAGTCTGACACATGCTAGCAGTTCTAGGTGAGTTCCAGCTTCCCACTGGGGTCAGTCAAGCGCTGCCGTAACGTGCGAGCACAGTAATTGCAGTGGAGGATCAGTAACAGAGACATTGAGCCAGATTCAGAGAATTGCTGCTGACAGTGCCTGATCCTTCACAGCCAGTGAGTGTAACTACACTACTCAAACTCAACCAGATATGTTTTGAAATAAAAGTTTTGGTTTATAGAGCTAGAAGTATGGTGTGCTGAAGACCCATGAGAGTTCACATATTGTATAGAAACAGGCTGGTTAAGCAGTTGCGTAAGAGGTTACTTAAAGAGAAATGCTCTTTTATCTTTCAATAATAAACTATTTAGGAGCTATTTTCTCCTGATTTCTCCATCTTTCAAATGGAAGATAACAATGCATTTAAAAATGTTCCTAAGCAGAGGAATGCATATTTTAAAAACCACTGATTTTTTCTACATTCTTACTGTAATATCTCCATCCTACTTCTTGCCTCATATACTGATGCTATGGGACTTTTTGAAGCTGCTTCCTGTCTGCTGTGTAAATAAACAATGAAATCTTAATCAAGTGGTAATAAGTCATATCATTGGCTGTTTTGTAGAGCAGCCTTATTATCACTAGCTTCTGGTCTGAATTTAATTTGATTATGTTTTATCTAAGAATGTTCCTTCCTGTGGTTGCAAGATGATGCTGCATTACCATTCTAACCAAAAATCTGGCAAAAGGGGCAATGTATTCAACATACAAGTTAACTTCTCTATTTCTGCACCAGTCTGTTAAAATATTGCATTTTATTCAAGTTGTTTGCTGTGACTTCTGGTGAATTTGAATACCTCCTTCAGATTTCATGACCCCTCAGCACATCAACAGGTTGGACACTCAGTCATTAGATTTGGTTACACAGGAGAATCACATTATTTAATGCCTGATTACATAACCTCTTGCAGAAGTTACTGAGATATTTTACTAGATCAGGACCTTGATACTGGAGCAATCAGAGGTTTTCATGTTGAAGTCTATGACTATAGTTGATTGAAATGCAGCCTCATCAAAATTAAAAGTCGTTTATCCCTGTTCTCAGCAGAAGAGAGCACAGTGGCAAAGATGTAAAGCTATGTCTTCCATATGATTTCTAAGCTTTTAGTCCATTGCTTATCCAAGCCTTGTTTCTTCCCCATTTTCATCCAAATTTTTGTCAGAAAAGTTATCTTTTTATCACCACTGGCTCTTAAATATATACACATGCTATTTGATGTAATCCGTTAGAACTCAGCTCTTTGTCAGGAGGAAACAAAATCTCCTTAACTGATACAAGCCTTCAACCAACCTATTCCCATTAATAATTATCAGTATAGATTTACTCTACTGATATAAAACTTTCATCAGCTATAAATTGCTTTCTTATTGTATCCTCTGACAATAGAACTTTTCACTGAAGGTGTGTAGCATCAATAGAAGCAACCCAGCATGGACATTGTCTGGCAAAATTGGGATGTTACAATTCGTAAACAGATTATGACAAGCACAACTGCTCTTCAGATGTAGCCCAATACTTCATACTCTCTTTGCCTCTGTATGTCTTCAAACCTTTTATTCATGCATTGTGGCAGCCTTTGTCAGCTCAGGATCAGTCCTTTCCTGTTTTCCTTTAACAAATCAACGCCTTTTATCTCTGTTTATCAGGCAGAGGAGTCTTTTCTGGGCAACTACAGGAATATCCCCTTGAAATGTAGTGTCTAGACTTTATGCAGGTCATTGTTTATGTTCTTTTTCTTAAACTTTCAATTCAGAAGTCTTTTGCAGCTTCTGATTTAAATCAATGCATTGAAAGTCATGCAACATTTATTAGGTAGGCAGTTTCACCCATCATAAAAAAACCCCTCAGATTTCTCAGTTTATCATCTTTACCTTTGAGAAAAATTCAAACTATTTGGAAAGCCTCTCTACAACATTTTTTTATTTAGAAGGCAATCTAGGTACTCTGTAAATGTTTTTTCTGTCTGAGAATTGTCAATATACTAGACAGTATCTTTAACAGTCATAATGTCATTGACTTCATTCTGTAGCTGAATTAAAGAAATAATACCCTTTGCTAACAGACTAAAATTAATGTTTTTGTTCAATACTCACCTATGCTTTAAACTTCCAGATTCTCTAGTTATGCCACGACCAAATGCAAGTCATCAATGGACGTTCAATAAGGCTGGTCTACCAGTGGTGGATGTAGTTGTAGATCCTTACATTGCAAATAATCTCAGACCACATCAGAAAGAAGGAATTATATTTCTATATGCATGTGTAATGGGAATGAGGTAAGATGATAATTATCGCTTTGTCTTTCAATACGTCTAACGTTTCATACCCATGTTTGAAATTTGACAGCTTGAAAGGGAAGATTAGAGCAATTTTTTGATTAATTAATATTAGTAATTTTTTTCCAATAAGGGCTGCACAAGTTTTTTCTGACCTGAATGCTTGCCATGATTTTACCAAATGTGTGCACTAGAAGCCCTGTCTATAGATACCAAGTCTTGTACACACCGATACGATCAAACCCATGCTGAAGAACAGTGCCTTCTGGAATTTATAAATAATAGAATTTATAATTATTCATATAATTTATAATTCAGACATGGTGCTGGTTTAAAGGTAAACCAGCAGTAGAAGTGAACCCAAGACAAAAGAGATTATAAGTCAGAGTTACAAATTAATAAAAATATTACAATGAATGCAATGATACAAAGAGAAATTGGGTTTGCCCCACAAAAGCCAGAAGTATAACCCAGCACCCCGGGGCACAAACACAGTGGTGTTTGTTGGCCCCTGTGCTGAGACTCCACGTGGTTCCCCTGAGTCCAAAATAAAAGGAAGGGGGGAAAAAGACCCTGTTGGTGTGGATGATGGTCACAATCTGATCAAGAGTGTTGGTCGCAGTTCTGTCGAGGTTCTGGTCCTCCTCTGGATCGCACAAGTGGTTCCAGAAGTCCTCAAACCCCAGGATTATATACCCTCTGGTTCAGGTGAGACTGCCCAGTACCTCCCCCAGGGTGTGGAGTTCCACAATGGGTGATTTAGTCATGGGATATTTTAGAATCGTTGCTGGTCCATTAGCAGACACACCCCCTCAGGCTGGGTGTGAAGGTGCTAACAACTTCCTGAAGGGGAGTTATCACAGCTCTTATCTCACAGGCTTCTTTCACAGCCAGCTTACACCCTGAGGGGTCAGGTGTGCCCTGAGCAGCTGCTGCAAATGGTCCATTGTTAACAGTTCATGAGAAATGAGACAGAGGGTTTAGAATACACAGCTTTGGTCACACCCACACAGTGATAAACTGATCCTGGCTTGCTGAACTAGGACAGACATTTAAAATGAACAAGCCGTTTTGCCAACCTGTATTGTTTTCAGATGTGTTTTCTCAGGTCATAGATTCTTTAAAGTATGCACAACTTTTAAAAATGCTGTATAGTAATTTTAATTCTAAAAGTAGATTTAAACTCTTTAGTTTTGGAGGACTAACACAGTAATGTAGGAAACAAGGATTTTCACTCTAAGGTCTTCTGGTATAACTGAATGAAAACCTACAGTAGAGTACAGTAAGTATAAATAGGTTCTTTATACTTCAGAAAACAACCATAGAAGCAAATCCCTAAATGAGTTGTGAATAATTATAGATGTGTCTTCTAAGATATTACCACTGGTTCATTATATCTTACAGAGTTAGTGGCAGATTTGGAGCTATTCTTGCTGATGAAATGGGCTTAGGAAAAACACTGCAATGCATTGCACTTGTCTGGACTCTTCTGCGTCAAGGTGCCTATGGATGCAAACCTGTACTAAAGCGAGCACTAATTGTCACCCCTGGGAGTCTGGTAAAAAACTGGAAAAAGGAATTTCAGAAATGGCTGGGAAGTGAAAGGATCAAAGTCTTTACAGTTGATCAGGTAAGATTTATTTCCAAAAGGGGATTGAGTCATATTTGGTTCAGAATATAGGAATTGTGATTTTTTAACTCTTTTTTTTTTTTTAACTAGAGACCAAACCTAGTTAATACTTACTTGTAATACTTTATTTCGTCTTCAGATAATTGTCTATATGGACATTTACCTGTCAATAACCAGATCATAACTCAGGCTCACCTACCTATATTGTGTTTCTATGGTAGTTGCTTTTGTTCTGTACTGAAAACTTCTTCGGATTTGTTTCATCTCTGTGTTTTGGTTACTTCACAAGTTTGTTTCCTTTACTCTCACTGTCAAGAATTAGATTTCTGTAGGGATGATTTAAGGTCTCATGAGTTACCAAGCCTAGAGTCTCAGTGTTGGGTAATGTGAATATCTCTTGTCTCTAGAAGAATGCAGACAAGGACAAATCTTATTAAGAAGTGGGCTGATGCTGGTCCCTGTCCCCTCCTATAGTGAAGCTGTTCCTGCTGGTATTAACCTTCCCAAGTTCCAAGGAAGTGGAGAGTTTATAGGACCTGTATTGGTGCTTGCAACAATGATAAAGATACTTATATTCCAAAATTATTTTTTCATCTAGTAGTTCTATACAAGTAGCTTGAAGAAACAAAGAGTACTTCATTCTAAAGGTTACCCAATTCTTACATCAACCAGATTTGTGTTTAGTTTTTTGCATTATCCTTATTGTCTGTATGGAAGAGTGAATACTCCAGATGAAATCATTATTTTCAACCTGTTTTTAAACTTCGTGGGAGAATGTACAAAGTTTTGTAACATTAATTATTTCTTTAAATTCCACTCTTTATTTTTGAACTCTTGAAATCGCTGATCTTTCACTGAGGACAATTGACATGTAATAGGTGTGTTTTGCATCACTTGCTTTTCTTAGTAACTTGTTTCAAGATGTGGAAATGGCGCAAACTGACTTGTTAGGAATGGTGATGTAATATTGGTTAGGATGAGAAATGTGGAAGTTTCTAAAAGAAGTGGTTACAAGGCAGAATATAATATGACAACATTCTTACCTGAAAGGGTAGTTAGAGATAATTGAACATTTTCTTGCAGTTTTTATGAATAATGTTGGGAGGAGAAAGTCTGAATTTGATGACATTTACTATGCCCTAAAATTACAGTAGCTTTCATTTTCTTTAAATCTAAATAACTTTAATATTTTTACTCATCTTGTTGGATTCATTTGATTGAGGACACTCAGCAGCTTTTAAGATTTTGTTCCCAAATAGCAAGAATACATTGTCATGCAAAAGGAAGACACAATATGATTTGCCTGGGGTATAATGAGGTATTTCAAAATAATTCGCTGTCTCTCTTCTCTGGATAAACAGCAATTACCGTACTGTTACTTCTCCAATGTAACTTAAAAAGAAGAACTTGTCTCAAACGTTTTTTATCTTCTTGCCTATGAGGAAAACATTCAAAGAGCTGGCAGACGTTTTAAAATGTTTTCTTCACTTTCACACTGGAACACCACACCCTGATCCTAACCCCTCAGTAATAGACTTTTCAAAACACCAGACTGTTATCTGTTTCAAAATGTGATTACAATTTAATGATATTAAAATGCAAATAGAGGAGATAGCTTTTAAAATTAAGGCATTCCCACAAAGGTTGAGTTTAGGTCTTGTAAATCCGTATTATCAGCATTTGAGATATGTTTGAGAGAATAGTTCCTTAATGTGTTTTCAAAGTATCACTTCTACTGGAGTTGTTTTGATTTGGTTTTTAAGTCAAAATATCTTGAGGAATAATTAATTACAGGTTTACGTTGTTTGTGATTCAGCATTTTTGAATTCACATTTCACCAGCTACAGTAGATTTAAACTAGTGCAAAAAAAGATCTATTCAAGGAGGAAGTTGGGATGTTACAGAGCTCTAATACTGATTGACAATTGCTCCATATGTGGCTCCAGGAAATTCACTTTAAACCTGTCAAGTCACTTTGGGTAATTGTGAAAATGGAGGCTATAATACAGAGATATCTTGCAGCCAGTTAAAAGAATGAATTAATTACTTGAAATTAGCTTGTAAATTTATTTTAATTTTTAGTCCATCATCCACTGCTGTTTTTATACACAGCCAAAAATATATTTGGCTGCAGGGGGTTTATAATATGCCAGGACTCTCCTGCTTTCACTTTAAGGGGTTCAAGCAATCCTGAAGAGTTGACGATTTACCAGGGGAGGGATGTGGGAGGCTGTTGCCCAGTGCCTCAGCGCTTTCCCCTGTAAGTCTCAGCTCACAGCCTCAAAGTGTAATAAAACAAAATGGTTTCTTAACCATGGGCATCTGATGCTTGACCATCACAAGAGAAGCTGTGAGGCATTGTCTCTGTCTTCAAGGCTGCAATGTGAACCTGAATACTGGGCAGGGTCAACACTGGGTGTTATCTGCAGGGCTTCTGTGTCCCTGTTCCCGTATTAGGAAATTTTATGCTCCTTTTTTGAAAATGACAGTAAAAATACAGCCAGAAAACAGTTAACTGCAGTCCTGGAAACAACAGAAATGCTCAAGTTCAGTCTCAAACACCCAGGAAAATCAGTGCATGCCCTTGTTACCTGCTCCTCACTATTCCTTGCTTCCTCTAACACATGCTGGACCTTTTCGTGAGCAGCGTGTGGAGGATTGATCCACCTCAAGGTACTTTGTGAGATTAATGTGGCAGATTCGTCCCACAGATTCATCTGATTCACCTGCCAGGAGGCTCTAAAGGTTGTGATAATTAAGTGTATTACACCATCTGGCTCCAGGCTAAATTGTCTGTGTTTGGTAACTGATCTTGTTTGGAAATAAAAATATCTTCTGAGGCTCTGGCTTGATTTACTTTCATGATTAAAGAGGTTCTTCAGCTTGTCAGCTGCATCCATAGCCTATTTAGTTAATGAACACCATTAGGAATTAGGAAGAATCATGCAGGAAACTGGCATTTGGAGCCAAGTGGAAAGATAAGGGACATGCTCACAATAGATTTTTCTATATTTATGCATAATTGCAAGACAGGTAAACAAGTCCAGTACATTCAGAAGTCTGCACAGAAATGTAACTGTTTCTAGGAAGCCTTTTTTGGACAAAGCTTGCTGTCCTATTACAGCAAGGTTTTATTCAATGTCTGTATTTCCTTCAATAGACATGAAAATTCTTTGTATCTATTGAAGAAAAAGGCTTGAGAGGAGATGCTGGCAGACATTTTCTGACCAGTAATACAGAGTTTAGAAATCTACCAGTAGGCAGTCATGTTTTCTGGGGCTGGTTAGGGACTCTATTTTCTGATTCCCAGGGTGCCCTTATATTTTGGCCAACCCATCAATGTTAAGGGCTAGTAACTAAGTTAATTATAGCATAATCACAGAATACCAGGCTAGAAGGGACCTCAAGGATCATCTCTGAGATAGATCAGTTGATTAGAGCATGGTGCTAATAACACCGAGGTTGTGGGTTTGATCCCTGTATGGGCCATTTATTTAAGAGTTGGACTCAGTGATTATTGTGGGTCCCTTCCAACTCAGAATATTCTGTGGTCTGATCCAACCTCTCTTGGCAAAAACATAGTCTAAACAAGATAGTCCCACACCCTCTCCAAAGTGTGCAATGTTGGAGGAGCCACCACTTCCCTGGGCAGACTATTTTGATGGCTGATTGTTCTCACAATTGTGTCCAATTGGAATATCCCCAGGAATAACTTGTACCCATTACCCCTCGTCTTTTCCATGTGACTCCTTGTAAAAAGGCAGCCTCCATTTTCTCTGTATCCACCCTTTAAATACAGGATCACAGAATCACAGAATCAATTGGGCTGGAAAAGGCCTCCGAGATCATCAAGTCCAACCCTTGGTCCAACTCCAATCCATTTACCAGATCATGGCACTCTGTGCCACGTCCAATCTCAGTTTAAAAACCTCCAGGGATGGTGAATCCACCACGTTTCTGGGCAGGCCATTCCAATGCCTGATTGCTCTCTCTGTAAAGAATTTTATTCTGATATCCAACTTAAATTTCCCCTGGCAGAGCTTAAGCCTGTGCCCCCTTGTCCTATTGCTGAGTGCCTGGGAGAATCATGGTGGTAAGGTCTCTCTTAAGCCTTCTTTTATCAAGACTGAACAAATCCAGTTCACTCAGACTTCCCCTCGTGACAGGCTTCCCAGACAGATACAGAAACTTGCAGTTAAGCCAAGGAAGTCTCTTGCTCCACTGACTGCGTATCTTTAAGGGGATGAACTGTTTTCAGGCTTGCAGGGGAATGTTCTCAAAAAGTTCCCAGCACTTTCAAGTTCCTTTACCCTCCATGAAAGCTTGCCACAGAACCTCCCCCAACTGAGCTCTGAGCAACTTGAAACTTGCTCTTCTAGAATCTGATACCTAAAACATATTCAATGGGTTCAATAATATTTATATAATATTCAGTAATATAATATTCGATTGAAAGTACAAGGGAAATTTTGGTAGAATGCGGTAACTTCCTACTGGACCACATTACTGCACAAAGTGAATGTCCAGGGAACTACCTGTCTCTTAGTTATCTGGCTTTAATTATTCATTTGCAGCTTACCCAAACGCCAGCACTGGGAAGCTGTTACAGGAAGCTTGTGCTTTTCACCTTCACGGTAATGTGTCTTGGAGGGTTTGAAGGCCTACAAGAATAATAAATTTTATTTTAATGAGGTGGTAAAACTCTAAATTGCTGTATCAGATCCCATATCTCCTTTGCAAATTAGGAAAGAATCAATAATCTGGACTCATGAAGGAGATAGTAAATGCCTTGTGTCGTGCTAGAAGAAATTTCTGTAAACACTGAATGTTTAAGGAATATGCTGAGTGATATCCAAAGAAATAGTTGTATGATGTATTTCCCTTTATGCCTGCAGGACCACAAAGTAGAAGAATTCACTGGTTCTCCACTTTATTCAGTTATGATTATCAGTTATGAGATGCTATTGCGATCTTTGGATCAAATTCAGGCTGTAGAATTTAACCTCTTAATCTGTGATGAAGGACATCGTCTGAAAAACAGCACTATTAAGACAACTACAGCCCTCACTAGTCTGTCTTGTGAGAAGAGAATTATCCTTACTGGTCAGTATCTATAGTTGCTTTTAATATTTTGCTATGCTAATAGTGCTATGTTGGGGTACAGGAAAAAGATATTCTAAAAATGGCAGGTGATCAATATGAATTTTGGCAAAGGGTATTAAATAAATGCAGAAATCTTGAGTCTTGTAGAAACAGATTATTTCCAATATTTTTTAAATAAAACCAAAATTTATCAGTGTTCAGGGGCAAGGAAGGAGCCTGGAAACTTCTATAAGGGAATTAGGACTCTGATTGCATATGCTTATTATTTTCCTTTGTAGTTGTTTAATAAAATTGATTTGGAACTTTTTAAAATCCTTTGTCAGAAAATGAGATGTGCAGTCTGTTTAGTTAGAGGACAGCATCTTGTTACTCATGGTAAAGTTTTAGATCAATTCAGGAATCTGAGTAAGTCACATCAAAACAAAATATCTGTTTTCAAGATGCATTGTTAACATTAAACCCTACATTCAATGGTTGTACTTCCATCAGTTTCAAGAAAAAAATTACTGAATGCAAAATTTTTTTTTTTCTTTCAAGGTACTCCAATCCAAAATGACTTGCAAGAGTTTTATGCATTAGTAGAGTTTGTGAATCCAGGAATACTCGGGTCTTTATCCACATATAGGAAGATATATGAGGAACCAATTGTCAGATCTAGAGAACCTTCAGCAACGAAGGTACGTTGTTGAAAAAATGCAGAAGAAAACTCATAGATAGCAAAGTGAAATTTACTTACTATGGAACAAAGTGAAGCTCAGGACTACTAATAGTAGCAGAAGGTTTTCACCTTCCTATTTGAAATAAATTCACTTGTTCTCTAAAGGAAACAGAAGGAGTACACACATGTTGAGATTACCTCATTTCAGCTGCCTATTAATCTGCAGGCAACAGTTGTTCTTCCAACACTTGCATTCCCCAAAATGCCATGTACATTGCCATGTGATGACACTTCATTCATGCTGAGTTTTTCCACAGCACTGTAAAATCTGCATGATTTTACTGCGTCTTGAGAAATTCTAGAATATAATTCATTTGGGACATTATCTTCCTTTGTTTAAGACTTAAGAAACCAGATGTAGAACTAAGCTAATGCAGTGATACTAATTGGAGAAGAATTGTTCATTACAGTCCCATGTCAGAAAGCGGTATCATACTTTTAAAACATTATTTAAATACCTAATTAAAATCATACAGAACATTATTCTCATGAAATCAAAGATTATAATTAATTTTGTGGTTTGTTCTTTTAGGAGGAAAAGGAATTAGGAGAAAAAAGAGCAGCAGAACTCACACGCCTCACTGGACTCTTCATTCTAAGGCGAACACAGGAGGTTATAAACAAATTTCTGCCCCCCAAAAAGGAGAGCATAATCTTCTGCCGACCAACAGCACTGCAACTTGAATTGTATCGCAAACTGCTTAGTTCTCAAGTTATTACCTCCTGTTTACAAGGCAGGCTAGAAAACAGTCCTCACCTAATATGTATAGGAGCTTTGAAAAAACTTTGCAATCATCCATGTCTTCTGCTTAAAGCTGTAAAGGTATCTATTTGCATAGGGGAGGGTGCCTGAAATTAGCCATTTCAGCAGACAGAGGTCACTAAAACTATGTTATGGTCAATGTGCATGTTCCTTTAGGTAATTTCCATACTCTCACATACAACTTGCTTTAAGAAATCTGCTTTCAGAAACAAACGTTAGGTAATCTGTACTTAGGGAAGGTCTCTCATCAGTTTCCTATTGCCTTATGGTATTTTTTTCCCAAGTATTTTCCCTCTTAATATCTCAGGATATTTGCAAAAATACGTATAAATGTGAATTTTACAAAGAACACTGTTACTAGAGGTTACTGTATGCACTCTGTCTGCTGGTTCCTCTGAATCCTCCCTGTCCACATGATAATTTCACTTTCTCAAACTCAGTGATACTGGGAGCTGCAGGCTCAAGATGTACTTACTAGATGTCTCTGTTTCCGCTTCTCCGGGATCCTATCACGCAGGACACCTTGCTATTTCTACAGAAATGTTCTCATTCCTGTAGGTAAATAATATGATGATTACAATTTGGTAATAGTAACTTCTGTGGCCACTAATTGAAGTCCAAGTAAGGTGGGTGGAAATGTAAATCTGTCTTAAAAGACATACTTCATGACTTTGTAGGGATGTCTACAGCACAGACTTCCCTGTAATTTTCAACACTGCTGAGTAAAGTTCATTACCTTTACTTCATAGTATAAGCATTAGAAATTTTTCATATGCAAAAGCATAAGCCTTCAGAAAATACAAGGATGGAAAGAACTGTATGTGCAAGTCATTTATTGCCATTGTGGCTTTGGCATTTAGTCTGGCTTTTTCCTCCCTGTGAAACATTGATTGCCTAAATACCTCAAGATATTACCTGGATTTCTTCTATTTTATTGGTTTTGCTTGGTAGTTTTTCTTCATTTCCATTTGTATAACTGAATCTTAATGACAGCAATTTCCTGAAGAGAATGAATGAGTAGGAAGTTTATGGAAAATATTATGTGATTTAGAAAGAATAAGCAGTGTATTGATTTCCTCCTCATTCCCAAGGTGTAGATCTGTATTTTCTGTGGATATACATTTGTGTCATTGTTGAAATAGAGAAGTTGCACATATTTTTCAGTTTTTAGTATTTCAGCTTTCTATTCAGCTCCAAACAGTGTCTTAGATTAGAGGGTGTAAACCAAAATAAACACTGTCTGTATTTTAAACGTTTGCTTTCAGTCCAGTGTTGGGAGATTGTCAGGCTCACATGATACACTACTTTGTGGCAGCTTTTGATGCCTTCTTTTGTCTTCATAATAAAAATATAGCAAAGTTTTAAAAAACTATGTCAGAGGAGATACGGAACTTTAATCCTTTTATTTTCAACAGGAAAAAAGCTGTGATCCTATGTCTGAGGGACGCGATGAGTCTAACCTCTACGAAGGTGTAATAGATGTCTTCCCACAAGGTTATACTTCTGACACTTTCTCAGAAACTGATTCAGGAAAATTGCAGGTGCTGGTGAAGTTGTTAGCTGCAATCTGTGAGCTCACCTCCTCTGAAAGGCAAGTGTGAAAGAAAGGTAGAAGGGAGGTAATGGGAGTGACCTTCTGGATATTGATTTTCTTTTCAAATGTATGGGGACATAACATTCAAAATAAAGGCAATGCAGCTATTGCAGAGGTGCCACATGTCTTTATGCATTGTAGTCCTGGCTCTTTCTTGTTAAATTAGGACTTGCCACTGACGTAATTTTCAAAGATGCTCTTCATATTTTTTCCAGATAAAAATACTTGTGTTTTTCACACTGAGTTCCAGCAAGTAAGATAGTTTGCTACAGCGCTTGTACTATATTACCTTTGCTTGCAGAGACTTTCCAATGCTTTGTATCTCTTTGAGGAGATGTTTTGATCTACTAAATTACACTAAAATATTTTCACTACTAGATTATAAGTTATTTCCTCTTTAATCACACTTAACTGCTCAGTGCTTGCTGCCTTTTCTGTTCAGGGTAACGTGTGTCAACAGATGAACTTGAACAGCAACCACTTATTTCCCCTGTGGTAAATGCCACTGGCGTGTAGGAAAACCTCTGTTCATCATGGGGATGCACATGATTAATTTCTGTGTAATTGCTGATTTGTGTATATCTCACATGATGTGGTGTCACATGTTCATTTCTATCAGCTCTTGCCTTTAAAGCCCAGCTGTTCCAAAAGTATTTAGCTTTTGTTTCAATTGATGCGTAAATAGGACATGTTGTAACTCAGTAATGAGAAGTAACAGCAGATCTCTTGACACTGATGTAATGGAATATGAAGACATTCTTTTCTTACAAATCAAAAAGATGAGCCTGTTATTGGAGTTAATATACCTAGGATCCATTGAAACCAATGGGAGCTAAGTATCTAAAAGTACTGGCCTTGTTTCTTGTAGGTCAAAAAAACAAGGGCTATCAATAAAAAGCATGTCTCCTTGTACCAGCACTGTAGGACCTGCTGTGTTACAGCTGTTCTTGAGGCATTATTTTACACCTTTAAGTTTTGTTGCTTCAGTTCAGTGCTGTTCATGTTCCTTTTTCTTTTGTTTCTCTTCTCTAATTGGTACTAAATAGGTTTTGCAATATACAGACTCAATTCCAGCCCTCTTCTGAAGTGTACATTCTATTTTTGAGCGAAAACAAGGGTGTGAATTCAGTTTTGATTGAAAAAAAGTAATAAATCTTGCCAAGTCTTTACAAACAAGTCTTGGATGCAGTTTGTTTGTAAAGTGCAATAATAAAAATATTCTAACACCCTTGAAAAAATCTTAGCATTTTGGTTTTTCCCTGAAATTATTTGTCTAGTTTTTCATAAAAATAACGGAATTTATTGCACTTAGTTTAGATTACAAAAGACCTCCAAACAAGATCTGGCAGAAAATGCTCTGACTGTCCCTATTATTTTATTTATGGCTTAAATTCAGAAGATATTTGTATGCTTAGTAGAGTCGTACTCAATATCTGGGAGGATAGGAATTCTAGATTTGCAGATCTCTGAAACTTATTTGGGCAAAATTTCAGAGAAAATACATAAACATTGTTTGGGTCATTAGTGTAAGGAATCAGACAGATTTTGCTTTTTAGATCTTTCACTAGCCTTCATTCCAGTTCTTTTCAGTCATAGAATGTAGGAAAAACTCTTGACTTTTTTACTTGACTTTCAGTATAATGTTTGTTCAAATTTTCTGAGGTTTTCTATAGAAGTTCATAGTAGCTTTTTCAGTAAATGGAGTCATATATATATTATTTATTAGCACCTACAACATCCTCTGAAAGTGCTACATTAACAAAAGCTATTTTGTATAAACAGAGATTTTTTTTAAAAAAATTATCTTTGTGATTGGTTCTGAATCCCTGCAATCTGTGCAGTATGCTGAATTCTGTTGCAAAGGGAAACATTAATTATTTAACATTTGAACACTTGACAGCAGGTATAAGGCATCCAGATCTAGTATGTGATTCTAATTAATAGGAAATGTCTTATTTCTTAGGAAATACAAGTAACCTCAGGTTTATGTGTAATTTTTGCTTGACTTTTGATTTTATTTTCTTAGATGTCTTCAGTAATTTGTTACTAGACTTTAATTTTACCAAGGTGTAAGATGATAACTTTGTTTTACTGTTTGACAGAGTCGTACTGGTATCCAATTACACTCAGACATTAAACATATTACAAGAGACGTGCAAACGCCATGGATACTCTTATACTAGACTTGATGGAAATACTCCTGTCTCCCAGAGACAACAGATTGTTGATTCTTTTAATAGTAAATTCAGTCCAGCTTTTGTCTTTTTGCTGAGTTCAAAGGCTGGTGGAGTAGGACTGAATCTGGTCGGAGCATCCCATTTGATCCTGTATGATATTGACTGGAACCCAGCTACGGATATTCAGGTCCGATAACAACTGTGGACATGTGGGTTGGGCTGGGCATCAAATGAATTCTTGATTGATTTTGACTTTTCTGTCGTTATATGTCTTACTGCTTCCCAATTATCCCTTTGCATCTGGACAAGTACAATACTTAAGGAAAATTCTTTCTGAGAAGAAAAGAAGAAATATTTCTCTGACATATCAGATATTGGGATCATTAGAAGCCCTCTTGTAGTAAAAGATAAAAAGATTAAAATCTGATTTCTTTGGAGGAATGAGTCATGTATCCTCTTTGTCTCCTGACATCTTTTTAACTGGAGAGTTGCTTTGTTTCTTAAAAGAAAAGGAAAACAGGATTAGATTTCCTAGGAAATGTTGCTGTTGATTTGCAATCCCTGAGAAAAAGGGAGAGATTCTGATCAGAATTATAAGAACGAGAAAATCACATGGCAGTGATGCCAAAAGAAAGAAAACAAAGCCAGTGCTATGCTATTCTTGTAAAGGCAATGTTTGCCTCAAGGGGTTGTTTAGTTGGCATAAGAGTGTTCAGTTAAAATAGTTCTTAACAATAACAATTAAAAAAATTTTTTATGAACTCAGTAAGAAACTTTTTATTGTAGAGTAATGCTGTGTGCTTAATACCTGAAATAAGCTCTGATTCTTGGCCCTGCTTGTCTTCCAAGGGTGAATTAGTACCCTCATGTGGTCACTTGTCTTGTTGCTTGAAACAGTCTGCTAGACCGAACAAAATTACTACAGGCTGCCAGAGACTGCAAATCACG
This sequence comes from Sakesphorus luctuosus, assembly GCA_013396695.1. Classification (NCBI taxonomy): domain Eukaryota; kingdom Metazoa; phylum Chordata; class Aves; order Passeriformes; family Thamnophilidae; genus Sakesphorus; species Sakesphorus luctuosus. The sequence continues at coordinate 598,580 of VWZD01013508.1, read as the reverse complement.
TTGTGGGTATTTGTAACCCATACCATTTTGAAAAAAAATCATATGGCAGTACTCAATTTTACATTTTATTTGTTTAAGAAATAAAAGGGGTGCAAGCCACAATTTTTACAAATTTAAAAGAAATGAAAAAGTCACTTTTAAAGACATGTTGTGGCAAAATACAATTTTGGAGATGGAGGAGAACGAGATGTGTTGTTGAAATACTAAATAGTTGTTGGTTCTTGGAAAACAAATGTGAAGAGGGGATTTCTGACACAAAACAGATGAAACCCCCACTTTCCTACTATAGTGTACTGATGGACAAGGGAGCATATATGGCGGAAAGTAAATTAAATTTTCAAAATTGTTTACAGTTAATACCAGAAAACTTTTAAAAACAGTCATTTATTGAGGAATGCTTTATTGGGACATCTTTTTGAACACATGAGCAGAATTGGTAATTCAGTCAGTGGGGGCTACAAGTTTTGGTTAAAATATCATTGTATAGTAAGTTGTTAATGCTCTTTATCTTTTTGTTTTCTCCAGGCAATGGCTAGAGTGTGGAGAGATGGCCAGAAACACACTGTACATATCTACAGGCTGCTAACCACAGGTCAGAGATGGTGCTCAAACTTACCCTAGAGTGAGAGACTTATTGAAATTTTGTCCATAAAAGAAAGGGAGGGAGTGTTTTTGGAAGTAATTCGATCTTTAAAAACATATATTATTTGTTCTGAATTCACTTGAAACAGAAGCATCACATTGGTTCTCTTGCCTTTGCTTTGCTTTTGCTTAATTAACTCAAAATAGTGGTTTGGCTTTTCCTATGTATATTGTTATCAAGAAACAGATTTGACTTCTTTGCTAATACTGGTCAAAAATTATCCCACTTTATCTATTTTTATTTTTCCTTTTCAATACAGGCACAATAGAAGAAAAGATTTATCAAAGACAGATCAGCAAACAAGACCTTTCTGGCGCAGTTGTAGACCTTTCCAAGACATCTGAACACATCCATTTTTCCATTGAGGAGCTTAAAAATCTTTTTACTCTTCATGAAGATTCTAGTTGTGTTACTCATGACTTGCTTGAGTGCAACTGTATGGGAAAGATTGACCAGCAAAGTGAGTTTGCTTTCGTTATCTCTGGGCATTGCTGAGGAATCCATTCTGGATATGTAGTCTGTCTTTGGAGAAAGCCTTGATGCTCAGGAAAATAGGATTTAAATAAAGAAGTTCATTATGGGGTCTTTCAGATATTGGCTGATTTATCTAATGCATAGGAGCCCTTGACAGAATTGAGAGGAGAAAAGATTAATTCCTTGCAGTAACAACCAGTTCATTTATTATGCCTCTTAATTTGAATTAGCTATGTCCAGCTCAACTAATGATTCCTTACAATAAATGACACAATATGGTATTCTGTTTCTAAATATTCAAGGACAGTAATGAGTAACTTATAAGGGTTAGTTAAAAAACAGGTTATCTGAGGACAGCTATACCAGTTGAAGATCTGTGCCGGCCCACTGTATATTAGCCTTCATTTCTGAGCTATTATCTAAAGCTAGTACAGGATGATTAAAATAGCTACTTGAGAAATGCTGGAAAATTCCCTGGCAGTTGTAAAGCCGGGTTGCAAATATTTGCCTCTATCTTTTCTGTAGAAACCTGTCTCCTGTTGTTTTGGCATACCAAAATTGTTTTCATACCTTGCTGTATACAGATATATAGATTTAAGTTAGGAGAAGGATAAAAAATGTAAGTAATCATAAGTTATGTTTGCGTCTTATCTATTTTAATTCTTATAGCTCTTCTAGTTTCTTAAAGGAAAGAGTGTCTATTGCCCTGGTATGTTTCTTTCCTTTAGGCATGAAATATCCATCTAGTCATGGGTGAGATAGTGAGATACCAATACTGATAGTCTTCTAAATGCACACAAATACCTCAGTAAAAAGGACTAAAGGACTTCTGTTTCTTTCTCATCTCATTCTACCCAAACTGGGGAGGACTTGGCTAGTGAAAGCACAGGGCTTGCCTAGCCATAAGAATTTTATTTTCTCCTTTATTTTTGCTCCATATGCTGATTAAATCATCTTCATATCCTTCTTTAATGATTGAAAAGTTAGACCTTCTGTTTTTGCATGAGTAAGTGATGTTTTAAAATGTACCAACCTCCAGTTAGATACTATTACAGGACCTGTGTGGGAAAGGCACCTTTTGTGTTAAATGTTAGCCAGATTTTCTCAGTGGTGTGCAGTGAGGCAGGTATGGCTCCTGGACTGCAGAAATCCAGAGAAATTTTGTGTTGTTACTGTGATGAACACTGCTGCATCTAATTTGAATCAGCATTTTGCCATTGTCTTAACACTCTTGAAGTCTTATCTTGAGCTTTGAACACATATTGGTTCCATGAATTCAAACACAGAACTGGTCTCTTGGATTCTCTAATCAGGACTTCCTTGAGGGTAGTTGTATCCTTGTCCCAGTGAACAGAAACTTCTGGCAGTAAATCAAGGAAAAGCTGGAAAGCCATTCTTAGACTTCAGTGGTGGTAATGATAGAGTGAGGGGAAGGTGTGATTTTCTAAAGAGCGGAGAACAAGCTGGCTCATCGGTTCCCTAGCAAAATTGCTCTGAGTTGTGGTCTATAGTCTGATCACCCCAGAATCCAGCTAACACTGCCTTTCCTTAGAATAGAAAACTGTCAAATTCATCATGGTTAGGCTTCACGAATGAAGATTTGGGAAAGGCACTCCCCATGCTTGCTGCAAGCGTGCTGTTGGCTAAAAAGGCCGATGCAGGATAGCCAAGTTCGGTAGCAAAAGGCACAGTGGAAAGTCTCCTTTGACAATATTGGCGAGGAACGGTTCTTTCTGCATTGCGAGGAACAGTTCTTTCTTTAGTGTTGGTGATGGTTAGCTGCTGTTCTGCACAAAACTCTAGTAGGAGGCGTCAGTTGTCATCGCAGTTTCCAACATTGTGCTTGCCCAGGACTCCTTTCCAGGCTTCAGAGTTCTTACCTACTCTGGCATTGAAGTCATCAAGGATTATGATCTTATCATCTGCAGGAACCTTTTGGGTGAGGCGGTGCAGGTCGGTGTAGAATTTGTCTTTTTCCACTGGGTCAGCTTGGAGAGTTGGGGCATATCCACTAAAAAGAACAACATGTTGCTTGTTGTGTAGTGGGAGGTGTAAGGACATAATGTGATTGGAATGACCTGTAGGCAGATTTTCAAGTTTGGAGGCAGTGGAGTTTTTAATCATGAAGCCAATTCCTGAAAAATGACTTTCGGTTTTGGGTTTGCCTGACCAGTAGAGTGTGTAGCTGGCACCATGTTCTTTAAGGCTGCCTTCCTCATGAAGATGAACTTCACTGACAGCAGAAATGTCAATGTTGAGTCGTGACAGTTTGTGGGCAATTAGAGCAGAACGACACTCAGGACGTCCACTATCCACAGTATCAAGCATGGTTCTGATGTTCCAATATGCGAGTGTCAGTTTGAACACACCTTTGCAGGCAGGTGTATGCCTTTGTCTCTTTTTGTTTGATTGCATCAGAAGATACCGGTTGGCTGCGGTTATCCAACTGGGTGAGGAGATGAGCTTTGTTTAGGCCACCTTTTCTAGGCCCCTCTCCATGTGGAGCAAGCACTGCTCTCCTTAAGAAAGCTGCTTGGTCATTCAGGATGCTGCCGCAAGAGACTGTCATCTCCGGGGTCAGTCTCAAATGACCAATATCCTGAACCGCCTGCATGCAGGGTTGGGTCTGCGGCTTCCAGCGCTTCCAGTCACCTGCCATTATGACCCTCACCTGTCGCTACAGGGCTTTGCAATGTGAGTGTGTCCTTAGAGCCTGTGCAATGGATTTTTTAGGTGAGGCACAGCATGCGTGGAACTGGTCCCACCCTTTACTCCTAAGGTTCATCTGCCAGGGCCAAGTGAGCTTGGATGGTGACGGCAAATACCTCAGGATGTAGGTTTGGTTAGAGTATCCTTCTCTTAGATGGATGGCCTTACAGGGCTAAGCGAGCTCTATCTGCCTGGGTTGTCCTTCTCCTAGGATGGTTGCCAGAGGGCTAGTGAGCCCATCCTGCCCATGGACACACTTTGTCTGACCCTTCAGCTGAGACCTGTCTGACATGGGAGACCCTACCGGAGGCACAAACCACTGCCAGCATAGCACACAGCCTCATGAGGGCACACAAGCTTCTCCCCTGCGACAAGGGGGTGTCTGTAGAGAAGAAACTGTCAAATTACTGCATCAGGAAACCAGATTCCAGGTTATTGGAGATAGATAGTGGTGCACAGAAAAGCCAAGAACTTTCACTGATTTGGCTCCTCACATTTCTAGCAAGTATTATGCAAAAGATAAACTAAAGAGGAGCCAAACAATATAATACAGGCATCAGAACATATGAGCTTTTCATAATGATCTTCATTAGATATACACCAGTAAGACTGGATATTCTTGACCAAGCTTCTCTGTGCATGTAACATTCTGATGTGTTGCTTGCTATTCTGCTGGCCTTCAGATCAGCTACAAAAGTGTAAGCCTATTGTTTTATCTGACCATATTAAAATTTAAGGAGTTAGGAAGGAAGAATCTGTAGCTGCATCTATTTTAATTTTTCTTTTGGCCAGTAAAAGAATGTATTTCAAGTCTACTTGAAATGTGCATCATATATCAGTCAAAAGGAAAGTCATGCATATATGAGTCTATGGGCTCTGCAAAACTTTAAAAAACTCAGGAATACTCTGAGTCATGCTTCTCACATCACTGGTCTTTCCTAAGGAGCACATAACACCGCTATGAAAATATTTGATGACATATTTTAAACCAATAACAGCAGTGATGCAGTTTTTTCCATCCAAAATTATTTGTTAGTTTATCCCATGCATCAGATGAATCATAAAGCCACCAATGTGTGACCTGCCCTGCAATGACCTGGTAGTTTGGGGCTTTAGGATCCTTTGTCAAAAGTGAATTCATCTCTTTGTGCTTCACAGCAATAGTCTTTTCTTTACTGTGATATATAGCATTGTGTATATTGAACAACTTGGCATAATCTGGATGTACAGAGTGTACAGATCTAGTGTGCTGAGTCAATGAAACAGCTACTTAAACTATTCTTAGCTGGTTGGAATGATTCCTCTGGGAGGAAATTTAAGCTAGTGGGAATTTTGCTGCAACAAACATCTACATTCAGGTTTACTTAAAGAAGGGGAGCAGCCCAAATGTCACAGAATTAGGAAGATAGAGGAAAGGAAATCACCAGATAAGACATTTCCTTTCACATCCATGTATAAAAGGATTTGCCTTTATGCTAGCATATGGTGATTTTGATAAACTCAATCACTGAGAAGAACAGCCTTCCCCCTCTTACTGTGGATACATATGTTTGGGGTTTTTTGACACAGAAGGATTGTATATGCTGTTCTCTTTTCTCTCATTTGTTATCATCAACTGGCTTATTGATTCAGACTGAAATTTCTGTCTTAGTTTTCTCTGACGAGTTTACTGCATCATTTTTTTCAGGTACTTGCTCAGAAAAGCCTTCTGTATCTAGAAGTTGCCAGCTTGGACAAAACTATGGGAAGCCTAATTCAAAGAAACCACTCTCCATGTCACAGTTGATGCAATGGAAACATTTCTCTGGGCAGCATCAGACTCTTGATGATCCTTTCCTTGAAAGGATAAAAGAGAACGTTTCTTTCTTTTTCCAGAATGTAACCAATTCAACTTCCCCACCTAATAAAACTTAAGTGCCTTTCTCTACCACTTACATCCTCCTGGACATAGGCCTAGTAAATACTGATATGCAGTTACCTTTTGTTCGTTTTGCTTAGTTCTGTTTTGTGTGTCTCTCATGAGGTTTCTGGGTAAATGTGATTCTCAGTGTTTATACAAAATTACAGTTATTACTAAGTTAGTCATACTTGCTGTAATTATAATACAGATTTTTAAAACTAACTTTGCTTTTCAGTGTTCTCTTTCTTTGATATCATAATTAGTAAGACTGTTTTTCTACACATTCCTACTTTGGTTGATATTTTCCATTTGATCGTAATGATTTACTGCTTGTAAAGCTGGCAACTCTTCAGCCAACTTTTGTAAGACTAGGCAGTGCTATATACAGGCATATGCTGTTAACAAAACTCTGGTTGGATTTTTATTATGACAGTGAAAAGTTATGTGTCTGTATAAATGCAGCTTTATAACAAGGTAAATGTTTTTTCCCTTGAATTTACAATTTGATGAAATTCAGAGCAATAATCACTAAAGTTCAAAAATCTGAGGCCACAGCTTGATACTGTGTCAAAATATTCTGAAATTCTCCTATTGCTCTTACTTGGGAAAAAGAAATGTATTTCTTAGTACAGGCTTATCTACTTTTAGTCAACTCCTTTTAAGGACACTTTTTGCCAAACGCTGGAGTACGACTATATTTTTATGGTATATTTTTTAATTACTGTGTTTTCCTTCTTTGAAAACACAAAGGCTTGAAATCAGTTTGCAGCTTTTAAGTGAAGTACTTTAAAAGGCATATGAGAGCAGAAGATTGGATAAGTTTCAGAAATACTGCAAACTTAGAGAATTTGAAAGACCTTGAGCAAGGGCTCCATTGTGGTAATCCTGCATGTCACATGACATGCAACCTCTTGATATTTGGTATATGTAACAACAGAGGCCAAAAGCTCAACCAACTTTCAGAAAACAGTTAAAATTTGTTTATTCTCCATGCTTTAACAGTTAGTGCTCCCTCCTTCCTTAGACTGTCACTGAGTTCAGAGTCCATCTTAACCCACCATCAAGCATTCTCCTTGCATTTTGATGCAGTTTGGGAGCTGAAAGTCATGTGCACTGACCTCTATTTACCATCCACATTTGTTTCAGAGGGTTTTATGAGTTTCCTACTGAATGACACCAGGAAATAATGAAAACCAAAGTGACAGAATGACTGAGAAAGTCAGCAATTCTGAACATCTTTTTGGCATGCAAATTGTGGTTTTGGTAGCAATTAAATTATGCTAATAGGTAGAGTTTAATTGTTTAACATTTTGGGCTGGCTGTTATAGAGCCTGTTCTTCACCCTGTGTATGGGGATTGCTGTGGTCACACTCAGCTGGGTGCTGTGCTTGCTGTAGTGCCCGTTCACTGTTAGACAGAGTTCCCACAGCTTATTTTACTTAGCAAGGACAAGGTTTGCTTGCAGTTTTTGTAACTCAAGAACAAGATTCTAGTGAATCTGTATAATGATTACTGTAATTAGTAATTATCTGAGACTGATTATACTTGGATCTGTGTTGCCTGTTGGTCTCTGTAAGTGTGCTCCTGTCACTGTAGGAAGTGTACTGGCCTTCTCTGTTCTCTGCTAATGCTGGCCTTGTGTGTGGTTTCTTGCACGAGCAAGTGTATACCCGCTTGGTTCCATTGCTCATTTGTCTCCACTGAGCTTGCTGTCGTGTCATGCACCACTCTGCACAATACAGCAGTAGCTGCATGCTGGCTGAACACAGGTCTGACAGAGAAGCCCTTTTATTGTTTGACCTTCAGGGTACTTTCATTTTGGCAGTTTTTAAATAAATAAATTAAAAGTTGGTGGCGGACCACCATGGAGCTCTCAGGAGGCCAGAGGACAGAAGCCCCTGGACACATCCTGCCGCATGCGTGACAGTGATCCAGGCTCAGATCATTGTTCTGGGAGGCATTAGTGGAAAATGGGCTATCACAATAAGTAATGTTGCTTCAAGGCTAAGAAGGCCAAAGCAGCCTATGCGAACATGCAGTGCCAGTTACAGCTTCAGTGTGATTCTCTGTCTTGTGTTCTGCTATCTCTGGTCGTGGCAGCTGCATGGTGATGCTCATGGAAAGCTCCTTCAGCATCCACCCAGCCAGCCAAATGTGCCCTTCTCATTAACCATTCATGACTTCAGGGCATGGTGGAAGTGTGCATGTGCTTCTCAGTTGTTTGGGTAAGACAGTATTACCCAAATAACAGGTTGCACATGGCATTACACGTGATGCAGTTTGAAAATCTGATTCTGAAATTTGATGTAGCCTGGAAAATCATGCTTCTCACTGGAAAAATAGGTTGTGGAAAATATAGGAAGCATGAACACAGACTGTAATTTATTGTGCCATCTGTGATTCTTCCACAGTAGTCTGCAATAGCCTTCAAAATGAGACCAGCCCATCCTGCTCATGTAACCATAGTATAATAATCAGTGTTTTCATACAAACTGCAGCAAGTGGACATGTGAATTTCTTTACCATAGGTAAGAAACATCTCTAGGAAAAGTCCCTGTGTTGAATTTACCCTAATCTGACTGTTGACTGGTAAAGTATACTAGGAATTTCAAGTCTCCAACAATGTCATGTTGCCCCTTCTCTTAATAATTGTGAAACCCTAGAGGATGGGGAGGTGGATGATGCTTAAGAGCAAGTGTCAGGAGGAGTTGATACTTGGTCTAGCAGGTGGTCTGAGATATGGCTTTTGGATTCACTGCCAGTGATGTCAGCTGTAAAGTACTATATAGTTTATATTATATGGTCCCATCAATCAGTCCTAGTCTCCTAGATCCAAGACTTGCACTGCTGGAAGGGGAAGGCAAGGACTGTTGAAGTGATGTGGTCTAGTGCAATGCTTTAAATACAAGGTATTGATTAATATTGTTGCCTTTTTCAGTTTTTGAGGGATGCAAATGTTCATCCACAAAGTAGTAATTCTTATGGACACATGCCCAAGAACAAGGCAACAATAGGTCTCAAATGGTGCTTCTTCAGTGCAGAGCATCAAATACTACAGGTGTAAGTGCAATCACAAGCAGCTTATTTTTTCAACAAATGCTAATCAAAGATTGCCGGTACTTGACATTTACTAGTGCTACAGGATCATCATGGAGGTATGCCTGGGGCAGCAAGTGGTGAGTGCTGTGCCAGCTAATCATCTTGGTGCCTTTATAGGTGTGAGATGTTGAGGTTTATCAAGTCAGGGTGTGCTCCATCTGAGCTCAGACTGTTGTAGGGCACTTCCTGGTATGACACTGATTTGAGCTGGTTTGCACCAGTGGGCCCAGAGAGGAGTGCTCACCCTGTCAGAGGAAGAGATCAGGAAGACATGTTCCTAGGGAATGGTCTGCTAATCTTAGAGCAGCTGCTGCAGGTCTCAATCACAGTGGGCAGGGAGGCCTGTCAGCCAGTCCTCAGATTCAGCAATCAATATTGTATTTGTTGTGTGCCAGCTCTTAGATGGGAGGAGGGGATTTTGAAGAAATTGAGTTACTTCTGGTACAGGGCATGCTGCCAGAGAGACAAGTGTACTGCATGTTCCTGCTTGAGACCAACCCTGATTTTAAAAAGCAGAAGGAGTGGTGTTTTATTTATTTCTATATACTGCAGCAAGGTTTTTTTTAACTGGTTTCATATGACTGTTTTTGTTGATTCAGCTTTTAACCATCTTGGCTCAGGTATTCTTGTAATTGAGATGGTGACCTTTTATCATTATTCAGTTGCAGAATAGCAAGCTGAACTATAACTCCACTTGCTTATTGTCACACAAGGAACTGTATAACAAGATTTGAATGTCATACAAGTTTGTATGGCAACTGCCATAGATATATCTTGCATTCTGACAAGAGGTTGACATCAAGTCCAGTTAAGACACTTGCCTTTTTCAGAGATCATGAAGTTCTTTCACTTGTCATCTGGTACAGAGAGGTGCCAAATGGTGACTGAATGATTCTGTAATGGAATAAACTCATGGGAATTTCTTAAAACACCAAATATGGAACAAGCTTTGACAACTGCCTGGGGTTACCACCAGGAATTTGGAAAGGCATACTCCAGCCCTTGCAGGCAAGTATCACACAGAAGGAAAGTAGTTCTTTCATGTGCTTTCCATTGAATGAAAAGTTGACGTAAATCATGCTTGTTTATGTGTGGCTTAAATAAATTATGTGTTTGTGGCTAGAAGATTTGGGAAGGCTATAAAGAACAATGAGAAAAAACACTTCAGGCTTTACAGAGTAACTGAAGAATAAGCTGAATTGAAATCTGTTTTTAACAAGACCTTGTGTGCTATTACTTAGCACAAAAGCCAGGCTGCTTTTGGAGGCATAGGTACTCACAGGACTTAGAACATTTGATGCACTTTTCCACCCTTGAGGGGTGACATGCATTTGCACAAGCGGCACCAGTCAGGACCAGATGAGTAATCCTGAACACTGCAACCAACTCGTGAGTGTTGTGCTAGAAACTTCCCTTGTTAGGTACATTGGTTGCTTTTACCTTTCACTGGGCTTTTCATTAACACATGGGAATACAAGCTGATTTGAAGGAAATATGTCTGCCTAAAAGCCTCTGTGGCTGTTGCTAGCCTTTTCTCCTCCTCTTTCTTAGCCTTGATGTCAGTCTGAGTTCTCCCTGTACTCCTGTGTTTGCTTAGTTTGATTTACACCCACTTGACAACATATGCTCTTCGTTCTCCTCTAATTCTTTTCTTTCCAAATAGGCAAAATGTCAGTAACTGTGAGAAAAGCCTGGGCCCATACTAGCTAGATATTTGGGTGTTTTCTGTCAATTAGCCAAACATCTTCTCCCTCTCTTCATGATGACTGCCTTGACCCAGGTTTTAGTTTTCTAGAGTGTGAGTTATGTCACGTAACAGTGAGTTCCCTCTTGACCCTTGACTTTTCAAGGTTCCTTTTGAGGGATAGGGTATGCTAAACAATATAAGTGCAGCCTGAAATTTCCTCCCTCAGGCTAAAAGATGTTGCCTTTCAAAGGGTTTTCATCCTGTCCTGCAGCTGGTTTGGGAACATGGGGCCCCACAGGCTCATTGAGTCAACACAGTTCTGTGCAGGTGTCAGGGCTTATCCAAAACCTTGCAGACTGGAATCTAAATCAGATCACCAAATCAATGAGTTGAGTAGGTGAACCTTTGAGGGTCACTCATGCCAATGCCATATTTGATATATGTTCTACATATGTGGAAGGGCTTAGCAGTCCTTGCTAATGCTAAGTCTGGGAGCACTTTCTGCTTTTCTCCTTCCTTTTCTTTTTTGAAGCTTTTCCCGTTTGGACTAAATTTTTCCCCCATCCATTTTGTGCTGCCAGGCTGATTTATGTTTGTGTTGTGTCAAAAGCTTCAGCCAAAATGGCTGATCCATTTCTAAGACTGTGGGTAGGATAAAACAGGGGGGTTTGTCCTTATTCCAGAACTGCAAACCCTTTTGCTGAAATGCATTCTTGCCTTTATATTCTAGATTAGGTCTTAAAATAGAGGTGGGAAGAGATAGGAGGAAAAGTATGTTTTTCACTGTTCCCCTCAGATTCTGTACCAGTTTATAAATATTTGCAAAAAACAAGCAGTAGGAATATGTATGGTAAAGAATCCTTTCTTTTGAGTAGCTAAATGTCTCCTGATTTCTTCCGCACTAGGCTTATATAAGACTCAGAACTGCAAAGTTTTACCAGTTTGAGGAAGCTGCATTCCCTCAGAGGTTTCACCTGTATTCAGACCCTGAGTACCCCACGTCCCATAGGATGACTGAATGCAGTCTGACCCGAGTTGTTTCAAGAGATTATGTCTCTAATTCTTATTTCTAGTTTCTTTCTGCTGGGCAGGGCACAATGCAGCAGCTGACATCAGGGAAATGTCTCATCTGTATCCTAAATCACAGAAGGTACCCCTGTAGGCCCCCTGCTACCAAACTCAAGCCACTCAAACCCACTACACCCGTGCAGTCACTGGCAAAATGATTGTTTCCTCTCAGCTCAAGTCTGTAAGCTTTCAGAATCATTGAGTTCTTTGCTATTGATTTTTGTGAATCACTGGAAATTCAAAAGCATGGTCCAGATGAAAAAGATTGCAATATTCATGGCAGCGTGTCCTCTTAAAGGACACAGATACTGTTTTACAAGCTGCAGGCATTCAGGATTAGCATTGCCTTATGGACATTCAATGGCCTTGTACTGTGCATCATAGTGAAATCTTGTGTGAATTCATATTCTCTTTCCTTGCTTCAACCAGCTAAGAGGATGGACAGTGGTCTGGGAATAAGTTGTGTTGCAGCTGATGTGAACGGAATTTGTGCTTTCTACATATACAGAAATCTGGTATCATTTATCTTAATGGTCCATTCCAAATTAGCAAATCTTTTTGACTTTTAGTTGCTGTCTTTAGTATCTATGCACTACCTTGTAAGTAGAGTTATTAACTCTTTATCTGAGAGCAGTGGTATAAAGGTAAATTAATCAAATTCAGTGCAACACTTGGTTGTATATGGCAGAGGTCAATAATCTGACCTGTGGTTTAGAGAGAAGGTGCATCTGAAATCTTATCAGAGGTGTGCAATAAAAGGGTAATACTTAGAATTTTAAAAATCTGACTGGAAATAAATAAAATAATGATAATTAAAACCAAACAAAAAAGCAAACAAACAAACAAACAACCCTTCAACAACACAAGAAAACCAACCAAGCAAAAAAACTCCCAAATCAAACAAAAAAAAAATTAGCAAAAGAGATTAACACTGAAAGAGGCCTCCCAGGAGGATGTGGAAACTCTATCCATAGCAGTTTTCAAAACTGGACTGAACAAAAGCCTGAGTAACCTGACCTAATGTTGAAGTTGGCCCTGTTCTCAGTAGATTGTTGAACTAGATGACCTCCAAAGACTCCTTCCAATGCAAGTGGCCTTCTGTACTGTGTTAGGAATATGGAGAAAGTACAGATCTGAGAGGTCTGTGACTAATGGTCATTGACTTTTGTTAAGAGCTCCTTGGGATCTAAAACCTGTGATGGATGTAGAACAACAGAGTCTGCTCAGGAACAGTGAGATTTTAAAATCTCACATGACTAAGGAATTCTGTTTTGTGGAGGAAAACTCAATACCACCAGTATGAAATCAGCAGCCTGGAAAGAGTTGTGAGGTCTTGTATTGACTGTGTGGTGGCAGCTTCCAGAAGCCAGTGTTTCCCAAGGAGCCTGTGATGTGCAGATAAACAGTGGAAGTTTGCCTAAATCCAAGAGCCACTTGAAATTGTAGCGCCAGCTTTCCTGAGGATGCTTTTAACAATGACCGTACTCTTTGTCTAGTTGTTGACAAAGTATGTTGTTTTGCACAGCTGTACAATAAAGAAAAACATAACTCAAAAGCAATAGTAGTCTGTGTATCTTCTCCCAAAGATGTTGCAAGCTTTAGTGGTCTGAAAAGCTCTTTAATAAACTGCTGAAGTGTTACAAATTCTGAAATGTCAACTTTGATTTGAAAGCTAAACACAGTCTAGAAATTATCTCACTAGAGCTTTTCTTCCTAAAACCTATGATGGGCTCAAAATCCAACAGACAAAGTACTAAAAGGACAGAACATGCTGGAGATAAAAATACTGCTGAACTTGACACTCCATGTACAAAACTTGTTTGAAAAATAATTTCTGTTTGTCCCCTACTTCAGCATGCAAGCAACCTCCGGAAAGAAGCTTCCAAGAAAAATCCTTATCACCAGCAGGATCAAGAGGACATAAAACATCTTCCAGGACATGGCTTATTTAGTTCTACACTTACGTGTGCCAATAAGCATGATCTCTAGACAATTATTTTCCTCTCCCTAGAAAATTTGCAAAAGAATCACATAGAGGTGAAGAGACCACAGGTGTCGCAGGAAAGCAAAGATTCTGTACACCTTCAAAATTGTTTTTTTTTCAGCTGGCTAGGTTGTAAAAGCCAATTCCCTAGCTACAAAGGCTGCCAGAATCCAAGTTTGCTCCACTAAACTCATCCCTACTCCTGCAATACAGCAGCCCTGGAAGTAAGGAGGGACACTGTCTGCCTTCAGATCAACCCCCTGACTCACAGCAGTGGCAGTTTCCCCCTCATTGCTCCCTCATCTCCCGTGTGTCAAGGTCTATGCCCCTCAGCTGGTACCAGCTCATGTATGTGGTGCCTGGTGGTATAAATACAAGAAAACACTTGTTAAAAAGCAATTAGCATTGCTTGAGGCTGCCCTTTTTCTCCAGCCTTGGCCATAGCAGTGGGTCTGGCTGCAAATGTGCTGTTACTGCTGGGGAAGAGCAGCTTAAGGGTGTGAGTGTCTGAATCCAGCCAAGGTTTTGCCTGGGGTTTTGCAAGTGGGGAATTTAGGTGACTTCAGGCCACCTCCTTCTGTAGCTCTGGTTTCCAGTTTCCCTCTTGCAGTTCCAGTCCTTGCAGGTATTGCCTTCCTGGGGCAGGCACGGCTTGTTTTGAGCTATGTGTTTCTGCAGGCCTGATACAGCTGCCTGGCTGGTTGCCCAGGTGTGCTGAGCTGGGAGTGTTTTGGGTAGCAGAGAGCTGAGGGATCACACAGCAGAGAGGGACTGTGTGCCACTCCCTGGCTGCAGATCTGCACTGCAGCCCTATTCCAGGACCTGAAACTCAATTGTATGAAAAAACTCAAGCACTGAAACAGTCTGCCCAGGAAAGTGGTGGAGTGGCACTTTGGGACATGATTAGTGGTGGACTTGGCTGTGCCAGTCGACGATTTGGGGATTTTTTCCAACCTAAAGAGTTCTATGATTCTATGACTCTGGCCCTGCTGGTCCTCCTGCTGTGCCACTCGTGTCCGAGATGCTTCCGCTCCTGCTCATACATAGAGCATTTTAGAGCCTTGACGTATCCACAGCAAGCATTGCCAACATGCCAATAAGTTGTGAGAGTCTTACCATCCGGCAGTTTTGCTGGGTTCGCTTTTAATTTCATTTTGGTTTGGAGCCAGCAAAGGCAGAAGGCGAGGTTCCCTGAAAGGGTGACCTGAGGGTGGCAGCAGCTGCTCGCGGTCCGTCGGTCCGAGTGCCGGCGCCGGGTGCGAGGCGGCTGCAGAGCCCTTGGAGCGCTGCGTTATTGCCGGCCCGAGGGACCACGGAAGGGTGAAGGTGACAAAAAGATCGCTGTCATGCGACGAGAGCGCCTGTGACCAGGAGGATGACTTTGCAACAAAGGAGACCTTATGTGAACCTGATTGCTGCTTCCAGACGGCAGTAACCACGATCCCTCTGCTTCTGCGTTGAAAATCAGCGAGGTACCGTTGATCTGGTGATCGGCTCTGTCATGAATGATGGGATGCTACCTGCCGGCGAGGAAGGGGCAAGACGTGCAGGTTGATAGCTGATGTGAAGGACCACAGTTTGTAAATCAAAGCTGCAGCCGACACCTGATAGCCACAGGAACCCAGTGCAGGCACTGTGGGCTACACCAGCAAAGGGATTTGGGTGCCTAAGTACTGCCTTAGTAGTGCTATAGGTGCTGAAAAACTCAGAATCCTGAAACCACGCTGCAGCTGCAGACTGAGCTGTGAAACATTTGAACATACTAAATACCCACAGGAACCAATAAACTCCCTGAGGGTCGGTGTTTAGTTGTCACAGACTTGCCACTGTGATTAAAATGCCCTTTTGTCTTTCCTTTCTCCTGATGCTGTAGACATTTGTGGAGCCCATTTGATGTACCTAGCTCTCCCCAGGTATTGTAGAGTGTGCCTGTGCACCTGACTCAGAGTTGTGATGTGTGAACATCAAAAAATTTGGTGCCATAATGCTGAGTTTCAGAGCACCTGTGTATATGTGCATCTGCGTATCTGTCTGATTCTGGCATCCTTCTCCAAGGCTTGCTTACAAGCCAAGAGGGAAAAGTATAAATGGCTGCATAGACTCCAGGGCCAGTAGAAATCAGTAGGATCTCATAAGTAATTTAAGACAGCCTGAGCACTTCTCTAAATTACAGTGTCTGAAGAGGTTGTTCCATCACAATCCATTATAACCTTCAAACCTGCCCTCAGTGGTAACTAAGACCATGGAACATCCCAACTTTATCCATTACCAAATTTGGCCACTTTGCATCATTCTATCAGGACCCAGGATCTTGGGGTTTTGTTTGGGATGATCAAAGTCCCATGGGACATAATTCTTATTGAACTACAACTTGGCAATAAGATCTTGAGACCACACACAAAACTTCTTTCAGGCCACACCTTCTGAAATCCTTGGGTTAGAACTGAGCAGAAGAGGAACCATGCTCCTAGTTTGGCCCTTTGTTTTTTTCCCAAATCATGAACATGCTCAGAGTCAGTTCAAGCAAGCCTGGCACTCTCCAGATGCTTTTCCCTGTTATTTATGAGTCATTGTACCTTAGGAGTGCTCAGCTGCAAATAGGATGGAGTTTAAAATACAGAGGGCTGACCTGCTAAGGAAGGTATCTTAAACTACTATGTCTTGCCCATTTTGCCTCTTCAGATACAACCACCTCTAGTCCACCTCCAGGTGCTCACCGTGTGATTAGTATACATCCTACTAAGATGTATCTTCTACAGCATCCAAACCAAACCTGACTGCCTTGATTCCAGTGTGATGACATCTGAAGAGCACTTGTAAGAACCAAGGTAGTACCACATGAGAAAGGCCATGGGGAAAAGTCTGGTAAAATGTGAGGAAACATTTGCTTGCATCACTGATAATTGTCTATCAAAGTGGGTGCTGCTTCCATTTAATTTGTCAGTGTGCCAGGCAGATATCTTCTAGTGACCAGAAATCCCCTGCAGAGGTTGTTCATTGTTAGCCAAATCTATGTGCTGGTCTGCTTTGCCGAAACACATGAGAGCTTGTTGAGCCGCCTGGAGATGGGACTGATGAGAACTTGTGTTTGAACAAGTACAGCTTTTAGAGAGTCTGCAGAGACTGGTTTAATGAAAAGTTAAAATGAAGTACCCAGTGTCCAGCCCCTGGCTGCAACCAGCAGCTGTCAGGAGCAGGTCCTGTTTTGGGGTGGCTGACAGTGGTTGTGCTGCCAGACAGGCAGGAGCTGTGTCTGGAGCCATACAGGCTTCTGCTGAGCTCTGCAGAACTTCTGCTGTGGAAACCCTTTCTCTCTCCTTTCTCCTTTCTTACAGGGAAATAGGTCAAGAAGCAAAAGAACAGGAGCTAGAAGGGAGGATGAGATGTTACAGTGAGCAGGTGTTCTTCTTAGACTGGAAATGAGTAGCTGGGAGTAATGCACTCTCGGTGCTGAGCTCCTTTGACGTTCTGTGTCTGGCTGTGGGAGCACCCCTCCTACTTGTGGTCATGGACAGCAAGGAGCTGCAGACATGTCAGGGCATATGGGCCCACACCAGCCCTGGGCATGCAGAGTGGAAAGGTAATGGCTTCCTATCAAACAGACAATATTCAAAATAATTTCTCCCCTCTCCTCCAGCTCCCCACATGATTTGCAAATCCAGGAAATATATGGACCTTTGTCCTTAGGGAGTCTGATTGAGTGAATTCAGTACATGATTTGCAATGAACAATAGCTGTGCTGGTGAGTTGTGCTGATAAGAAGCTCTGATCTTGCACTGCCCTGGGGCAAAGGCAGCAGTCTCCTGTCCTCCAACACAGTTCCTGAAGGCTGTCCTAGTGCGCCATGGCTGTGGACTGGGAGGCTGTGGATGCTGCCAGTGCAACCCTAGCCCAGGTGTGGTGGCTTATTTGCTGCTGCTTTCTGATAACCCCTATGAGAACCCACCCCAGTGTCTTCCCACTAGCACATCGAGTTTTCCACGTGAGTTTTCCACGTTGGGCCCAAGGAAGAACAATGTTGAGCAATCTCTTGGCTGGCCATCATTAATAATCAAGTCTGATGACGAACTATCCTAATATCCTAAGTGGGTAGTGCAGTGCTTCCCAGAGGGAGGAGAACCAGCATTTCCCAGATCACTTTGGCCTGCCTCTCTTTACCATAGAATAGTTCAGTGACAACAAAATGCATTTTATTATGTTTAAATGAAGAACTAAAAAGCCAGATTTCTAGAATTAAAAAACTATTTACAAGTGTTAGGACAGAACCATATGTTTATAATTATAGGTAACATTGATGAGGACTCCTGAAACTCCCCACCTTTGTGTCACAGAATTACTGTGCAGCAGTTAAAGTTGTCCCAGTCCATCAAGTGCACCTTCATGCTCCAGTATGTGATGCTGGGCAAGAGCCATAGTCCTGAATGGTCTCTCTTTGTGCAAATTCTTATTTCCTGGAGACCTATTGATTACAAACATTCTTTGGGCTTCCCGGTAACATAGCATGCTGCAAATTAATTAATTACTGATATAAATTTCTGCTCCTCCTGTTAATTAATTTCAGCAAAGAATGTGGACTGACCTCCTGTAGCTGAGGAAGCACAGCAAATGGATGCGCATTTCAAAGCAAAGCAGGTACTGGAGGTAAATCAACGGCATTGTCAGCAGAATCTCTTGCTTTGTATGAAGTGTAAACCCTGGAAGCAGATACTTTTCTCCTCACACTTCAACATGTCTGAGATACCTCTCTCTAATAACTTTGCTTGGCTAAGATTTTCTAGTAAAAGATTTATCTTAAAAACACAAGGGTACAGACATTCTGAAGTGGCACCTTAAAAACCTTTCAGTGGCAAATTAGGCAGGGGAATTTAATGTAACGTTGCAGAAAGTGGTTTTAAGGGTGGGATGTCACATTGCACTCACTAGTCCATCTGAGAAGCTCCGTGCTTTCGGAATATGGGGTCTGGAAATTACTCTCACACAGATAGTGTATGTCAGTGACAAAACTCATGAAAGTTGTGGGTCGGCCTCCATCCTGGATGGGAGTGTCTCTGGTTTGTCTGTCAGCACTTAACGCTGTACAAACTCAGTGGCACAAATTCAATGTTTTAGGTGCCTTCCAGATAGATATCATTTATGCTCCGGAATTCCTTGAAATTTGCTGTAGCAAACACATTTTGAAGCTAAGGTTTGACTGGGTGTCTTCATCAGCCTTTTTGGAAAATAGAAACGTTGCTAATTAACTATGTATTTTAGCATCAGACTTGTCTTCCTGCCTGCTGTGACTGTCCATTGGCCATTCTGTCTGTCCAGCCACTGATGGCATCTCAGAGAAAGCATTGAAGTAAGTAATGTTTCCTTTAAAACCTTCTGAGCTCATGAGAGTGAGATAGTGCATTCCCATGTGGTTAAGTTATACACTCACAAGCCCCAGCTAGAAGTGTTAGCAAAACAGCCTTGGGTTGCTAGGAGGTGCTGTGTGGAGATTAATTAATCAGTGGTAGTGCCTTCTGCTTGCCATCATTGCTGATATAGAAGTTTTCGAAGGCAAAAGCTGTGATGGCCTTTTGTTGGGCTGAGAGATTTGCATATAGAAACACACATTAAGACAGTTGCGGCAAATGTTAGTCATTGCAAAATACTGCACAGAAAAAATCTAAACTGTGAGGCCCACAAGAGGCTCTGTCTCCTCTAAGATGCTCCTCTGTGCATATTACTACAGGCAGCAGCCACACAGAAACAGCCAAGACTTTGCTAGTATTTAGCTCAAAGGTTTTTAGCCTGGTTTCGAAGCAACATCCTAAACTTTCTTAATGCACAAGAGAATTGGCTTGCCCTCTGCAAACACATCTGCTGCCAAGATCATCACTTTTTGATATATTGTCATTGACAGGGAATAAGTCAATAGATGAGGAAGGTGTAAGTAAGACAACAGTTAAGTCAGCATGCAAAACAGACAAACCATGAAAAGACTAGTAAAACCTAATGGAGCTTGGAGCAGTCTCTTCAACTAGACAATAATGGGTGCCCAAAGCTCCAAACTGCAGTAGACATAAGGCAGTCATGACTGCATGCACACACACTGGATTGAATCCACGTGGCTTTCAAGTGTTTGTAGACATTCAGTTCTTTGGACTTGCAAGCTTGCTGCTAGATGTCTCCAAGCATCTGTTCCCTGGAAGGTACTATCCAAACAAAAATACCTAGTTTCGCCTCAGGTGAAGTCAGGTATTTCCTCAGCTTTTTGACAAGAGTGTAGGAAAAAAGCAGGCATGTGTTCAGATTCCAAAAGCTGTTCACTGGTGACCCTACATGACAAATTTTAAGACAACTGACCCCAGGGGTCCTGTTTTCAGTATGCCCAGAACCAGAGATTGGCACTCTAGTTCTGTGTCCCATGGGGCTAATCTACTCAGAACTGATCCCTTTTAAGTCCTTTGTGAGACTGGGATTCAGAGTTCCCCACAAATATTGTCTGGTGTCTGTACAGCTCAGTGCATGCAATCCCAGTAGCAGGGGTGTCAGGAGGTGAGAAGATTAGATCTCAAAATGAGCATGTGAGCTCTTCCAGTGCAGTGTAGGGGGAGCATGAGGGCCTAGCCTTACATAACATCCAACAAAATCACACCTAGTGTCTGTGTGCACCCTGTTCTGTTACCTTTGTGTCTCTTTCAGTCATGAGAAGAGGGACCTGCATAAAAGGTAAGGCAACCTTTTGGTTAATAATCAGTTCCTTACAGAGTTTGTTCATAGGAGAACTCCTTATCCTGAAGGAATTCAGGTCTATAAACCCCTGGTTTATAGAAGAATTGCAGGTGACAGTGAGGAGTTTCTTGCCAAAACTGACACAGTGGGCTGATAATATTTGTGGAAACAGTCTAATATATAAAAGCAGGAATGTAGTCTAGCAGTTAAAAGATACAGGAATGGTGGGCTCAGCCTTGCTCTATGGACTCTGTGTTGGTTCCTCAGGGTATATTGCAGCAGCAGCCCTGGGAGCATATAGCTCTGAGTCCCTTCTGGGGGAAGAGAGGAGTATGTACCACTTTCCCATTTCCTGCAAGAGTGCTGTGTCTACAAGGCTGCTATGGAAAACCTGCTGGAATCATTTCAGGATGGAAATGACTACTGTTTTGGGTGGATTTTTTTTGATTGCTCATGCACATATTTTCATTCTCCTGCACCAGTGCTATACACGAGGACTGATACAGTCATTTATGCACAGTAATGTATAGGTTATAAGTGCTAGATGTGATTACAGTCCCTTCCCTCTTCTATATACTTCACACTTCCTTGCTAGCCTCAGTGTAGAACATCTTCTGCCTAAAGCTGAGAGGGAGGAAGGTTGAGCAGTTTTTGTTTTGTTTCCTCCAAGGGACTTGAGCCCAGGCACTGTAGCATCTTTCCCAGCTGCTGCTCTCACTGCCCTGCAGGACTGGAGTGGCACAGTGTTGCTCCTACGGTAAGCTGTTTGGCAGCCTGCAGTGACATTTGTATTTATAATGAACAGGATTACCGAAATACTGTGAGACAGCAGCCAACAGACCTGCTACGGTAAATCAGGCTGTGGAGTTACGTGCGCAGTTCCAGAAAAAGGTTATGCTGCTGCTGGAAAAACACATTGCCCCACGTGTACTGGCACTTCTCTCTAGGCACTGCGCCTTCTAGCAAAAGGTTTGCATAAAAGAGTTGTTACTGTACAAGCTTCTATTTCATACCTGTCATTACCTACACCTACTGAGCTCATTGTCTCGTGTCCACCTGTGTTAATAGATGAAGAGACCATAAGCTGGCACGTCAGTGTCCTGCACAGCTCGGGCTTGTGGAACCCTCATCAGTGACAGCTGGTGAGGTCTATTAGTCACTGTTAACGGCAGCTTTTAGTGCAGCTGGTCACAAACTGGTTTTTACTTTGTACGTCTTGAATGAGTGATGGTGGCCTTGATTCTGTAAGTTGTTTAGGTTCCTGCTACTGAAGTCTGTGGAGACACAATGTCTAAATTTAATTTTTCAGAATGTAGGACCTGTGGGACTGTTCTACTTGCTGCAATTCAAATGCATAGAAGGATCCCTATAAATATTTCATGGCTTCAGGGACAAATTGTTATGTGGCTGCAAAACGAGACACACATGCATCTCTAGAAGAAAAACCACATTCCAGCAGCAATGGAGAAACCCTGCTCCTAACCTGTCAGTACTTACAGCTGACAGATGCAGAAAGACAAAGCATACTTAATGTTTTAGAAACAGGCTTTGCACCAATATAGTTTTCCAGTTTTCCATGTCCTTCAAATGAAGCAGACATTACATGCCTATCTGCCCTCAGATTTTCCTCGTTAGCATTAATCAGGCACACTTGACTTGCTTACAGATGAATTTGATTAGAAGCATGTATACTCTTAGGAACCAAAAATAATGAATCATGACTTGAGTGTACGTGCTGTTACAGCCAACATTGTTACTTGGTGTCTGCTGCAGCAGCAAATTAATAGAACTGGGTTCCAAATCATTGGCAGCAGGAGGTGGTAAATGGCACACATGAAATAAAGCAAGACCACACAAAAGGGAAAGCTATAATGTGCACAGCTATTTAAATGACTATATAATTGGTTGAAATTCTTCATTTTCTGTCAAAGAAAGAGCTATAATAGAAACTTGATTTTGTCTACATGCAGTCACAAATATTTTTGCATATGTTCCTCTGGCCCACAATGTGTAGCTTTTAGGTCTGTGAGCTCACTTACATGTCTCATTTTATAACACCAACAGATTCTTCTGTTCTTTTAGCACTGAAAAAAAAGAGATGCCTTCCAAAAAAAAAAAAAAAGAAGAAGCATTTGAACTCTCTTTCCTTCTATATGTACAGTAGTGTAGCTCTGTGTGCAAATCATGTTTTACACATTCACTTCTGCACATATAAATTCATGCAAAGCCCACATGTTCAAGCATTGGTTCAGAAGCCAGCTGGGGATGCAGCACTCCACTACCTGTAAAAATGTTTGTTGATAAAAAGGAAAACACAGAAAAGTGTTTCTGTTTTGACAGTATTGATATTTCACATAATGTATTTTGACCTTCTGTCATCCTTTTTTTTCTTTTTTTTTTTTTACAGTGAATTTTATTCTGCAGTAATTCTTATTCACACTCATCTCACTGCTGTGGTCCATGAGGACCATCTGTGTGATAGAAGGATGCAAGACTGCAAGACTATGTGTAATATCTGTTATCCCTATTATGGTGACAGCTGTCTGGGCCTTTGACAGATCTGCAATCTACTGAATCATTTACCTAAGTGCCAGGGAACAGGAGAAGTAGACATGTGAAAAGGGAATAATACATAAAGAAACATCTGCACTGAGATAATTTGTAATTTTTGGAAAGGCTTTGAAGAACGATACATACATTTAG
Organism: Sakesphorus luctuosus; assembly: GCA_013396695.1. NCBI lineage: Eukaryota > Metazoa > Chordata > Aves > Passeriformes > Thamnophilidae > Sakesphorus > Sakesphorus luctuosus. The sequence goes on along the minus strand of VWZD01013508.1, from coordinate 575,611 downwards.
TACAGTGTCTTACTCATGACACTATGAATCCCTTATTCTACTGGCAGGCCTTATCTGGCATGTATCGTGCCTGTAGGATCCCTGCTGTGTGCTCCGGCTGCAGGGCCCTCCCTGACCCTCCCCAGTTCTCCAGCTGGGTGAGGATGCACTGCCCTCCCTGCTATGCCAATCTTAGCAATGTTAGGTTTGCAACAGGTGTCTTTTTCATTAGCTGTTTGCTTTTTTTACCTTCTGCCACCTGCTCCTTTTGCCAAGCAGCCCCCTGGAGCTCTCTGTGCTGTCACTGCTTTCCAGTGTTTGGTGCTGTTGCTGCAGTCCTGGCTGCAGGGTGACTTCACCCCCAGCCCCTCTGTCACAAAGACATCCTCTGCCTTCGGATCCTCCAAAGCATGTTTTAAAAACTGCCTATGTCAATATATGCCCTGACTGGAGAAGGTAACTGTGCTGCTAATGAGCAGAGAGTGGGCAGTGAGTGTCGGTAAAAGATTTCCACATTAATTCAGATCCCTGCCAGAAAGCTGCAGTTACCTTGAATTCTCTTTGTGATAACAGCACCAGAAAAATGACCATGGCATTGCACAACTTCTTGCAAGACGAAATGCACAGCTAGGGAGTTACCTTGGAAAGGAACTGAAGAGACAGCATCCTAACTGACTGTGGGTGTAGGCTGATGGTACAAGTCCCTTACTCCCACTGCTTGCTGGTTTATGCAACACCGAAATGGCCTCGGGGTTGGCTTGCTGGCAAATACTGAGCTATTAGGGGAATTCATAGGAAAGGAAAGTTTGAAAAGCAGAAACATATTTCACGCAAGGTTTTAATGGATTTCTTCAAGGGTAGGTGTGCCAAAATGTTTCCACTGGAAACTTTATATAAAATTATTAATGCAAAGGGGTTTTCCAATTCTGGCAATTCTCCTCCCTCTCCTAAGAGCTCTCATAGCTCATAACAGCTCTGTTCTGTGTACTGGGAGCATCAGCAGCTGGAGTTTATAATTTGTTAGTCTTAGTATTTCTGTAGCTCATTTCAGAGACTCCACTGGTAATAACAGCTCTGGCCCTTTTACCTTCAGGACAGCTTAGAATTCATTTTTTAGGGCCAGAAATCACCCAAGCATCAAATTTATAAAAAGAAGAAAACAAATAAGCATTTAGCACAATATCAGACCCATTCTTGGCATTCCTTAAATTCCTTCAAAGGACAGTCAGAGGAATGGATGACATGTCATTGCAGCTCTGGGCTTCTCTTTCACTGCTGCTCTGTGATTGCGTGATGTTCTTAAAACCTTCACAGTGCTTAACTCTTCCTTGCCTTTCTAAAGATTTTACCCAAGAGTTTTCAGGTGCCTCTTCGACTAAGGACTACCTTTTTTACCTCAGGGCTTTCTAATGAACTCCCATCCCTTTTTTGCAGGACTGGGTTCCTGCACTCAGGTGAGACAGTCCCTGGCTGTTCACTGCCATTTCTGAGCTGTGGCTGCCTGCTTTGGTGGCCACGTGGTGAAAAGCAGCTGTCTCCAAAGAGGGGGAGACTGGGGATCTACAAGTTTGGGAAACACAACATCTCACAGGGCTTCTGATAAGGTGGATTGTGGGACACTTATTTTGATTACATTTTTACTGTAATGTCAACCCCTGCTGGACAGAGGATGGCTATTTGCTTTCTCAGAAAGTTGAGAGGAGTGTATTTTCTCTTCTTTCCCAGCCCATAAGAACTATTTTCTTGAAAAGGCTGACATAAATTGAATCCATACATAGTAACCAGAGGGACCAGCATTCCCCATATGTCAGAGAAGTTCTTAAAATAAACAGGGTGGAAAGAGAATAAAGCTGTGAATTACAGCCAGTGACAGCAAACAAAGTGGCTTTTCGTTGCATTCCTCTGAGGGTTGTGTTTGCTCTGCCTCCTGATGGCTGGGTCTGTACTCTTGGGCAGTGCAGCATCCTGAGGCCGTCATGCCCCAGATGGTTTAGACTCAGGAACCATCTTGGCTCATGGGTATCTCTGGGTAGAATCTCCTTCTAGGTGGGAGAGGCTTCATGTTCATGCCTTGTCCTCAGGACCTTTCCAGCATGCCTACCCTGCCTGTGGGACAGCAGTGAGGTGGCACTGCCAACAGGGACCCCTCTGCCACTGGGATCCTCCTTTGCCAAGTCCTTTTTAATACTGATGCTATGGGTGCCTGTTTAAGGAGCATATGAATCTGCCACAGGAATCTCTTGTATTGGGATTACATGTGCTATTAATAAAAATTGCCTTCAATTTCCAAAATTGAGGCACTTAAAACCCGCAATGAATGCATTCTGCAGTAATGAAAAAACCCACCAACTTTTTTTGTTGAAATTTAAATAGACCCATGAACTTTTGTATCATGCATGCTATTTTAAAACTGTAAATCTATTCCACTTTTTCCATTGTGGTTGTTTTTATGTTCTTTGTCTTCTTACATAGGAAAGTCTTTGGTCTTTTAATATAAAAGATCTTATGTTTCTAGGCACAGGTTTTTGTGCCCAGCTCAATACATTTGGGAAGAAACTAGTTTTCTGACATTATTTTTTTTCTCTGGTACAAGAATAAAAAATGAAATTGAAGAAAATATTAAGGTACCATGGCATCAAGAAATTATTGCTAACTTCTGGAAATTTAGATTAAGGTGACCTAAACACTTTTTAAAAATTATATTAAAAAACCCAAAACAAAACAGGAGAAAACCTAAATAGTGGGAAAGTGGCATGTTAGTTCCTTTCTGTCATTTCTGCTTTTGAGAAATCCAAGCAGGACTCAGGCTAACAGACTGTCTAAGGCCAAATGTGTTATTACAAAAATAGCCTGAAACTGAATGATAAATTCTGTAGGTAATGTAAAGGTGTCCTTAATAGCCCCAAAGACATTTAAAATTCTGTTAGAAAATATACTCAACTCTGCTCCCCCTAGAAAAATCTCTTTTCTATAGTGATGTGAGAGAATGTATCTACAGTTTTCACTCTTCCATATCTTTTCCTCTACTGTTCACCACACCCAAAAGATCCCTATAGACCACAGAGCTCTTTCCCTCTCTGTTAAAGTCTACATGAAAGTCTTTGATTATTCTGCAAGTATTTGATGCCTGTTGTGATGCTGATTTGCTCTGACCATTGCTTTTCCTATTACCAGTGCTCTCTCTTTGTTTCCTTCTGCTTCTCATGCCTCTAGTTTAATAATGAGGCTGACAGTTTTCTGGGACAAGGACTGTATTTTTGATATATGCTTGTATAGAGTTTGGCACAGTGCAGCTGGGCCTCTGACTGTGTATGTCAAATATTAATGATGTTGTTTCCAATTCTTTCAATCTCCAGTTTTGTAACTGTTTCAGAAGTTCTCTTTAAATAGTTAGAAGCAAATTATTATTTAAGCAATATTTTCCGTAGCAGTTATGATTTAAGTGCTTTTTCCAATACTCCTCACAAGCACTGTGTTGTGCCTGTGCCATTTTACTGATTTAAAGCCAAAGACCTAATGACACAGAGATCTACTCCAGATGTCTGAATAAAACTGCAACCACCAAAAACCAAGAGCTGCTGCTCTGGAGGTAGTGCCTTGTTAATGAGAGGCAGTACAAGGAGTACAACAGGTGCCTTCTAAAACCTGATGTATGTCTGCAATGTCAACGATAATTTACTCCTCAGGGTTATTCCCTTGGATTATTTACCTGTCTCATAATACTAAAGGGATGCCCTTGTTTTAGCACAGGAAATGACACAAACATCCAAGATGTCAGACCGCTGTCACTTACAAACATCCCTGATGAGTGAAACCCGCTATTCACTTGTTCATCACTATGTGTGGGCTTTGTTGTTATTGTGAAGTTAATCTCTTTCTATTTCTGAAGTGGAAATCAGGATCTACTTCTGTGTTAAGCCAGTCTCTAATCCTTGTACCCAGCTAAACATAACCACAGTCTATTTATATGTTGGGCTATCCCCAATTAAACCAAAAAATGGTATAACCTAGTTTAGCCATTGGGTAACCCCAAGTATTAGTGGTGATTATTTATAACGTTAAGATGTTTCAGGCTTGCTGCATTAAAGAAAAGCTTGGACTGAGCTCTTTAATGTTTGCTGCCACAGCTGCATGGGCTTGAATATGTAACCATGTGATGATGATCCCCAAATTTTCTGGGCTGGGCTGGCTCGGTTGTGACCTCCTGCATGTTTCCCATCTGGGGTGGCAGCTGAAGTCCCTGGCTTGCCTGAGACCTACAGGAGAGAGTTCCCGTGGCAGCCGTGAGTGTTCTCATGAAGTTTTGAACTTGGCAGCTCCTTCCCTCCACTGCAGCTGGCAAGGTGACAGCAAGCAGGAGGGTCTGTTCAACCTGCTCAGGAATTTCTCCATGTATGTTTGTGTTTGGCAAATCAGTGTTTTCCCCAAATGTAGGTGGGACAGTTTGTGTATTTAAACAGGTGGGTTTTGGGAACTTGCCGCTCCATTTGCGGGGAAGTATATGCTCCACAAGTGCATCATGGAAAGACAATAACTAAAGTAGTGACGCAGATTTTAAATAAACAAAGAAGTTACTACCAGGTGATTTGTGCTGGTCTAATGTAATTAGTAATTAATATTAGAGACAGCATGTTGCATTTGACTCTGCAAGGCACTATATCTTACTTTCTCATGTCCAGGCATGGGTTTATTATGTCTTTTGCATTGCTACAGGATGCACAGAGCTGGTGTGGCTGTCAGTCTTCAGGCATGGCTTTGATTATTACTGTCACTGGGTTCCTTTTCTATGAATATATGTGATTGCTACATCCATTACTTCTAGACCTAGCCAGGGCCAGGGCCAGGCAGCTAAGTTTCTCTCAGTATTGGATGCTGATCTGGAGAATGTGGAGAAGTATCTTCAGCAGGAGACTGTGATACATGCGGCTGCCACTGAGAAACTACTGGTATGGTCTGGAGGTGAAATGAAAGTTGTAATGCAAACAGCAGAGTGTTGCCAAGTACATTCAAGGTGTGAAACAACCCATAAAACAGCTCACTTCCCACATGTTGTCTGTTAAGTATCTGCCCTTTCACTTCCATGACTTTTTTATTGCACTTTTGTAAAATTCAGGAACTTTTCCTCTCACTGGTCAAAATATTTTCCAATATTTTTCAGAAATGGAAAATAATCCAAAAACCAGCTGTTTGCAAGTCAGATATATCCTTCACAGAAAGTTATATTTTGTGTCTGCTACCTGCAGAACTTGACATCTTCCTGTGTCAGTGAGAAGTAATCTCATCTTGTCTCAACCCTCATCTCATCACTGATAGAATGTTAGTCAGGCTGTCCTCATCTCCATGTCCTCATCCTCACTTTCTCCCAGTTCCACAGACTTTGTGCTTGAAACTGATCAAATGTACATCTTCCCTTTTTCTGTTGAATTTGAACAAGCATGGCTTCGTGTATTTGCTCCACAGCCCCCAGTGTGAACAGATCAGTCAATGCCCACTTCAGGTGGGGCTGCTAGGGGTTTGAATCAGCCTATGTGAGGGCACCCATGGAGAAACTTCTGGTTTATCAGAAAACTGAAGAAATACCTCTCTTCTAGAATGATGGAAAAGTCCATGGTAAGGACCATTATGTTAGGTGACTGAGGAGTGCTGTGGAAAGCCAGTGTGGTAGAGCTCTTAGGTATCTTCTGGTTGGTTTGGGCTGTGGAGGCTTGCTGCCTTAGCATAATCACATGACTGTAAATAAGAGACTGAGACGCTGGGAGTCTAAGAACTTCCAAAGACAGCACTTTCCTGGGATGATGGCAATGTAAAATCATGAGTGACACTCCACAAATAATATAACATCTTCAAATAAGGGACAGTGGTTGAACCTGCATGATCTCAAGAAGACTGTTCTGAGAATAGGACATATTTTTCTGCCTCTCTTTCTCTTCTCAGCTTTTTTAATTCATCTACAAGGTTAACAAGGCAACAAGTTATATGCAACATATAAGGACAATATTAATCATGTGGTTAATCAGAAAATAATTCAAAGGTGGTGTTGAGGGACTCCTGTGATGTGAGTGAAAACAGCAGGGAGAATCCAGGATAATGAAGGCAGTAGATATGTTGTGTTCTCCATGAAAAGCATCCAGGCATGGTGTTACAGAGTATTGTTGGGCCAGAAATGTGCAGATATATGGGGCACAGGATGTTTGTCCCCTGTGGAACACATGGACTTTTACATTTGTTTTGCCTTTGCATAACTGAGACATTTTTAAACCTCAGTTAGGCTTGATATTGACTTATTTTAAGGGTTGCTTCTGATGTATACTGGTGTGAGGGAAGAAAGAGGCATTTCATAAAAGCAGGTATCTGAAGATGTTCAGGTAAGCTGTCAGACAGAGTTCCATGTGATCCTCTAATGAAAGAATGTTTTATGCCCTAAGGATGCTTCTTGTTTTAGCTTTACCTTTTCCTTAAGCTGTCAGCGAGGGAGTGCATGGAAGGCAAGTTAGTGCCAAAGCCAACCTTAGCTGCTCTGCTGTGCCTGCTGAAGGAGCTCATTTCCCTCCACTGACTCACTCTGCTGAAGTTGCCCTTGTGCATACCCTGCTCACAAGGAAAAGAGCTACTGGAGGCAGCGTTATACTGACCAGCAGTGGTGATGTAATTGCCAGCAGCAGTCTTGGGTCAGAAGTCAACCAGGATTGGGCTTGTAACTAGGAGATCAAAATATTTTCTCTGCCTGCTGGAATGGGACATGTTCATATTGTTCTCCCCTGTTTCTTTCTTTGTTAATTATATTTTATCATCTCAGTTCATGTTTGTGGGACACTGGGTCTTTACAGTGTAACAGAATTGTTTCAAACCCCTCAGACCAGGGTTGTAGAGAGGCACAGTGTTACGGGAGGGACACCAGGGCCAGCTCGCTTGCTCAGCTCTGGTGGCCAAATTGTGAGCTACGTGGAACTGAGATTTGTACAGTATCAACAATCAGATCTAGTTTATGAGTCATACTAGAAATACATTCCTTGAGCTTGTGACTTTGGATCAGCTATTTTTCTTTTAGATTCTATATTTTCCAGCTTGACCATTGATTAAATTTCCAGTAACACAGGGGATTTGTGAAAAACTGGGCTTTAGCTACTTCCACGGGCTCAAGGAATCAAAGCTTTTTCCCACCAGTTTCTCTAATTTTGTGCTTTTCAGGAACTTAAATGCATGTCAAGTACCCAGCTTTGGAGCAGCTCACCTGAGAAATGTGCTTGAGCAAGTGACAGGCATTCTCTTTTCTGGTCATCTACATCTTTTAATCGGTAGCACTCTCAGTGTGGTTGGCTTGATGAGAACATGTCCTCCCTTATTCATGGGAAACTTTAGTAGCTTTTAGTGTAGAAAATAATAAGAAAGCATTAAATAATATGTTAATTACTATGAAGGAGGAAAAATGTGTGACAGAGACCTTGCAGAGCCCACTGCTTCTGAAAAGGGTGGTATTGTCCCACACATTGTCACTGAGATGTACATTTTGCAGATGCACGATTTGCACTGGAGTACAATGCAGTGAAATTATTGAAGGTTCTGCTAGCCATCAAAATGGTTGATTTATTAGTGATGGAGATTTTTTTTTCAATGCCAAGCTCCTATGTTTACTGTGTGTTTTCAAAATGAATAAATTTTATTGAAACAATAGAGAGAAAGCAAAAAACAAACTAGTGGTGGTTGTAGGTCATGCAGCAGCTTGAGCATTGTCATACATGTGTGTATGTGTGTGTCCCAGCTAGGGGGCTCAAGAAGATCCTGCTGTGGCTGTGCCACCCTTTTCTTACATTCCTACGGAGTCTAAGAGCCATCAGTGACAAGGAACTGGCTTTGTGGAGTAAGATTGAAGCTGCCATTATTGTAACTGCGGCTATTTTATTGAGTATGTTCCCTGAAAAGCTTGCTGGCTATGATACTCCTTTTTCAGGAGGCTGGGTGGGTGGAGCAGGACATGACCATGGTGATGCAGTGACAGCACACACTGGCTTGCGGAAGCAGGGCAGAAAACTCCACAAGCCATGATACCATATGTCTAAGCCTGTGGAGATACAGCTGTCGGTGCTCCATCAGTGTGGATGGCAATAGAAGTAATTCCTCTCCAGAAGTGCCCCAGCAGCTACTGTGAGAAGACCTCTGTTGCCATCCATGCTGAACACAGCATGTGTATTGACTTCTCCAGTTTCGTAGCCAAGTTGCTTGTGCATTTATGCATCTCCTGTACTACAGCAGGAAAGTTCTATTCAGCATTGTACATGTAATGATTATGTCTAAAACCTTGTCTTACTTATTGGCCATCTGAAAAGTCTATTGTAAAAATCAGCCTTTAGGCTGTTAGTGATGTCTTCATTTCACTTGGCTGCCAGTATAGTTTTCAGACAGTGCAGTTTAAGGCCAGCATTAGTGCAGAAAGACTCATGCCCCCATCCCTCTGAGAGGCATCTGCATGATTCATGTAACCTGTGTTAGATGAATCACTCTGGAGCTACTTGGTTAACCTTGTCTGCTTCCCTCTGGGGACAAAGGCAAGTAGCTTCAATGAGGTGAAGTGAATATTACCTTCAGGACCTGGTATTCAGTTGTCCTGTCATGAACACAGTGCAACAGAGATGAAGAATTAGATCTGCAAAAAGTAAATAAAAAACATATCTTCACTTATATGTTCATTATCACATCTTATGTTTTGGAAAAGTGGAAAGTACATGCTAAATGACATGGGAGTAAAGCTGCATAAGATGTGCCATTGTTCAATTAAATAGACATTAATTATGCCTGACTGTGTCAAGCATTTTGCTCAAAGGCATTTCGTATGGCTCCAATCTGCTTACAGCCTGACACTGGAGAGTGTGTGTTTTGCTGATAAACATGAGCCCAGGAGCCAGAAAATCCAAACAAGGCAGTGAATCACTGAGCAATCGCATGAAGCATCACTGTACTGGGTGCTAGCGTGGTGAGCGGGCAGCCGAACACTGAACCAGGGACACTGGATGGGCGATACTGTAAACGAGGAAAGATGAGAACTCCCTCCAAGAACACCATATTTAGCTGTGGTTTAGTCCCTGCTATTTTACTGCACAATAAAGAGAGTGAGGGATATGATGCTCAGACACCATACCCCAGATGTGACCTGGTCTTTTAGAAGAAGAGCTGGTTTAGCCACTGTTATGTGTTGTGCATTTTAGCATGTCACCTTTCTCCTGGTGCAAATGTGAATAGCAGCTCTAATGTGACCTTGACTGAAATCAGCACAACCAAACTCAGCTCTGCCTCAACCATATGCCACCACCTTTCCTCAAGGAGTGTGCCAAGTGGGTGTTGGGTCCTGAAGACAACCACAGCCTTGCCCACCCTGCCGGGGCTCCTCCACCCCATGACCCCATGTCAGCCCCTGCCCCAGCAATGGGACTTCTTCACCCAGACAGCGAGCCCAAAACACTTTTTAATGGTGTGAAACAGGAAGTGTTTTGCAAGCCAGGGTGGATCGGAGAGCTCACTGTGGCTCTCTTTCCATCCCAGGCAGGCTTATTCTGTAGATAAACACAGTCAGGACCTGAAAGTGAAGATCTGGCCACCACATGGAATATTTTTAAAGTAAATTTGCTTCTATTGGTAATTTTTTGTACTTTTTTTGTGAATATGTTTGAGTATTTGTGATTATTGTTGGCTGCACTCAGTGTAAGAGTCTTGGGCACCACAGTGAAGAAGAAACGGCATTTTGAGCAAAAGACCTTTTTCTGGATCTCCCTTTAACAGTTCTGAAGACCAGAGGCCTATTGTCCAGCTAAAGTTTCTAATCTATAGTTTGCTGATGCACAAGTTGCCTATTGTTAAATTACTACCATCACTTGGTACTATAAAATCAAGCTATCAAATTCTGTGAATTCTGCAGCTGCAAAGGACACCATGGCTCTTGAATCTGATTGCACTCTGAGGACTGTGGCATACTACAAAGATCTCAGCTGCAAAAAGTTGTCTGTGCTGATGCCATTTGTCTCAACGTTTTTTTAGCTCAGTATTTGAAGAACATTTATGGCTTGTTCACATCCTACTATTATTAGTATATTATGATTTTTTTTATTTGCATTGAAAAGCACATTTATTTATGTCATACATGTCTTAATCCAGTTCCCCAGATAATTAGGACCAGAATTCATTAACGCCATTGAGCGCAGGAGTGAGAAATAGGCAGTCTTTTTGCTCAGTAACTCTTACTGAAATAATCCAGTTTTGCCATTTGCTCTTTATCATTGCTCTTTTTTCTCCCCCCAAAGCTGACAGTTGTTTTAATTTCTTTTTAGTTAACTAGACTGAAAAGGAACTTGTATTTTATTATGAACTGAACTGCATTACTTCCTCTGGCTGCTCATTTCTCACTCCCTGCTGAGTCTTCAGCTGTGCTAGCTTAATGTGATAATGGGGAAAATACCTTTTGGACACCCATTATAGTTAACAAAGCTCTGCTGTGTATAGATATAGAACACACCTTCCTTTTGGTACATCATAATCCAGATTAACTGCTAGTAATAGACTAATAAGGAGTTCTCCAATGAGTCAGCTGATTAAAGGCAATCCTATTCCCCAAGAGCTCTAACGCTGGCTTTTACAGCTATCTTGTGCCCAAGGAGTACAGATCAGTGCTTCTTCCCTATCCTTGTGCTCCCTCACCAAAGGATCATGTTCTGCTTTTAGTGCTCAGTTAAACAATTATAAATGCTGCAATGATGTGGGAGGAAAGAAGCTGGTGAGACAAATTAAGTACTTCTTGCAAGCAACTGCTGGCAACAGAGTCAACCAAATCTACTTCATTGAAGGGAGCAATGGTTTTTTTTTAGATTGGATGGTGACACTTTCAGGTGATCCTAATTTTTTCCCCTAAAATAAATCATAGTTTTATTATTTCCTAATTTCAGAGTATCTTTCTTTGCCCTGCTCCCCACTTAAGACCCTCAGCAGTTTACTTCAGGCGCAAAATTCTTCATTTCTCTACCTCATACCTCCCAGTCTCAGACTATTTGATCCCTTGTACCTTTCTTACTCAGTATGAAACTTCATACTGAGTCATTGTATGTGGTCTGGCACAGGCAAAGACAAAGCTGTGGGCATGAGTTGGTGTAAATAAGCGGACAGTCCCATTGCTGTGGGGCTACTCCTGCTTTGTCTCACATTCTTCTTTTTTGCTTTTTGTTCTACATTTGCTCACCAAGCTTCCTGTGGCCCCTGTGCAGTAGGAGTGGAGCAGCTCCTCTAGAGCAAGCAGTGACTGTGGCCACTCCCACTGTGTCTGGCAGCATCCAGCCCAGCACCCAAATTAATTTCTGTCCATAGCTGAGGTTGTTGGTGGGGCTGAGAACAGCCAAGGGCCAGCCAGCACTGCCATATGTGAAAAGCAGAGCAAAAGTGAAATGCCACAACAGTCTGGAGGAGAGTAAGGCAGGTGGACTTCATTTATCACCTGTGCAGGCAGCCTACTGTTGGGAATATGGTCTACTAAATCAGGTCTTCTGAGGGGAAAAGTGAGGATGTACTCCTCTGCTAAATGTATAGGGAGAAAATGCACTTTCAGACATATTGCATTCAGTTTTTATGAAAATAAATGTGAAATTTTTTTCTCTGCTTTTTTTTTTTTTACACACCTCCTCTCCCCCACCTCTTTCTCCCTTGCATTTTTTTCCTACTGCAAGTTGATTTAGGTCTTTTCTATGGACAGTCCTTATGTCAGAAAGTGATTTGAGAAACTACTTTTGCCTCCATACATATACATAAAAAGTAGCTAAGTAAGTGTCAGCTAAAAGCACTGCTGTTTTATATCCAATGGAAAATTTCTGCCTAATTGCTTTGTGCATCACCCGGTCTAATTGTGACTGGATGGAGAAGGATTGCAGAGCTGCGACTCTGTGATGTTTACTTTATCTTGGCTGCAGGGAAAATTCCTTGAAGATGTGATTATTGAAAGAGAGAGTGGATAAGATGGGTGAAAAACTATTGCTCTGATTTTTAATATTGCACCAGGCAGTTCTGTTCGACACTTGTGTGCTTTGCAACAGCATCTGGCCTTGTGATTTGTCTCTTCTTGTGCCTGTGTCTTGATCAGTCTGAGTTGAAGAGTTGTCAATTAGCAAAGAGTGAAAAAGGACTTAACAGACCAGGACTGCACCAGTCTCCATCAGTCCATGGGATTGTATTTGGAAATCCAAGCCTATACTCAGCTCTAATGAGAAGGACTCAGCTCATATATTTCATTAATCAACCTGCTGTTATCACTTGGAAGTAGATACTAGGAGGCTGAGAATACTGCACTTCCCCCTAACTTTAAAAACAAGTAAGGAAGTGTTTTCCCCACAGACAGAGTAATTGAAGATCATGATTGCTGATGGCATTTGTTGAGGAATAAGAACTTTTCATCATGTGGAGGCAGACAGTAGTACAGAATGAGATGTGGAGAGTTAATTGTCCAGTTGGAAAACCAGAGTAAGCTCAGAAGAGGTTGTATAAAGGAAAACACACGTACAAGTTCCTTAAGTACAAATGCTTCATGCCATGGCTGGGACAACCCTTATGGATGGCTTTATGGAAGAGATACATTGTGTGCTTGCTGGAGAGACGTCTTTTCTTTGTCTGCCTTGAATTTTATGAAGAGAGTATGAAAGATGACATCTAGCAATTCCTAATCTAACAGTAACTACAACTAAACACAAAGGCTTCTCTGACTTTGGTTTATTTCTTCTATCTGCACTTTCTGTTATGATATATGTTAAACATTTGGGTGAGACATTAGAGCCTACAGTTCTGCTGAAATCCATCTGGCCATAAAACTCTCCAGTCCTGCAGTGGACAGGTTTTGCTTTTTTACTCAGTGGTGACAAATTACAGACAACTTAAAGAGAGTAAGTGCCCAAGGTGCAGAGCACAGTATTACAACCTCCCACTCACCTTCATGATTTCCAGCATGTTTTAAAAAAATGAGCAAGTTCATTAAAGCATGCCAGCAGCAAAAGTATTTCTGCAAACCACTGTCCATGCCATAAAACTTTCCTGACAGAGATGTTGTTACATTTTGTGCAGTAAGTATTACAAGCCCCTCTGTGCTCCTACACAGCTGGATGTGGCACTTCGGGATTATCACTCAGCAGCAGAGACCTACAGCCTGTAAGAGACAAGTGAGATGGAGATGCAGGACCTGGGAGCAGTTCAGCTACTGCCAAGCACTGAACACAGGTAAAGGAAAATCAGGACATATTTTTGCTCAATTCTTCCCTTGGTAGATCTGCATAATTCCCATATAAGTTGATGAGTGCCTATTACTTTGGGAAAAGCTCCTGGCTCTTCAAGCTTGAGAATGGCTCAGGAGGTCCCTGAAAATCCTCATGAAAGGCACAGGAATTCAAGAAAGCCAAAGGGGAAACGAAGCAAGTAGATTTCAATTAAAGAATTTTGTAAAGATCTGGTTTTTCATAAGAAAAACAATTTTACAGCAAGCAAATGTGCTAGGATCCAATCACACCAAGAGATGTTATTTTCTGCCTATCACTGCTCTCTTCAATAAAGGTACATCATCAGTTAAAGACTTGCTTGCTTGTAGCACGAAAAAAAGAGTTCTTTCCCCTCCCCAAAATCAAAGTTGTTCAGATTTTCTATGTGCAGGATAAGAACTACTCCTATTAAGTTCAGGGACTGATAAACTAACAAGGAGACTGTGAACAAAAAGAAAAGGTGTAGAATCTTGGTTTTGAGGTCATCACACTTAATCCAGAGTCTGGATAATTGACAGATCACTACACAGTTTATGTATATTGTTATATAATTTGTGGTAGCCCTACTAAGTAGTTTTGGGACAGTTTCTTTCTCTTTATTTATTAATCAAGAAGCATGTTGTTACAAGTGTCACCCAGTGGCACACATTACAGGTTTGGATTTTTTTTCCTTCTGGCAAAACTTCTTCTGCTAATCAGCTATGAGACTATAAAAATTTAGAGGACCAGACACTGCATTTGTGGCATTATATACATTATATACTCATTATACATTATATACATTATATACTCATCTTTCCTGTGAACAGCAGTAACACTTTGTACAGAGTTTGAGTGTTCTGATGCATCTTTGCCCACATCCAGCTGCAGTAACACTGAACATGTAGTTGTATGTCTTTTCAAGCCCTTCCTAGTAAAGGGTTGCAGCAGAAGTGAGAGCTGGTTATGCAGTTCAGGAAACTCAGTGCAGTCACTTTGAGGCTGACAGAGAAAAATAGGTTTGTAAACATCAGAGCTTTAAAAAAGAAATGAACAAACAAACAACTTAATATTCCTACAACAAACAAACAACTTAATAATATTCCTACTTTTAAGATAATTCCAAAATAACATTTAGATATTTTATCCGGAAGAAATGTTTTATCCACCAGGGGATTAAGTGTGTTTTGAAGACAGAGAACAGATACATAATACATATAGAGAATTGAATGCACTGATGAAACTTAAGCAAGTTTTTAATCATCATTAATTTTGATAACATTTGTATTAAGAACTGTCTGAGGTGAAATGGCATGGATTATTTTGCTTTGTTCCACTTTCCTGTTTTCATCATGCAAGAAACCAATGTGTTTATTTTACTGGCAATATGAAAGCGATCATATGATTTTGAGTAAGTCTTTTGAGATTGTTTGCAAGTTTTTGCTTTTCTGCATGTCTGCTTCCTCCCAGCTGGGGGCTGGCTGTTGTATGGAAAGGCCAACCACGTCACGGAAAAGCCCTGTCTCTGATCAGATGGGCTTAATATAAACCAGGTTTGCTGAGAAAGAATTAAAGAGGCAGCCCCAAAGCAGGAGAGGATTTACTTCAGCAGAGCAGCTCAGTGCGCCACAGCCCACGGAGAGAGAAGGGAGCGAGGGACCGGACAGCCCAGAGGAGCCTGGCACAAGTAAGGCAGAGTGGATCTGGACCCAGTCTTTTACTGAAGGTGCTAGAAACCCAGCCAGCTAGAATGCAGCACAGGGCATCAAAACCAGTTTGAACTTGTAAGGCAGTGTGTGACAGGGACTCATTTGGCTTTGTTTAACGAAGGATGATAATTAGTTAGAGGCTAAATTGTAAAATGTTTTTGTTTGTGATGGTTTTTATGAGTGACTGTTTATTGCAGGTAGTGAGTTATGCTCTCTTGTTTGACTGAATCAGAGCTGGCTGTTCTCATTATATGTTTTCAATGGGGATACTGCAGGAAAAATTCCATTTTAAAATTCAACCACAGTAAATGTTTGATTGTGTGGAGCAGCCTCTGCTCAGTGCATGATTTTTAGTTTAGATATATTCCTTGTAAACAAAGTTACTGTGACTAGGACCACCAAATGATCTCATTTTGCCCTGAAGTACTGCATATCACAGAGAAAATATTACATATGCCACAATAAGCTCAGACAGTATTTTTTATGTGTATTTCTCCTATGTCCTTCTGGGCACTTATTCACAGAAGTTTTCAGATAGTTTTGTGTGAACAAAAATAGCAGTTTCTACATGTTGTTTTAATGCTTTGCTGTACTTTTTATTGTTCACCACCTACTACTGAGATTTGAATGTGGCTAGGTGCATTTAATGGACAATTATTCTATTTACTATTATAAAAAAGAGCCGAGAAATACCAGGTATACGGCAAAAAAGCAAAATGTCTAAATAACTGTCACTTTGGGAGCTGGAAAGCAACAAAGTAACTTTCCTAAAAATGGTAGCTGTTGGCCTGTGGGAATGACATCACTGTTCTCTGCACCCAAGCAAGGCAAAATAGAGTTTGCTGAGTTAAATATAATTGAGAGCTATACTTAGGCAAGAAGGGGGAACTTATCTAATTGTGCAGTCAATGAAGTTATTGATTTAATATCTATAAATTGATGATAATGATACCTCCTGTAGCAGCTATAATCTGTACCTCCTCAGAAAAACTCTTGGACTTCACTATGTTGTCCCTCTTACCAGACAAAAAGTCACTGTTTGAGGCACAATCATTCTCTATTTACCTGGCCACAGATAAGACCCAAATTCACCCCATCATAGCAAGACTTGTATGAATGGCTCTTTTCTTATCCCAGGGTTGCCTAAGAGTTCAGTCTGTGATGCCTTATTGCTTTCCTAAAAGTTTCAGCTCTTAACTGAGACAGCGAGAAAGATGCTGTACACCCATTTGCACTGGCAGCTGGAGGCAACTGACAGCAGTGCCCCTGTTTGCTTCCAGTCAAGGCAAAGGATGGGGAGTGTTGCCTGTGCCTTGGGCAGCCTCTCAGCAGGGCTACAGCTGCTGTGCAGAATAGGTGTGCTGAGCACTGCCTCTATGTCCTCTCCTGGGACATAGCAATGCCTTCCTCTCTTTAAGACTGGGCTGTACCTGGCATAGCTGTGAGTTTGTAAAGTCTGGATAGGATAGGATTTAGCATATGAGGGTGATATTATCCCTAGGCTCTGACTCACTAATGAGAAATATTTCTTTCTGTACCAGCAAGTATGAAAGCGTGCAGAAAGGCTAACTTTTTTTTTCTTTTATACTACATCCCTACAGAGGAGCAGGATGTGCTGCCTTGAAGTTTGTAAGAGAGCATTAATGCATTTCTAAATGTTTTGTGGGTAACATTTGTGATTTCCCTATTTCTCACAAGGGGTTCAAAATGACTCTCAACAATGTTACCATGCGTCGCACCCACAACAGCAGTCTGCACCAGCAGCAGCGATGGAGTATCCCTGCTGACGGAAAGAATCTGCTGGTCCAGAAAGATTCCAATGAGTACAATCCACAGAAGCGATACACCATCAGTCCTGATGAATATTACAGAAGGAGCTGGTCGTCAGAGTCGTCCGACTCCGTCATCTCCTCTGAGTCTGGCAACAACTGCTACCGGGTGGTGCTGATCGGGGAGCACGGTGTAGGGAAGTCCTCGCTGGCCAACATCTTTGCAGGGGTGCATGACAGCATTGATAGCGACTGTGAGGTGCTGGGAGGTAGGCAATTATGTCCTGGGGCCTTTGTGTTTGCTTGAAGTCAGCTCTGCCAGTAGTAACTGGCACAAAAAACCAGAGAAGCCATTTAATAAAAACTGGAGGGAACAAACATTTGGAAATGATCATCAAAACTGATTTGACTCAAGCATCTCCTTTAAGAAAACAAGAAAGCAAAATGAGTAAAATACTCACCAACAATGATTGAAAGCCCCCGAAAGAGAGCAATTCAGATTCCCATGCTATTTCATTCCAAAATACCTCTTGGAAACTGCCTAGTTCCTGCCTATTATGATGCTACACAAGAGGCTGCTTCAGCTTTCATGCTAGTCCAATATTTGTGTCACCACTGGCTTCACAGGCCTGACTCCAGCTTTCAGTGTGGGAGAGAAAACAACTGAAGGTCCTCATGGTCTGCAAGAATTAGATGCTTAGAAATTATATATAAAGGAAAACTCACCTTCAAAATATTTGCCATTAGGAGTCATTTCAGCCTTTCTGTATAAACACTTTGCTGTAGCTTAGGCTGTATGGAGTTTGATTAAAATGTATAAAATTCTGAGTAAAAATCTAATTCAATATTACTTGCACAGCATGGGCTCCCTCAGGGGGAAAACAGGTAAAGGTCCTTCAACAGAGAAGGAAAATTCCTATTGCTCATTGTAGAAGAAGAGGCACAAGCCATAGGATTTGCTTTAATGCTTCCCCCTTACTATTCTCCTCTGCTTTCTTTAGGATTGCAAAGTATTCTTTAGTCCCAAAGATTAAATCACACAGAAGGTGAAGCTATGACTCCAAGTCCTGAGCTGTATCATGTGCAGGATGTTGATCTGGAAGGGTTGTGCTGCCACAGAAATCTGCTGTGGCTCTAAGGATGCAGCCACCAGTTTTGCTTGTCAGTATGCAGGGCTTGCTTTGTCTTTCCCGTATCCCTTCCCTCTCCTGTCTGTACTCCCTTGATGCAATGGTGCCAGTGCTAGAACAGAGAGTTTCTGGGCTTCTCTTCCAGCCTTCAGTGGGGCATAGGCTGGAGAGGTTTTATTGTGCCTTTAGCTCTCCAGTTAGGAAAGGCTTTGTCCAGTACTTAATGCAGCCCAGCATCAGGAAGGTCAGACCCACGTTTTCCCAGCTTGCTGTCTCACACTGGCGGCAGAGATCTTGGTGATTTAGTTGTGCTTTGCCTTCAGCTTCTGCCATCAACTTTTTCCATAGTTCCACGAGCTCCTCAGCCTGGAGTATCTCTGATAAAAGTTTTCCTCTTGCTAAATGAGTGAAGTAGAGTAGGTCGGTTGGGCAAGAAGTCAGAAAGTGCAGCTGATTTGGTTTGCATGCTCTGATCAGGCAGTTTTCTTCTCCTTCATGTGAAGCCATGTGGTTTCCTCTTTCCGCTGCACTCCCAGCAACATTGCTTGGAGTGAAGCAGTGAGATTTTCAAGGACAGCTCTGCTGTGATATTGGAAAATTTGGTATTGTTACATCTCTCCTTCTTTAGTATAAGCTTAAAAAAAAGTATGACATGAACTAAATGCTCACTTTCAGTGTGTTTTATATTCTATGGAAATTCTTTAGGATTGACCAAGGTACAAATCAGTTCTGAATATGACTACTTAGACACAGTATTTTTGAGGAGTGAGTAGATACTTGTAGCTTCTCTATATGTAACAACGTGGAGGAGTCTTCTGAATGTGGTCCTCTGGTGTTCATGGAGCTTGGTCTCACACAGATGCTCGGTCACTTGAAGAAACTAATCTCCAAAGTTTAGCTTGCAAACTGAAAATTTTGTTCCAAGAGAGTTTAGTTTCAGGGTAACCAGCTTGCAGAGAAGTATAGCTGCTTTTATGGACAGGCTTTGCTACTGACAGTAAGATGTCTCACAACACCCTGTCCCCATCACTTGGTAGGCTGTTGGCTGTATTGCTCTCAGCAGCAGTGACTGTTCACCCGTAAACTGTCCATGCTAAAGCGAAAGCAAATATTTTCCATTACTCAGCCTTGCTGGACTCTGCAGCTCCCATGGGGCAAATGTTCAGCCTTTGGTTATTTCTTCCACTAGTTCTATTTTCTTTCTCCCACATAAGATAAAGAGAATATCAGCCAAAATAATGAACATTTTGTTTCCTGATCTTTCAGGCTCCTTCATACATCATGGAAACTAAGACAACCAGTAA
This sequence comes from Sakesphorus luctuosus, assembly GCA_013396695.1. Taxonomy (NCBI): domain Eukaryota; kingdom Metazoa; phylum Chordata; class Aves; order Passeriformes; family Thamnophilidae; genus Sakesphorus; species Sakesphorus luctuosus. The sequence continues at coordinate 556,473 of VWZD01013508.1, read as the reverse complement.
TGAACAGAGTGCAGGTTCAGTGCTGATGGAAATGAGGAAAGAACTGAATGTGAGCCAGCCTAAAACTTGGCTCATTAACTTTAACTGTGAAAAAAATTACCCATATTCAACTACTTGGTTTTTTGTAATGTACATGATGCCACAAAATGATATTTTACCAATCTTTCTGCTTTTCTTTCCAGAAGACACATATGAGAGAACCCTGATGGTGGATGGGGAGAGTGCAACAATTATACTGCTCGACATGTGGGATAATAAGGTATTTTAACTTGTTCTAGTCAAATGCTGAAAGAAAAGTACTTATGAATGACTGCTAATATCAAAAGTAGGTATCTTTTGGGAAAAAAATAGGTGTTTTCCATAAAGCAAAGTCAGGGAAAGTATAGGATTAACCTCATCCCCACACCAAAGCAAGCATGCCTAATGGCTCTGCTGTGTGAGCCTGATAAATGCAAGCTTTCTTCACCTTTAATGATAAACCAAAACATTCAAGCTTTTTTCCAGATCATGTTCATGCCAATCTAAAGCCAATGAATTATGTGGGGCAAGTTTTGCCCTCTGTGATGAAGTATTCATACCATCACCACATTGGAATTACTTTTAGTATAACTGTGATTCAAACCATATCCATTACAGTTTACAGCAGGAATGTATTTGGATTCTCTAATGTTTTACTTTCTAAGTAAAACCTGCTCTGGGCATAACGATGTCTGACCATTTCATTTGAACAGCGTGAGGGAGAATGGATTCGAGACCACTGCATGCAAGTGGGAGATGCATACCTGATTGTCTACTCCATCACAGACCGAGCAAGCTTTGAGAAGGCCTCTGAACTCAGGATACAGCTCCGCAGGGCACGCCAGAAAGAGGATATCCCCATTATTTTGGTTGGCAACAAAAGTGACCTTGTCAGGTGCCGTGAGGTTTCAGTGGCAGGTAAGGAAAATGACAAGCATAAACCAGACATAAACATTCAACATAATCTAGTAGCTTTTGGGCAAACTGCGGCTCTCTGGCTGAGGGAGCACACTGTGATCAGAACTGGGCAATAAAAGAGCAGTAAAACAAAGAACAGGAACATAGGGCAGAGAGCTGGGTGGGGTCTGCCAGGTCCTTTAGCTTCCCTTGGTAATGCTGTTGTATGCCAGATAATCCCTTCTCTATATTTATTAAGCACCCTCATAAAAACAGCTTGAATTGCTTTCCTTCCACCTTCTAGTGTAAGACCACTGAAGTATGTCATCTCTGGTAGCTGGAAACCCTTTGGACTCCCAATACATGTTTACACATAACGAGTTTAGCCCACTTATTCTGCTGTCAAAGGCTCTTTTCTTTATAACCAATTCTCTGTCCTCACTGACAAAATGAAATTTCTTCTCAACTTTTGTTTTGCTAGTCTGGGCAGGGACTGTCAGTCTTTCAGCAGAGGTCTCTTTGCTACCTTGCTTTGGGATATGAAACCAGCCCTCCCTTGGCTGCACACAACTGAATAAGCAGTAAGCCCATAAATAGGAATGGAGAGACTTCTGGAAATGCTGCTGCTGACTCTCAGTGTCTGCAGTCAGTAAAATGTCTTCTTGGAGAGCCTTCCCCAGGACTTAGGTGACACAACAAAACACACAACAATGTGATACTGTCTTGGCTCATCAGAAACATGGATTCCTCTGTTAGGCATATTCTTCTCTCTGCAATTGTTCTGCTCTTCTGTTTCCCAGCTAAGCTAGATTAGTTTTTTAATCTGGGTATGTGCATGGTTCCTCTGGCTCCTGTCATAGTTACCCCAAGTGAAGAGTTTGAACGGAGGAGTTCACAGAGAGTCCAGGGGTGCTTCTCACTCCTCTCTGCCCAGCTTGAAAGTTCTTTTGAAAGGTGGCAGATGAGTTCATGTCCCTTTAGAAGTCCTGTCAATGAGTTCAGAGCAAGGCAGAAGACAGAATACACTGCCTTGTGTGTGAAAGACAGCTGTCAGGTTTAGCTTAGGCTCATGAAATTGAGGGTAAGAACTATGATTTCAGATGTATTCCTAAAGCCACAGACATAGATTTGCCTTTATTAAGGGTTCTGCACATGCATCTGTTCACACCAAAGTTTCTACTGTCCCAAGACCCCTGTTTACACCCACAGCCCATGGAGGAGAACAGTGCCCTGCCTCCTATTCTGTGCCATGTGCCTGCAGGTCACCCTTAGATGAAGCTTGATAGAGTCTGCACCTGAGATGGCCAGGTGTTTTTGAGCCATTGCTGCCTCCCAGCCTTCAGTGTCTCAGCAAAAGTCAGTCAGCTCCAGCTCCCTCCACAGCCAGCAGCAGGGGCTGGGTTTTCCAGGAGGGGATTTACCCCCCCTCCCTGGGAAGGGACTGTGACACAGAGCAGATGAATCATGTACTAGCAGCAGCACCAGGTGATTAAAGACTTATCCGTGCCTATATTTGGCTTGGGGAATTCCCTCTTGGCTCTAACTTCCACCCATATGGCAGCCTATGGTTCTGCTTCCCCTCCTGCTGCCCCCAGAGGTTTGTGACTCACCGTGACATGTCCACCTTGCAATTTTGCAGAGGGACGAGCCTGTGCCGTTGTGTTTGACTGCAAGTTCATCGAGACCTCAGCAGCTGTGCAGCACAACGTGAAAGAGCTGTTTGAAGGCATTGTGCGGCAAGTCCGGCTCCGGAGGGACAGCAAGGAAAAGAATGAGAAGCGATTGGCACTACAGAAACGGAGAGAAAGTATCCCCAAGAAAGCCAGGCGGTTTTGGGGCAAAATAGTTGCCAAGAACAACAAGAACATGGCCTTCAAACTCAAATCCAAGTCTTGCCATGACCTATCAGTACTTTAGGAGCGCTGGACTGTGCCAGAGCTTGTGGCATTTTGTGGACATTATCTAACTTTGTCATGGGACAATCAATCAATCTATATTAGATTGGGCTATCAGTGACTTAGGTTCACAGTTGTGATTGTGATGATACGTGCTGGCATAAGAACAGCACAGTGCATAGAAATATCTCTCTTCCTTTTTTTTTTTTTTTTAGTAGTAGTTTTAAAAGAACATACAGACCAGAATGACCCAAAATTATGCTGGGAACTTTTCTGGAATACCTGTTCTTTCTGCTCTCACCTTTGCATAATAGTGTAAGAACCTCAAACGCCATGACTTGGGAAGTGAATACTACTGTCTTTACTGTCTCTCCTTGTAATTAATATTTCCTTTTTTAAACTGTATAAAAAATTGAGGAACTGACTGGGGATTGGCACTTTGCCAGTTGGCTGGTCAGACTTGGGCACCCACAGCTGAAAAAATGCATTTTTGTAGAATAGCTGCCAAGACACCTGTTTGGGTTTTTTTAATTTTATTTTGAGGATTAGTTTCAGTGAGTTTACACATCTCTTACTTTGAAAATATTTAAAGGAAAAATCCTATAATCAAACGAATTTTTTCTCTCCTATTTTAATATTATGGGACTGTTTAAAAATCATAGTAAAATTAAAAGTGCAAATGGTATCAAAGTGCATCAAGTGCAGGAGGCCAAACCTTTATAAATCACTCGAGCTTTTTTACAAAATCACATGGACTTCTTGTATCCAGTCTTGGCCTTTATCCATGCCAGAGCTATGCTGTATTTATTGTTGTGCAAATTAACAAGCATTTTATTGTCAAGGGGAAATGTATTTATTACCAATGTTAATTTTATTACTTTTTTCTATCTAATATCTTTTTTTCAGATATGCAAATTTTTACTTACATGCCTTCTAATAAAACAAATAAAATATATGACTGCCGTTGAGCCTCAGTGGGAAATCCCTAAGAATACTTTCAAGTAGATAAAATATTCTGAATGCTGGGCAAAACTGCTGCTTGAGAAATGCAGTGAGGTTTCCTTACATCTCTGTACACAGGCTACTTGGCAATCTGGGATCACAAGGCAAGAATCACCTGGAGCCTCAGAGATATGAGTACACAGTATCACTCATGTACAAATGGGGTTGTGGTGATAGAGTTATAAATAAATCTCTGCTAAAAAATCTCTCCTAAACACTTCAGAAATGCTAATGGGTACCATTACCCCGGTCTTGGAGAGAAGTGAAATGCTACATTCAGTGACAGAAAGCAGGTAGCTGGCATGGTGTGCCGTAATTCTCACTTACTGTTGGGCATAATGGTGCTATTTTCCTCTTGACTATGCTGGTTAGAGGCACTTTCATTACATTTTGCCTGCATATTGCTCAGAGAAGCCAATTCTCCAGCCTGGCAGTTCATCATTCTTTATGATGAAGGCAACAAGATGAAACGCTAGTAAGGTGAAAACTGATTTCCTTATGTTGAGCTGCACAGCTTTCATGTACCAATGCTCTGGCAAGGATTGAGCTTGCCCAGAACTGCCTCTGCTGAGGGGTTGACTTCTAGAAGTTCTCTATGGGTAAAAGATCACACTAGAGGATGACTCTGTGCTTGTGTGGTATTAAGAACTCCCTGGAAGAGAATTCCTGATCTAGGATAAAGCATGGTCAAAAACAGAAAAAACCCCCCACTTTTCAAAAGAGCACAGTCAAGATCTATGCTGCTGGATTTTGAATGAATGCTTTTGAGCTGTCAGCATGCAACCCAAGATTACTCCAGAGAAGTCTAGAAAATGTAATTTTCAGAACTTTTAAGCTGTGAGAATCTTTTTCCCATTCAAGAATGAGGACAAAATTGCACAGATTAAGGAAATTTTTAAGATTATATTTAAGAATTGAAAATATAGCTCTATGCAACCAGCACATTTCTATAGTCTATTCTATATCTGTCAAACTACAAATCTAAATTAAAGAGGTCTTGAGGAAATGAAAAATGTCCATGTTGATCATACAGCCATGAACGATAAAAACCATCCATGTTCATAGCATCACTGGAGTCATAGGTGGCATCATAAAAACTTGGAGTTACCTGGTGGGTTTTCATGCCCTCATTCATGTCCTCACTCTTTCCAGGATAATGAAACTTCCTTCCTAAACATATGATTTTTTAAAGAAAAAAACAACCTGGTAGACCTATTCCCCAGAGCTGTCATAGAGAGCCACAAAGAGCCATGTGGTGGACATGATGGGTCACCATGTTTTTCCCTTGGCCACGGTGAGCAGATGTCACTGCAATTCTGTCTTCTGGGGCTGCTGCTCTGAGCAGCTCAGCGCTGCCTTTGGACCAAAACAATTTAATGATAGGGCTCCACCTTGCATGTCCCAGTCCCACTGGCACTCTTGATCCACCCTGCAGGCTCCTGGCTTGCCCTGAGCTTTCAGGGAGAGCATGGGGAAAGCTGTGGGGTGAAGAAACATGAGTAGCAGCATCCCTTCCATGGAGCTGTTGCTTCAGTTCACTCAAACAGCATTTGCACTGTCTGACCTCTGGACGTGGAACGAGAGAGCTGATGCTGAGCATCCATACTCTACATGTTTCACGGCCTTTTTTTTGCTTTGGACCTGGTTACTCTGGTTCTGTGGACTAATTGTGCACCTGGGGACTGCAATGCCTGAGATGTACATTTGAAGGGCACCGTGAGTTTCACCTGAAGGAGACCCCTATCATCTGCTGTGATCTGCATGGCTCCAGTGAGCTGGGCAAGGAGGAAGAGCTGCGGCTTTCCTTTGCACCTTCTGAGATGAATCTGAATCATAGTTTTAGTTGATCATCACCAGATTACCAAATACAGCAACTCTTACTATATAAAACTGGTAGTGTACCTGGAATAACAGAACAATACTAATTTAATCTGGCATGTTAGAATGTTCACAGTCTTCTGTTCATCTCAGATGGGAGTGTCCAAAACCATGGAACAGATCAATCAGCGATTCTAATCACTGTTCTGGCTATTTATTAAGTCAGGGCTACAGTGACAGATCCTAATGTGATAATTACAGTGCCAGAGCCAGAGATCTGGCAGTAGCTGTGGAATATGTGAGTCACAGCAGTGAGCGCACCAAGGCCATAATGGCAAAACTCACAGAGTCAAAATAAAATAAAATAAAAAAAAATAAAATAAACACAGAAAAAACTCTAAGAACATACAAAGTGCAAATTATAATGTAATAGCTGTCATAAAAAGCTCTTTGAAAGAAGATAGATCAGATCTGCAGAGGAATTAAAGAGTATGTCCGGCTTTAATTATCTAATTGTGACAGATGTACTACAAGAAATGTTTACTTACGCTTTGGCACAAAATCACCCTAAAGAACTATTTGTTACTATGACACTACATGGATTTGCAAGGTATTACTTGCTTTTGGATCTTGAAGAATTATTGATAAAATTCAGTAAAGTTAAAGAAAGATATTTTCAATAAAATCAATGGACATTCTGTGGATTTCACCCTCACATATACAAGCCTTTTAACATCAACCCCTTGGAAAGCTTTAAAACCAGGGTTTTCTCTCTTTGACTGTTTGGAGTTCAAATAAAAACAGGAGAAAGGGCTCATGACAGCATCCTGGTGATGATAAGGCAATCTACAGAGACCTGCTGCAGAGGAAGGAAGCACTGGAGTTCTGTGCAGTATTCTCTTTACAGTCTGCTACAGCTTCTTTTTCTCTGGGAAGGCTTTTTAGAGAAAGCTGTGGCACGTGGAGAAGAGATGAGGTACTGATGAGATCCCTGGACTAATAAGTTATTGAATCTGCAAAAGTGAACCCTGCAACTCAAGCTTTGTAACACCTCTGAAGACTGTAGAGCTGAATGTATTGCTTAAATCATTCCTGTGTCTGCCCCACCAGACCAGGAGATAAATGCTGGTAAGAGCTGAGGGGCTGGTCCTCCTCAGGCTTTCTTTTGTGGACTAACCCATTTGTCAGTTAGGAGGAAAAATGCTGTGGGCTGTGGTGGTATTAAACACACTGCAGGTATTTATCCAGTGTGGTTTCCAGGTGTGTTAAATGATATTTAATGAGAACTGTCTGCCTTGCCTGCAGTCCCCACCAGTTCTGGTTCAGTGGGGTAGCGCAGGACAGACAAGACAGGACAAAACATAAATTCTTTGGTGCTTTTTCACTTGTAGGATCCATGCAACAGTAAGTATGTGGCATAACCAAGGCACACATGACAATTTGTGTTAACATTATATTAAATGTCACGTTGCTGGTCATACACAACTAGCACTTCTAAACGCGGCAGACTGTGGGAGCTTTACAGAGTGACTTCTACGTCTCTAGCTGTAGCCACCTGCAGTTAAAAAAAGGAACATCATGTTGTGCTTTTCACTGTTCTCCAGAAAGCTGTGGAGAAACTTTGCTTCTGCTGTTGCTTCCAGAAGGGACCATGGGCTAGATGTAGGGACATGATGTGGGGTAGGAATGGCTGCAGGAAAGAGGGTGAATCCCAGCATGTGCCACGAAGAGAAAACCTGTGATGTTAGTGTGCAGCTTGACAATCACCCCACCTGCCCTCTCCAGAAATCTCCTACAGACATTGCAGTGGGCATGTCCTCTCTCAGTGGCCACCTTACACAGGCGCCTGCAATATTCTGCCTTTATCCTCTTACATATATGAGATTATCAAGGTATTCATATTCATATTCAGTGTACTAATTACTTGTGATTTTAGCAATTTCACTGCAACAGGTTCCTGGCTGTCAGACAACGAGGACAACACACCCACAAGAGAGCACATGCATCCTGTGTGGCTCACTTTACAGCACCACCTGGAACCTGGTTAATAATTTGCTAAGAAAATCATTAGTATAACACACTTCCTCTAAGTTTTGACATTTATGCATGAGTAATTTAAAAATGGAATTTTTATTTCTAATCAGTTATTTCTAATCTGATACTCTGCATGTGTGCACCCAAAAGCCTTCTGTTAGACACAAGTTGCCTGGAGCCAAACTTGGACTGCTCTTTGGGCCAACAGGAGCAGGGGAGGTGGGAATTTTCTATGAGAAAATTCAGACTGTCACATGGATACACTGAACGAGGCCTGACTTCAGCTCCTGCATCTGTACTTACTGCATGCAGGGACTAGCATTTCTTCCTCACTTGCACTGCTGTCTTGGGGGGTACAGTGAGGCCAGGATGCCACATCCTACACCAGACCTGTCACTGCCCACCTGGGGCACAATGAGCAGTGGGAGAGCTGGGGGGAGCAAGGGAAAGGCACTGGGCAGTTGGCCCTCCCATGCAAGGGTGAGGGGGAGAGTGGTGCCTGCTTGTCTGGAGGAAGGACCCCCAGCTCTGCTGAGCTTTGCACCCATTCTCCAATGCTATGTGTGGTTTCACTGCATTACTCAGTGATTTAACTTCTGCTGAACTCAGAATGAACCTCAATAATTTTGACATGACCAGGATGCTATTTCTGTGTCTACCTGTGGTTTCACTAGCTTGTGTGTATTTCTACAGTTCACAGCTTTGCTCTAACATTGCTTAGGATGTATTCACTCTCTAAACACCATTGAATCCCTGAGTGATGTTCTCAAGCTTTACCACCATAATGCCATTTTAGTTGCTTTTAAACTATATTTTCAGTCATCTACACTTTAAGGTTTTCCTCCTCCCCTTGATGTGATATTGTGTCATGAATGGCCGCATTTGCCTGTCCTTGACTTGCTCCACTGGTACGTAAGCCACTGGAGCCAGGATGCTCCCTTAGCACCCGTGGCAGGATTTATGCCAGCAGTAATATAAACCTCAGGAGTAAAGGGTGGGGCCAGTTCCACGCATGCTGTGCCTCACCTAAAAAATCCATTGTGCAGGCTTGAAGGGTTCACCCACATTGCAAAGCCCTGTAGTGACAGGCAAGGGTCATAATGGCAGGTGACAGGAAGCGCTGGAAGCCGCAGACCCAACCCTGCATGCAGGCGGTTCAGGATGCTGGTCATTCAAGACTGACTCTGGAAATGACAGGCTCATGAGGCAGCATCCTAAATGACCAAGCAGCCTTTTCCAAGGAGAGTACTGCTTGCTCCACATGGAGAGGGGCCTAGAAAAGGTGGCCAAGCCAAAGCTCATCTCCACCTCTCACCCGGTTGGATAACCGTGGCCAATGGACATCTTCTGATGAGGTCAAAGACAAAGAGAGAAAGGCATACACCTGCCTCCAAATGTGTGTTCAAACTGACACTCGCATGTTGGAACATCAGAACCATGCTTGATACTGTGGATAGTGGACGTCCTGAGTGTCGTTCTACTCTAATTGCCCACGAACTCAACATTGACATTTCTGCTGTCAGTGAAGTTCATCTTCATGACGAAGACAGCCTTAAAGAGAATGGTGCTGGCTAACACTCTACTGGTCAGGCAAACCCAAAACTGAAAGCCACATTTTCCTTTGAGAATGCACGCAGAATCAGTCTTGAGGAGAAAAGAAAATGCAGAAAGAACTGTTCCTCGCCAGTATCGCCTAAGGGGACCTTCCGTAGTGCCTTTTGTGACCGGACATGCCTATCCTGCATCGGCCTCTTTAGCCACCAGCAGCTTGTGGCAAACGTGGGTATTAGCCCTTCCCAAATCTTTGTTCATGAAGCCTAGCCACGATGATGAATATTTAGAAGTCACCCAGCCCCACCAGGATGTGTGTAAAATCCTTTGGCACATGGACTTTGACAGAAGAAACTCCACTGACATCTATGCTGTGGCTGGGATGGTGTGCCCAGCTGAGGAAGCCCTGGAAATGAAGGTGCCTAGTGCAGCTGTATTGACACAACCCATCAATAAATGCAAAGCACCTTGGCAGGAGCTTGCCAGACTCCTGTCCATGTCCCAGGCACCCCTCAGAATGTTGATACAGAAAGTGTGGGAAAAGTTTACAGTAAATAAGCCTGCAGTTTAGAGAGGCGATGGAACAAATATGCCTCTCTCATGTCCCACATAAGTGCTCTATCCATACAGAAATCCATCCTCTGATACTTTTGGAAAAACAAATTGATATTTCTTGATTTATGGACTTCAGACTGCCACTGGATAATTATCAAAAAAGAGTCTAAGAACCCAGAGAGAAGAAATGTCCTTCTACTTTGGACCTGTGGTGCTGCCAGTGCTGTGCTCTCCCTGTGAAGGTAAGGGAAAGCAGCAATAGGAAATGCTGGTTAGGAATATCACCTATGAAAACTTATGAACAGAAGTTTTTAATTCACTTTCTCCACCAGCTTTGTGAAATGGAAATTATCCATCATTTCACCCTCAGCCTTCTCCTTTTCACACTGAAAAGTCCTAAACTTGTTGGGATTTCCCCTTAGGCAGCTGCTCCAACCACTTCACTGTGTTTATTGTCCTTCTCTGTTCCTTCTCTAATGCTCTGCTACGTAAGAGACAGAGGCTGTAGCTCATTCTATTCTAGTGCTAGGTTTTAGAGATTGATAAAACATAATTTTATTTCCTGCTTTCAATGCACTTTTTGATTATGTCCCGTGTTGTTGGCATATTTGGCTGCCATTACACATCATGTTCAGAGCACAGTGAACTGTGACTGCTCATCTGCCGTCTTTTTACCCCTTTCGTTTTATGAGGTCCTTCATCACCAAAAATAGTTCGGTTTTGCTTGATTATTTTTTTGTTAACTACACTGCATTTAAATGCATTGAGCATCTCTTCTATATATTATTTTGAAAATTACCAATTTTTAATGCATGGCTTATGTCCTAATTAGGGATTTAAGTACATATGTTTAGCTGCGTGATACAACTCCTATAATCTGAGTGCAACAAAACTTGTCTTCATTAGTATTATCACATCAAGACTTTCTTGCAGATAAGTATCTTCTATTGAAACCTTAAAATAGATGACAAGCTGCTAAAGGGCAGGTCTGTTACTCCTGTCAGTGTTTGGGATTGTGTCACAAAATGAGGAAGAAGATGGATACCTGAAGCAAACATGCTTGCATGTCCAGCTGATGTTACTCACACTAGTGGCATTCTGAGGATGAGACAGTGTCCTTTTTATTGAATCAAGAAAGCACAAGGTGCCAAAAAAGGATCTTCTGTTCTGCTTGTAAGTAAGAAATTATGTCATTCTCCTGCATGAAAAGGAACTACGTCATGGTTTCACCTGGTGCATCTGCCACTTCCTTTAGGGTGTGCTCTTATCTCCCATGGGTGGGGACCTGGAAATGTTCTGCACTTTGGCACTCAGAGAAACAAGATATTGTATTGAGAATAAGCACAGACTTTCCTCTAAACTGCTCAGAACTGGAGGTATGCTGGATGAAGAAAAGTAAAATTTCTGTGCAGGTATCGATTTCCACTTAGGTTGTGCAGGCAATCTCTTTCATGGCTTGTGGTCCAGATCACCGAAAGCCATTAAAAAGAGCTACAATCCATGACATAGCAAGTAGATGCACTAGTTGGCTCACATTTTCCCTGAAAAACTAATTTCATGTATAGCATTTGGTAGGAAAGGTATGCTTCTGAGCTTACAGCAACCTCAGTGTTAAGAATGACATCTTAATTTTAGCCTAATCCCTTCCTTGACTTCAGATCCAAATATAGCCAGTCTGTTTAACAAACATGTATTTCAACTTGCCCTCTTCATGCTGAGAGCAGTACTGGCTCTTTTTCTACCATATGTGGTTGAAAGATGTTATTTTGAATGAGAGTGCAGGACTCAATGCTGCTCGCTGTGCTTTGGAAGGCATGTGCCTCAGGAAGAAGTAGGTGACTTCCAGCCCTGTCATCCCGATGTGAAGCACAGTGCATTTGCTCCATAGGCATATGAGGGTGATGAGAAATGTGGGCTCTGCCATGAAGAGGCTGAGGACTTACAGACCCACCACTGAGAGAGGATCAGACAAACCTTATCTGTGGTCCAGCTCCACATTTGAAGGCCACTACTTTAATAATTCCTACCTGCAGTATTTCACCAACATGGTCATTGTGCATTTCTATTTAAATACGAGAGAGAAATTACTAGAGGGTTTCAGATCCAGAAAAAGATTTAAATACTTTGCCCAGGGAAGCAGGATTTACTCTGAGTACCATAGGGACTGTGCAGAATATGTATATCCCTTGTGGATGGCACCTGCTGCAAGGCAGTTGAAGTACAAGCTACTCGTGGCAGTTCTGGTTTTCAGATGAAAAATCCTTGTTCATGGTTACACCCGTGGGAGTCAGATCTTGGTTAGAACACTCCAGACTGATGTATGCTACATATAGAGAAAACCCTTCTGCAGAACTGTAGCCTCAGATACTGTGCAAGCTCTGCCATTGTGCATTTACTGCAGTGACTCTATCCTTGGTAAAGTCTTTGCCAAAGTTTACTGCAATACAAGTACACCAACAAACTCTTCCCTCTCTAATTAAAAGAAGAATTTAGAATGATGGGAAGTGAGTGTATGTAAGACATAGAGTTATACTGTTTTGAGATTTTGACCTTGAACCACATGATTAAAAATTGCGTTTGTCTTCAGAAGTCACATTGTTGTCTGCATGCAATATGTATTTAAAGCAGGACCTGTAACCACATTTACAGAAATAGAATACCATAGTCAACAGTTTACACCTATAGTAGACTATTGTAAATGACAGTTTAGCTAGTGCAAATTAAACTACATCAAACAAGAAAACACTGTAGTGTTTCTACTGTGTAGATCCGCAGATCTGCGTGGATTTTGACACAGAAGTCTTCCTGCACGGCACCTCTGAACATTCCCTGGAAGACCCCATCCCCCTGTCTCCCTGATCTGTCTGCTTGTTAAGGAGACTTTCCTGTAAGCGATGCCACTCTGGCAGTCACACTTGCACCACCAAAGACTTTAACGGCTGAATTGAAGCCCCTTCACAGAGAGAGACTCCAGGGACCCGATGAGTGAACTTCCAACTCCCTGCATACCCAACTCGCACGCAGGCAGACCAGGATTCCTTACTAGCTTGACCCCAGATTTCCCATAGTGATATCTCAGACCTCTGGTTCCTTTAAGTAATTTAATTGTGGTACAACAACCAAATAACAGTTCAAGCTTGGTGCCTGTGTAGAGGGACCCTGAACAAAGGAAACCCTGGGCTTTTATACCCTTATGGTCCCTGTGGGCTATAATGGTCCTTCTTCCCGAGTCCTCAACTCCAGCATCTCTGACTGTCTCTGAGAGCCTGGTCACCTGGCTGGTGCTGGAGGTGCCCAGACCCTTTGTTGTGTAAAGGGTTGGCACCACTTCACTGCCTCTTGCCCTTGGTTCCACCACCCAGAGCTCACTCTGCAGCTGACACTGCAGCTGCACCCCAAGCTACCTGCACTGAATGTATCCTTCAAGAGGCTCAGCTGGAAGCTGAGTACTGCCAGTCTGGAGCTGATCCCTGCTAGTCCATATGACCCCAGCAAACAGGGCATACACAAGTAATGACTCCAGAGTCCTCATCAAACTGGTGTGCAAGAAAGGACCTTGGAACGTATACACAAAGCACAACTTTCTGTTTGGAAAGAAAAATGAAGGAGTGAGTTAGTGACATGTTGGTTTTGAACTCTCCCAAGTCAATATAATTAAGGCCCTTGGGAACAATGTGTTTTTTTTCTTTTGTATTTGCCTTTCTCTTGCCTTTCTTTTTTAAGTCTTCCTCCCCAAAGTCATGTAAATCAGGGTTGGATGCATCTTGGAACTGTAACACAAGCCCACCAGGAAGTTGGCTTTCTTCTTATAAAGTATAGTTAGGCAATGGCAGGAGTAAGATAAATTATTTGAAATGGTAGCAGTGCACACGTCCCTCTCAGAAGTGGTGAGACAGCAGCCAATGAAGGGGAGAGCAGGCTTGTGCTGTGTCGCCCTATGGCTGGTCCCACACATTCCTCCTGGAAGCCCTGCCAGGGGCACACAGGATCATCACAGCTCTTGTCCTCAAAACTAAATTCTACTTCTTATGAAATAATGTAACTGTTATGCATCCAGAAACTTTACTTCTCCTCATAAACAGCTTTACTCTCCCAGGTGCCATCCTAGAGAAGTCCCCCATCAATCAACTGAACTCCAGCTTTCAACAATCAGTAGAAACCGAGTAAAAGCAAGTCTTGACTGCAGCCATGATCTGCAGCTTACGGAGCTCCTCACACAATAGTCACTTTGGTCTAAATACAGAAGCAAAAGTCAGCTACAGAGATCCCCAATGGCATGAAAACATTTCTAGGAGACCTCAGGTAGAATATTAGACATTTTTTTCAGATTGGGTAAAAATTAGTAACAAAAGTTTGGAACAGCACTACAGATACATAGAATTGTGCTAAAGATACAAAGTGTTTATGTTGTGCAACAAGAGATAAAGAACAAATATTTACAAATAAATTAAGAACGTGCATTTATATGTCACATGAATAAAATTTTTATTATTTATAATAGACAATAAAGATATGCTATTTAAACAGAATTTATTTAACATTTATATAACATTCCCTACTGTGTCAAATACTTGTGCTTACTCAACAAGCTGCCTTTTCTTCTGAAAGCAACATAGAAAATGTCTGCATAAAAATATACACACATAATTTCCATAGAAGCAAAAAGCAAGGAAAACAAAATCTAAACCCATTAAAACTGACATTCACTCTTAAAGAATAGAAGGAAGTCTGCATATGTGGCATATTTAGAACAGGAATCCATAAACAGGCAAAAATAAAGAACAATAACAAAATGACAAAAATAAATTTGCTTCTGTCATTGCCACCAAATTTAATTCAGTAAAAGCTCTCAGTGACACGAAGTTACCAATTCTAAGAATAATTAGTACTTTGTTGGAATTAGCTGTAAAAATCCCATTGTGGTAAAACTACATATACACAAGTCCAGCTTTCATTTTTACCTGAAATACTACACCATTGCCAAAACCTGCTACTTCTCTCAAGGTTGATTTTAAAACCAACGAGAATATCAAATGCAGTAATAGGCTTATGCTTCCTCTCTTTATGAGTTTAGATGATTTGCATTTTTTATGTAAAGAAAATTAAATTCTTTGTAAAAATATACTTTTAAAATAAAACCATAATTAAAGATAAAATGAATGAAAGGGTCAATGTCTGACCAAGGTGATCTGGCAGTTAGTTGATACCATTGCAGCTGAGGCTTCATGGCAACACAGTCCCTCTGGCACAGCTGGCTTGGGTGAGAAGGGTACACATCAGCATCCACCTGAGAGTGCCTGTGCAGTGGACAGGGTTGGGGAATGGCTCTCCAGCACCACTACCACAAGGGCAAAAGGGGTGGACACACCTCCTAAATACATGATACAATTAAAAAAAATTATTAGACACTGCACAGCAGTGCAGCACCATAACCAAAAGATGCAAATAGATTAAGGCTCTGTGTCCAGGGAAGGCCTACAAAGGTGATTAAGGGACTGGAGCATCTCTCTTACAACTCTCAACTGAGATGGGCCAGTTCAGCCTCCAGAGTTGGGCAACAACTGAGGGGGGATCTCATAAATGTCTAGAAATATCTGAAGGGAGGGTGTCAAGAGGATGGAGCCAGGGTCTTCTCAGTGGTGCTAACCAATAGGACAAGAGGCCATGGGCAGAAACTGATGAACAAGAAGTTCCACCTGAACATGAGGAAGAATTCCTTTATTGTGCGAGTGAGCATGGACTGGAACAGACTGTCCAGAGAGGTTCTGGAGTCTTCCTCACTGGAGGTGAGCAGGGAGGTTGGACCAGATCACTCACTGTGGTCCCTTTCAACATTAACCATTCTGTGATTCTAAGAGAAAATCAGCAAAAAACTATCAAACACAGAAATCTGAAGACTGAAATAAAATAAAAGTGGTTTAAAAATAAATAGGCATGTAGCTAAATATATTTTGGGCAACAGAGGACAAAAAACCCTTCCAGTTTTATTAAAAGAATGACCAACTACCACAAAGAGCAATATCCTATCCTCACCCGGTCTTTCCTTTCTGTGATCTAGTCACAGTAGCTTGCACAAACATCAAAGAAATTGGACATATATTGCTTCTCTTCCTGCATTAACTGCTCATTGTGCTGTTTAATTTCCTAGCAAGTCATTCATAAAACCTTACTACCAGAACTACTGTTTCATGAACATAACTCAAAGCCCTTAGACAGAAACCAAACTCTTTATGCTTTAGATTAGTTAAAGATAGGAGAGAAATATCTCTTTAGTTCCAAATAGTGCATTAATTCATTTGAAAAGTACATAGAAAGTTCAGACAAAGCTATATTTTTATTTTCTGAGCAGACTGTGTTGAAACAGTCTTATTTTTGTTTGATAGCTTCTAGAAATTTATGAACATGTGAGAAGTTTCCTTTTGTTCAAAGAAACCCCTCTAATCTTGATAAATAAAACGTTATGAATCACCCAGCAAAAGGTGAATAAAAAACCATTAATTCATGTTATTGTTCTTATTAAGACCTTTCTAAGCCTATCATTTTAGGCCTGAATTATGGTTTTTGAATTCCTGGAATTAACCACTTTTGTGGAAAGGAGATTGTTTTTATTAAAGGTTTTGCAGATCTGGATTAATCCAAGTCTGCAAAATACTTGGAACTCCTATAATGCATTATTTAAATGCAAAAGTATAATGAACCAGGAATTGCTGCAATTTATTCACTATCCCATGAGCTGCTGGGTCCACTCAGCACTTAGAGAAGATCCATTAAAACCAAGAAGTTCAGGCAAAGTGTTCTTCACTGGGCTGGTTTTTGTTTTATAGGTGTGCTACAAAGTGTGCTGGTCTCCCTTTGGACTGGGAGGAGAATCCAGGCCGTGGCAGCGAGTTTGCTGGGTGCCAGGGCTCTTGTTTGCTCAGCCCTGCCCTGCTGTACCTGTGCTGGGATTATGGTCTGGGTAGTACCTACAGGAAGGAAATGCAAACTTGAGAGCAGACATCAAGTCCTGCTCTGACCAGAGCCCAGCAATCATAAGACCTGGATGGAGTTAGGGGTAAAAGGAAAGGGCTTTCCACTTCTGTTTCTTGGTGAAACCTTTAACTTCATGTTTGGGCTCCTAAAGGGGAAGTCTGTTCTGTTTTCCTATTATCTTTGACCATGAAATCAACTCCTGAATGCATAGCACTTAGTTTCAGCTTTGCTGGTCCTGGACCTCTGGAGTCTAAGCTGGATATCAGTACCAGCAGCCCAGGCCGGCACCAGAGCACCTCTTCCTATGGGTACTGTGATGGTAAAAGTACTGGTTCATCCTCTGGTTGCACTGACTTTGAGATGTAAAAAGGTGGAGGGATCTCTGAATTGATGAATTTATCCTATTGACTGTCCCTGTAAAGTAATGAGACTGAGGAACATTTGAGATGAGGGAAGGCATTAAGTCACAGAGTTTCCATAAATGCCAAGCAGAGGTCTATGTTCAGGGAGGCATTTCCATATAAGTCACAAGTGAGACAGAGAAACAGCTAAAATGGTTGCACTGCAGTCTTTGGAAGTACAGAAATGAACACAAAGTGCATACACAGCCCAATACCACAGTCACTTGGTCACAGAAATAGTTCCTTGAGGTCCTAGCTTGCGTATGGTGTGCCAACAAAAGCTGGTCATCCATCATTGCTAGAAGTAAAAATTATGAGGTATTTCTGACATTTTTTATTCTAAGCACAGGAATTAGTACTTTAAATAACATTCACTGTAGGTGGTTGCAGCATTAAATGTGCACTCCCCTCTCTTGCAGACCATAGGCCTTATCTTCTAATGGCTCAACCATATGACTAGGTTTTGATTATCAAAGTAGGTAATTAAAATAAATGAAATTATTTATGCTTGGCTGGCCTCTAAAGTGTCTAAATTCCTTCCAGTAAAGGTCAGTCTCAGCATTGATTCAGGTTTATCAGTTGAGCCATGTAATTTGATGTGAAATTTGAAATGAATGACAGATCCCTAGAAGGTTTGACTCCACTTTTAGCACCTCTCTGGAAGTTTATAATACTTTTAGTGGAAGGCACATCTGCAACCAAACCTCATGGGCCTTTTGAGATGAGAGGTAATAGAGCATAGTGCTAATAATGCCAAGATCATGTGCTCAATCTCCATATGGGCCACTCACTTTTGAGTTGGACTCAATCTTTGTGGGTCCCTTCCAACTCAGAATATTCTGTGAATATCTGTGAACTGATTTGTGGCAATTTTTCCAGCAGGAATCACATTTATGGCCCACTGGAAGTTTCTCTGAAAAGATTGTGTGCTAAAATCAACCCAGCATTTGATATTTAGACATAAAGCACCTTCATTGCTAGTCAAAATCCATGCAAAGATTCAGTTCCTTGATATCTATTCCTTCTCTTGTCAAAGGCTTCAAGGAAGATAATTTAGTGTTTGACATGCAGATATTATTTAGAGAAATGTATTTTGGAAACTCAAATATCAGTAAAAATTCTTGATGAGCTGAAGTTTGCTGCTCTTCTTGCTATTACAGTTGCTGGTATAAATATTTGAGAGGTGTTGTGCTCAAGGGAACATTTGGTATCTTATCAGGCTCTAAAAGTTCCAATTTGTGATTTAAGCAATGTCAGTATGAATACTGCCTATGTGGGGAAGAGAAGAGCTAAAACCAAGGGGAAAATGAGCCTGGATTGACTTATCCCTGCTTAGGGAAAGAGCATCGCTTTTTTAAACCCATCGCAGCAGAACAAGTTGATTGGTTATAAATTATAAAGCTGAAGCAATTTTGTCTTCACTGGTCAAACTCTGTATTTCTTAGGTTTTTATTAGCATGGCAACAATAAATCCTATCTGTTAGAGGAGTCATTAGACTTGAGATGAAGGTGTTGGACTGATGTTCTATTGCTGGCTTTACACAGCCGGGACAAAGTGAGAGTCAGGTAAGCCTGAGCAACAGAAACTCATTCTATATTCAGAGCTGGGAAGGTGGGAGGGAGGGACAAAACCAGCATCCATTTCCAGTCATTTGTACTAGTTTTTAAAATATATTTTCATTCAAAGACTGTTTTTTCCAGGTTCCTAGCTGAGTAGTGAAACATGTGACTGCCCAGGTACTGCAGAGTTGTCTGTAGGGCCCCACTGAATTTTGGTTTACCTTTGCATTGTAAGTCAGTCACCATATACATATTGCATACATGCATATGCACCATATGCATATTGTAATAGTAGTTTTTAATAAAGAAGATGAGAACCAGATATAATAAAAAGCTTAAACACTGCTGGGTTTTTTCAGTCAAGCCCTTGGAAAAAAAACAAGTGAAAAACCTCAGGAGAGCCAATACAGGAAGTGAGGAGTTGAACAGTGAGCTTCACAGTGCCAGGGACCAGGGAATGCTAAGCACAGGGCTGAACATGAGCACCTGCCCCAGCTCTGGGGCTTGGATTGTGCCAGGAAAGTGTCCCTACTCCTGGGAACCAGAGCAGCAGACTTCCCCAGGATCTGAGGAGATTGCCTGGCTGTGATTTCTGATGAGAGCAGAAGGGAAATGAAAAGCACCTGAATCCTGCTTCAGTTTGAAGGAGTCTTGGGATCTGGGCTTTGCTCCTGGGCTTATTCTGATTTTCATCTAGTGACTGCTATATGTAACAGTTCAGGCAGCAGAATCTGTGGTAAAAGTGATAAACAAAACACAAGAGACTAGTTTGTTTTATCGTGCCTATTTCAGTGTCCTACTCATGGGCACATACATCCAGACATAGACTGCTCTAAGACCATCTGCTTCACAGGTCCTGTGGACATTTGCATTATACATACATGAGTGAATTAAAAAAAAAAGTGTCAGCCTGCCACTATTGATGGTTGTTTTGTGTCATAATACTTCCATGCTTTGTAAGAAGACTATAGCTGAGAAAAGAATTGTGTTTCCTATTTAGATTTCACACAGTGTTATGTACTTTGAGCTGTTCAGTTTGGGGACATGTCTTTATATGTATTCATTAATGAATGAAAGAGACAACAAAACTGATTTTTCTGCATTTAGAAGGAAAAAAAAGATAATTTTGAAATATACAGTTCATAAATTCTAATGCATACCTACCCTAAGACATCATGAGAAATAGCTGGAGGACATCAGCACACTGAAAGTTGATTTCCTTGTGCTTCAATATGGAGCTCAAGTTTTAATCTCCTTTGGAGGTCTTGCAATGTAGAGTAAACACAAGTAATCTCTAGAATATGCATTGTTTATTCCAGAAGAGCCATTTGGTTCCATTATGTCATTGCTTGCAAGAAGAAAAAGGGAAACTAAAATCTGTCATCTTGACCTGGGCAAGTTTAATAGCTTGGGAGTTTAACAGCATTAGCTCACTGCCTAAGAGGGACCAGGACCTGATGGCAGCAAATCAAGGAGCTCTCAGCAAGCCTCTTCTCTTAGTGCTGAAGGAGGCAAGGCAGTACAGTCTGTCTGGGTGCAGTGGGACAAGGCAGACTTTGCTCCTGGGGAGCTGGGGAGTGTGGCTGAGAGTACTACATGTGTGGGACAACCTCTGCAGGGATGGGGATGACCAAGGCTTTCTAGGACATCCTCTGGGAATGAAGGTGGGAACGTGCTGTTCATCAGAGTCAGGTGTGCTGCTGATTCAGCTTCCTCCTGCTTTGAGAATGACCACACCTACCTGCAAATGAAACGAGCTCGGGAGATCTCTGTCCAAGATTTGATGTGGATTTATTGAACTATAGGGTAGCATCAGTGTCAATGCAAGCCAAGAATGAGGTACCACGTGAGTAAAGTGCTGCTGGAGGAGGTGGCTAGGCTGAGACATAACAGCAAGTACCAGAATTACATCATGGAGTCCTCTGAGGGTAGCCAAACATGGATGCAACTATCAGTGCAATGAAGATAACACAAAAATAGATTATAAGTGCATTGTTAAGAGGTACATTGCTTGGGCACATACTTTTTGTAGGAGCCTTTTCTCAACAGCATTGGGAAGTCTCACCTGGAAAATTATGGAGGCACAGGTCATCAGCAAAGGTGGAGAGTGACTGAGCAGTGTACAGAGGGCATCAATATGAATGAGCAGTGTCTGAAAGTACCACAATGGATTAGCTATGGAGACTAGGAATGGTCATTATTTGCATTTTTACAGTCAGAGAGGTTGCAGGTGTACCTGATTCTGTCTCATGAGAAGTTAAGGAAATAGATCACTAGAAACTTGAGTTTCTTTTAAGCATTATTTTTCTATGCTTCTGTTTCCTCCACTGGTGTTAGCTCATTTTGACATGTATTAATTATGTTGTGAAACTATCTTATGCTAATAGACCCACAAAAGAAATATTTTCTTAAATTGAATATTTTCTTGAATTGAAACAAGGAGTAAAGGTAAAAATACAAAAAAAAAATTGAAAAAGGAGTGAGAGGGAAATGACAAAGCTGATAAATGGGAAGAGTGAAAAGGATGTGACTAATGATATGGGAAGAGTTGTTTCTGGAAAAACTGACTCGTTGAACAATGATTCACACAATAAACACCTGGACGTTTTCCTTTTTTTCATCAGATTTACTCAGGGAAACAGCTGGCTCAAGGAACCAGTCCCACTGCTTAGTTTGTTCTCGTGATTTTATCTGTGGCACCCTGTTATGACTGTTGTAAAGCCTTAAGTGCTTCTGGACTTTGTAATGAATTTGACATAGGAGATTTTTTTTCCTGTGTAGCTGCAACCTGTAAGCAGTTGCTCTGTGGCTGGGAAACTATTTCAACCAGAGAGACACTGAGTGTGAGCAGGCTTGCCTCTTCCAATGACTTTAAAAAACATAGGCATTCAATTAAGCAGATTAGGTATGTCACACTTGTATATTTGTATTTCAAGTAATACACTGCTCTTCCTAATAATTGGACTTCCAAGCAGAGACACTACTATTTGAAAGACAAATGTGCAATTTGTTCATATGGCTTTGACTTCTGACATACTGACTTGAGTTATTCTGCACTTGTCATGTGAAGGAGGGCTAAAAATTACATCAGTAATTTGTGTCTGTGAATTTGGTTTTGTCATGTGATTCTTGCTGGTTTGAAACTAATATTTCATGTTGAAAGTGCTGCTCATTCATACCCAACTAGTACATGACTATTCTGCATGTAAGTACTTAAAATCAACATATTTCCAAGAAAGTTCCATTCCCTCCTTACTATATTTACTTTGAATCATTAACAATGCTTTATTTGAAACTGGGTTTGAGCTGTGCTCTAAAGATAACTCACTGCCTGCAGACAGCTTTGAGAAAGTCTGAATCATTCTGAGTGCATGAGCAAATGGAGAAGAGTTGTGTTTGAAAGCACGCTGAAGGCACAACCTAGAGGTGTTTTCCTGGAGAACAAACACTGACTTTGAGGGAAAAGGGTGATCTGAAACACAAACAGAAAGCTTAACTTTTCCCAGAACTGTGCCCCTTTGAGCTGCCATCAGTTCTAAACACTTCTTTCTTTAGACGCATAATTCAGAAAATAGTGCACTGCACAAACCATGTAACAGTGTTCAAGATCAATAGGACAGACTGAGGAAATTGAAAGCAGAAGTTAAAACCTAGATGAAAAGTAATGTTTCACGAGAGAGTAAGATAAGCCTGTCTAAAACTTCTGAAATAAGCATGATATTAAAAAATGAGATACAGAAAGAATAACATTTTAAGGATGATGATTTAAAAAAGAAAGTTTTGGGTTTTTTACAAATATATTTTATTTTTTTTTTGTTCTATCATAGTTCGTTATAGTCCAGTTGATTTGAGTTCCCTTTAGTGCAGGTGTCACAATGCAGAGACTTGTGGGGACTGGTTCCCTTGAAGGGCTGTAAACCTAAAGAGACCTGAAAAATGACATATAAGAGAAAGGAAGGATTACATCCATTATGAGATGAGTGTCTGGAAAAGGGCAAATAGAGTGATTGGCCCAAAGTGATTTTGCTTGAAGTAAATCTGCGGTAGATCTCAGACAGAATTTGAACTTTCTGAGTTGAGAACTGACGGATTATTCTCATAACTAGGTTGGGTCCTCCCCATGCACAGACCTGCTGTGAAAACAATCCACTTTTATGTCCAAATTACTGTCTTTGAACATGAATAAATCCTGCAACTGGGCAAGTAGCAAATGTGCTCTCCACCCAAGGTCCATGCTTTCTCCTCTCTACCTCCTCTCCTACAGAAAGACTAACTCACCCACTGCAGCTCTGACCCATGCCCTGCGTGTTCATTCCTCACAATACCACTGAAAAAAAAATAATTCAGAAAGAAAATCACAAAGGACTTAAAAATACTAAAGGCTGTAAATTACGTTAGAACTACATTGCTTCCTTTTAGGGCTGCTCTTTCATACCACACCTAGTCATTAGAATCAATAATTCTCCATGCTGTTAATGTTTGAGCTGCTGAATCTCTAAGGGCAACTCTGAGGAACTATAAACTGTGTGGATAAGCACAGACAGACACCACCAACCTGTGCAAAGGTGATTACCACAGCTGAAAGAAAGAAGCATTTTTAGAGCAAAATAAGCTTTCCATGTTACAGGTAAGAGATGATCTAACCACAATTCCACAGAAAGACTTTAAAAGATGAAACAAGGGTTTTGCTAAAGGATTTTGAGATAGCATTAGGAACTCAGCTGTCCCTGTGAAATGGACGGCTGCTGTGCTAAGGCTTAGTCTGGTTTCTATTTGATTTGGATCAATTTCCTCTGTTTTATCTTTGCTGAATTTGAACATCTGAAATCAATCAACTAAAGAAAATAGTATTTTTTTCCGTGGAACTAAATATTTGTGATTGTTACTGATCTTTAACCTCTGGGAATATTTTTTGTTCTCTGAATGTTTATTATTGAAAGTCACTGGGATATTTGTATGATGGTTATCCTAAAGATTTCTGTTCAGTCATGAGAACCGTAAGGGATTATTAGGGATAGAGTACCGAGATGAAGCTAAGAAATGAAGGAGAAAATATGGCTCCAATCCTCAGCCGGACCCCAGGCTGCTTTTAGTTAAGCTGATGCTATTCTAATTCTGAAGCTGTCTATTACTGAAAGCTTTTGTATCAACCTATATATACTGGAACTCTGTTATGAGTGATAGAGGAGTATATATTTTGAGGCTTCGGTCATTGGCAGTGCAACGCTTCATGAGGCTTGGTAAGAGCTTCCAGCCAAAAGTTAATGTTCAAGGGCTAATCAAGTCTTGTAACAGGCACTGCAAATGGCCTGACAGAAGGAAGTGATGTTCATAGAGAAGGGAACAGCAAAGGCACTTATCATGCAAACTATGAAATGGCTGTATTTCTGCTGTTGCATTTCATAGTTGGGTCTGGACAGAGGGACCTGGCTGTCACACAGCGCTGTTGGGCAGCCACACAATGAAGTGCATTTTCTGACCCCTGCAGTAAGATTGGATGTGTCCCTTCCTCAGACTTTGTCCTCTCCATAGTAAGCCTTGCTCCTTCTCTTTTCCCTGAACCTAGACTGTGGTATCCCAGACAACCCTATACCCTTTTTCCTCACCTCTTGCTGCCTCCCCTGGTACTTTTAGATTCCTGGTGTCCCTCCACTGCTGGCTGGCCAAGGGGCATGTACAGCTGTGCCTCCCTTGCCAGGCACCCAGTGGGCACAAACTGCAGCCCTACAGTGTGGTGAGGGAATGCCTCGGGTCCTCTGTCCCACCTGGCCCCCCAAATCAATAATGAATGAGTTTTTTGAAGTTCTCACCCTGCTATTAAGTGCAGCTGAAACTGTCAAATGCATTCAGAAGATAGTGGCAGGAGGGGAGTAGAGAAGATATTGTACCAGCAGAGAAACTGAAAGAATTTTCATCAATTATCTAACCAAAATATCATCAGCAATCTTGATTTGAAGTGTCCTTCTAGGGGTTTCAAAGTGTCTTCTCCTTCCCTCTCCCCTGCCTGTGCCACCTTCTCTGGCTTCAGGAGGGTAGTGAGGGACCCACTCAGCAGTCATCCTTCCAGGTAGCTACAGAGGGCTCAGTTTCAGCCTTCATTTCCTGACAAGTTTAAGGATTTTCCTTTTCACTTCCGGTTTCAAAGGGGTGGCATATTATTGTCTTCCAATACCCACACAGTTAGCTCCAGCACAAGAAAAGAGCCTAGTACTTTCAAAGGGTGTAATTGCACACACAATGTAGTCCTGCTCAGAATGGGATTTGGGAGACAAAGTCCTGTGGCATGTCCTAGAACGAGTGCTGGAGAGAACAGTGATATGGGCAGCAGTTTCTATATTTACAGATTCCCTTTTTGGTCAGCCATTGAGGAAAGAAAAGGAGGGGGAAGAAAACACCATGATGGGAAGCCCAAGTAGAAAGGCATCTAGAGGGAGCTGTGCCTCCACCCTGTGTTCTTCTTCTTGGGAGGCTCCATGGGACAGAGGTGTGGAGGCTGAAGGATAATCACAGGATATTCTGAGTTGGAAGGGACCCACAAAGATCCTCGAGCCCAACTCTTAAGTGAATGCCTGTATGAGTATTGAATCCCCAACTTTGGCATTATTAAGAATATCCTGAACCTACTGAGACAATCCAATCCACCTCCCAAGACCTGTAGGTGTGAGCCACAGAACATGGAGCACCACTGAAGATGGCAGCATAGTACACCAGCTTCACCTCTCTCCAGAAACAGCCTCATCCTCTTTGTTAAAATCTAGAAGTAGTAAGAAAGTAGGATTTCATTGTGAGAAACCCATCTAGTTTTCAGGCGAGTGTAACACAAGTCATGGAAATGTGTGCTCAGACTTTCTTTGTCATTTGAAGCAGACAGTGGACTTGGAAATTTCATTTCCAATATGTGTGTTGTTTTAAGGGGTGCAGACACCTCAGGCTTCCTCTGCCTCTGCAAACTAAAGAAAACAGTTATTTTTTAGGAACCAGAGACCTTAGAGTGGTCCCTGCAAGACTGTCATCTTCTTGTGGTTATTGTTTTTCCTGTGAACGTGTGGTTACATTCAGTAAAGGGGAAATGAAAATGGGGCTTGCGTGACAGAATCATTGTAACAATGAGGTTGCAATGAACTTTTATGCTGGGTTCAATCTTTGACAGGTCTCTGGGACTCACAACATGTGGCACCTCTTGCACCACTGGGGACAGACCTGATGGGCACAGCCTCCCTGGCCAGCCCAGAACACCAGCAGTCTTGTCTCCCATGGCAGGGCTGCCCCTGGTCCTTCAGAGCTCACTCCTCAGCTCTCTCCTTGCAGCTTCAGGAAAGCTCAGCTGCTGCCTTAGTTTGCAAGTAGACTGGGCCGACCTTATGGGGTTAAAGTGACTGTCGTCTCTTCTTTGTAGGAGCTGAAACAAAGCATATTCCAGTATGCTTAAGCTGTGTGGACTTCAATTTCTGCTTGTCATTCACTCGGTGAGTTACAGGTTTTCCTTTTTTTATCTGGGAGCAAATGGCAAAGGTTGCCTGTGAGCCTCTGAGCCATAATCCACAGGGCATGCCAGGCTGCAGGTCAGGTTGGCAGTGGGGCCATCAGAGCGGCTGTACCTCTGGGTATGGGAGTGGGGCCCTGACGTGTGTGTGATCTGCTGGCCAAAAGTCAAGAAGACATCTCAATCATTAGGAAAAAACTTAAAAAATCCTAAAAGGCACCGGTTTACCTATTTTGCCTCTTTTGCTTCCTCTGTGTCCAATAACTGGATTTCATGCTAGGAAATATTTAAAATACTGCAATAAATCACCAAACAGTGAAGACATCTGTATCATGTGTTCTATATTATAATCCATACATGTATGGACATGTTAAATGTATTCTAAGTCATATGATGGCACATAGTTTCAACTGTGCATATTAATATTGTATCCTCGTTATTCTGGTTATCTGAATCCCTTTTCAGAAGATTTTCTGGAACTGAAATGTATTAATTATGCTATTTATGGACCCCATGCATTAAGTTCAATAGATTTACTGATGTTTGTAATGGCTGCAGCAGTGGTGGCTTCTACTTCACAATTGAAATTAAAGAAAGAGATTCAAAAAATTAGTCAAATTCAAGTTCAGTAAAAAATACCTCAGAACATGGACACCCTGAGGGATGGGAGTGATGTGCCATACTGAGCACCTCCTTTTCCCTTCCCCTTTCGAAAGCTGCTGCCTGTGGCAGTGCTGACCCCACATGAAGCCACTCTCCAGGCATTATAGCCATCTTCAGGAAGGGATGCCACTGGATGGACCAAGGAGTAAAGCCTCTTTCTCCTTCAAGCTCCTGAGTAGTGATTCATGCTATAGACATACGTTTGGAAATATTTATGGTCCACATAAAGTAATTTTAATCGACAGAAGTGATATCACTTACTTGCTTCACAGACTGCACTTTGAACTCATAGGGTTTTATAGCACCAGCCTTTGTTCCTCCATGGCAAGGAACCTGATCAAGCAAATCTGTCCGCAACATGGCCCTGGGAAAAGGCTGCAGAAGCCAGGCCGTGCCCACTTCTGTGACACGGGAACAGCCTTAGCAGGTCAGATCCAGGGTCCTGTTACCATGTCTGTGACAGAGGCCAGCAGTCAGCATTTAGCAAAAACAGCAAAAGGTAGCTGTAAAGTACCCTTTCCTGGATGTGTAACTACTAGATGGCTTTTTTGGATATTTTTCTGTTGACACTAGAGATCACTAGCATCCCTCTCCCTCCTTCCCCATTTCTCACAGTACTCTGCTTTTCCTGTTTGGAAAGGGAGACACAAATCCTTGGCAAGCAGGGCAGCATCTCTGGCTGTTATTAAGGAGAATCAGGCATTATTGAAACACCACTTGTGACGCACACAGACACACACACACACAGACAGACACACACACACACAGAGCAGAGCTTTAGGGTAAATTGCACTGAACTTAGGTATGTTTTTGTCATAGGCAGAATTAAGTTTTCCCTTGGTAATATGTAGACCGTGCTTTTCTGACAGAGGTTGAATAGCTGTCCCAGCAGCACCAGGACAAAATCCAGGGGAAAAGTCATGCAGCAGGGAACACACACTCCCAGAGCTCAACTCCACAGGCTGATGGACAGGATGGCAATAGTACTCTAAATTACTAGAGTGAAATAAAGTAATTTTTACTCTGGAAGAAAGGGAATTTTGCCTGTGCTGCCGAATGATGGAGCTTTAATTCTGAGACGCAGGTCTTCAGCATTGGCAAGACAGGGAGGGAAGAATAAGTATTCAGGGGAGTTTGGTCTTGCTTTTGGAGAAACAAGTAGATTATCTGAACCACAGTCTGACTTGTCTTATGTGCAAGGGCTGCCCTTGGAGGCTCATTTTTGCTTTGCTTTGTTTGTTTGAAAGCAAGAACAGCCCTGAAACATTGCAGAATTTTGTCTGGAGGTCATGGAGCACTAGGGAGGGGGTAGTTATAACACTCATTAAAAAATTAGCAGAAAATAACAATGATGTGCAGGCATTGCCAACCAATACGGAAAAGGCAGAGGCTGAGATAGAATTGTATGGAATTTTTGCCATCAGGTAGAAGCCAAAGATCTCTCTGTGGCTTGCACTCACATGCAACAGATGTGAAGGCACATGGCTCCAGAAGCTGGTACAGCTGCTTTTCTTCATCTCTTTCTCTCTTTCTCTTTCAGGCTATGTGCTTTAATCAGGATGACCTGCTTATAACTGGGCCTCTGAAGGACATGAATTTCACTGTTCCAGAAGAAGGGGGTGTGCGCATCCTTTATCAGGTAATCAAGTGTCTCTGGTTATCCATTCTGGTCAAAGCCCCCGTAGCCTGCACACAGAGATCACATGTGGAGTGTTGTCACCTGGACTGGTGAGAAGAACAGTCCCCTGAGAGAATCTGAGAGAATTCCCCTCTCTGGAAATTCTAGAGTCTACATGCAAACAGCAGGAGACAATCCCCTCTCTCAAATACATTTTTGAGAGGATATCCTAAGACAGGAATTAATAAAACCAGCATTTCTAGAGAATGGGTTTCCATATAACTTGTGTCATTATTTTCTTTTGCCTCTGAGGTTTTCTTCCCAAAGCCATAACCACAGAAGGACAGATCCAGCTTCCAGGCAAATGGAGGATGTGTGTCACTTTTTTCCATTCTGTCCTCAGACAAAACCCTGTCCTAAGCAGACGTTTGCTTTGGAAACAAACAGCAGTTGGGATTTCTTGCAGCATTAAGGAAATAATGTGAAAATTCCTCTGCTGAGGATCAGAAAAGAGCAGATTTGTTTGAGCAGACTCTTAGAATACCATTCTCCCAGCCAAACACACTTCTGGCAATAGATTTTAAAAGTAACAAAAGCATGAAATTATTTTTATTATGCTGAAAACTGATGATTTTCCCTTTGATTTTTTTTCCATTGTAGTTCACATCTGAGCCACCTGCTGTGAGTTTCAGAATGTCTGGTGAAAAAGATGGAATAATTCACATTGTGCCCAACACGGGCATCCTGTATCTCAATGGGTCTCTGGACTGGGAGACCAAACCACTGCACAGGCTGCAGGTAAAAACTTGGTAAAAAACAGAAAGGGAGAGTTAATTCCCCCTCTTTTAGTAAACCTGAAATTAATAGAAAACTGTTGTAATTTCAGATTCTTTATTTCTTCTATGTTTACAGGCAGCATTTTCAGTTTTAATATTGAGCTTTACTGGAAGATGCATGGTTTCATAGTTCTGAAAGATTGCACAGGAAAATGCTGCTTTGCAGAAGAAGGCTAGGTTGAGAAAACAAAAACTGTCCTGATGCCAACACCAGTCCTCTAACTCTCCCAATACAGTGGAAAACTTGACTGGAAGTGAAATCTGGCCTCATGAATGAGTTTTATTTGTTATCCCTGAAGACTGATAGGGTGAATTCCATGTCTGGAGTGTGAAAATCAACTATTGCAATCTATTTGAAAAGATTATAATCTGTATGGTAACAAATGGTGTGAGTAAAAGACATTTAGAGAGAGAAGGACAGATCTAACCTGTGTTAGATAACAGAGAAAGCTGTTTAGTATATATTGGAGTCTGTTAGAGGAAAAAATTTTTTGTGCTTGTCCTGCTATTATACCCTTGTCATGAGGATCTCACTGTAAACACTGATAGGAGTGGGACGAGATAGGCAGTCTTTTGGTCTCAGTATAACCTTATGGTGTTATTCTATGCCAAAAATGGTATTATTTTTTTTCTGAGGCTAGCAGGAGAGAAGGAAATGATCACGAGAGGATCAGCATCTGAACAGACAAAGTACATGTGATATTTTAGCAAGCCTTAGCTATCTTTTTAAAGTCTAATACTTCAGGTTTAATGGTTTCAAGTTCTGAGCTCTAAAGCACTCTTGGATTGGAATTAGAGCACAATTTTCTAGCTCCAGACATTATTAATCCTAAACATGTGAATCATTTATAGGCAATAAATGATGACAGAAGTAAAAAATTATGCTTGGTTAGGCATAAATAATCATGAGTTTGTCTATTATGAGTCAACAGAATAAAGCCTGACAGATACAGTACATACTTGTGCTTTAATGTCAAAGAAGGATGGAAAATAAAAAGTCAAATTGTTTGAAAAAAAGAAGCTATTAAAAATAAGAATTAATTTTTCTTTACTAACCCTTGGATCAGCCTATTTACCTGATTGATTTTTATAATACCAATTATTTATAAATGCTATATCAAGTTAGGTTTTCTCCTTGTTATTTAGGAAGTATAGGTTTCTGTTCAAAGAAAGACATGAATTCTGAGATGTACAAGAATACAAGTAGTCTGCTAACACTGGAAGTGAGAAATTGTCTTCTGAAAAGTGTAATCAGAAGCAGGAGTATGTTGTTTTGGTTTATTTGGCGTTATATACTGTGGCAAATTATTGTTAGTGAGCTACAGTGGCAAATTTGTCCTTGTAGATGAAGCTACTCAGTGATGATTCTCACTAGATTTGCATCACAGTAAGAATGACTTGGCATTTGATATCTTGATGTTAATTTATGTCTTTTATTTCATCTACGTGAAAATGTTTCTTTGCTGTTCCTTCTTTTTTCAAATCAGGTGGAAAGTCTGGATGTAAATGGAAATGTAGTGAAAGGTCCATATGCTGTTACAATATATGTGGAGGACATCAATGACAACCCACCAAAATTTGACCAGGTATCATACACTGGAGTAGTGAGGCAGAACTCCCGTCCAGGTAATTATCTTAATAATTAAATATTATGTTTATAGGAAGGTAGATAAAGTAAACAGGAAGATAAAGTGGGTACTATATATTTCAACAGGCTAGAAAATGATCAATTTTCCTTCCCACAGGACTGTACAAAATAAGGATGAAAGGTTGTATAATATAATGAAAGGGCAAAGAGGTCACCACCATGTTGTGCAAAGGGATGAGTGTCATCAGAAATATTTCACAGTACTCACTACTTTGCAAGTATCACTTACTGCTGCTCTCTCCATTACACTGAAAAAGAATTCCCGTGCTAGAAAGAGTTTAAAAGTTGCCAAAGGCTATACAGAAAGAGAACGCTAAGATATGTAGTCTCTGCACATCAGGGAAATAAAATGCCAGGGTAGATACGGGGTAGGTGTTTATTGTGACTGATGCTTCTCAGAACATGGACTGAACCTTAGTATTTAGAAAACAGTCTTAGATTATTGATTGCAGTGATCCAGCCCAGAAGTCAGGGAAGTATCAAAGAGCAGTTTCATCTTAGAAATGAAACAAAGGGCTCATACAGCTGTTATCACTGTGACTATGGACTCAAGAAGAAACTTTTGCTAAAGAAAATGCATATAAACCTCCACAGGTTCAGAAAATCATTTTGCAATACATTACCATATTCTTAATTGCATCTAAGTCAAAAATATTTTGAATGTTTCATTGGTGCTCAAAAGGTAAAAGCTGAGTTATGTTACCATGTATTTCTATATTTTTTTCACTGTATGATTGTTCCTTTAACTAAAAGTGTGTCACAGCTGTAGGCCACTTTTATCAAGGTGCTTTGGGTTGAACTGATTTATGTAAGAACTGCAAAGGTTCCTTAAAGAGAGATATCAGTGAGTTGCATTCTGGGTTTAGGCACTCCTGGGTGGTAGATAGCTCTTTGCTGATTTAACTCTGTCACCTTCTTCATCAACTGCTCTTCACACCAACTGTGATCCTGCTAAGCAGAGCTGGTGGAGGGAGGACCTGTGGGATGGCATACAGGCAATGTAACCTCTATACACAACCATGGCTTCCCATGAGAGAAGATTATGAAAGTGGCAGCTCCGCATAAACTGTCTTTCTGGCTTGAGAGCTCTGCTTGAATGGACTATGTATTGGGATTTCAGTCTCCTTTCTTACCACTGTTTCTCCTCTACTCCGAACAGGCAAGCCCTTCATGTATGTCCATGCCACTGACCGTGACGATCCTGCAACTCCCCATGCACAGCTGACATACAGCATTCTCCACCATTTTCCCAACCCTTATTCAGAAATGCTTTTCCAGATTGATAGTGCAACTGGAGCAATCTCACCGAGCAGGACGGGTATGTAAAAAGATTCTTGTTTGCAAAGTGCAGGTGTGAGTTCCAGGGCATATATAGGAACAAAACAACAATACAGGTCTGATGTTACATTCTGAATAAATGTAGTCAGTGGGACATACTCCACTGAGGCCCTGGTTTTGGGGACATTGTTTTGTGTCCCACCAAATGCAAGGGAAGTTAGCAGAAATGGAGACTGGAATCTAAAAGTACACGGAGAAGAGAGAGAGATCCCATGGCACTCAAGACTATACTGTGTCCTATCTTGGGATTTATTCTCTTCCTTGAAATCTAGAAACTCAAAAGCATTAACTTGAAAAATGCAGAGATAACTCAGCTGGCCACATGATCCCAACTAAATTGCAGTGATTTAGAAATGCCCATCTCTTCTGCTGAGCTGAACAAGTGCCCAGCTGGGGGTGAGGGCTGCTCAGTGATGCAACTAGACAACACAAGACCACAGCACAGAGGTCTCATATGATGCATCCACATGATGCTGTGCTGCATCATTCAGAGAAGCCAAAGCAAACAGCTTGCTGAGATTTGTCACAGAGGACCATCTAAGGAGCGAGTCTGGAGCAAATAAACAGCATAGTGCATGAAGGAGGCGATAGACAGATGAACTACCCCAATAGCCTCTGCATCATTTCACTTGGCTCTTTGCTCTGTCTCCAGGATCTTATTACTTAGACCCTCAAAAGCAGGACAACTTCACACTTGTTGTCTCCGTGAAGGACATGGCAGGGATGTCAACAAATGCTTTCAGCAGCAGTGTTGATGTGATCATCATTGTGAAGGAGAGCCTGTGGAAAGCTCCCCCCACTATCCACATCCAGGAAAACTCAACTGAGGTTCATCCTGTCAGCATCAGCCAGGTACGGTCCTTGACCATACTCCTCGCACTTCTTGGTGCAGGGAGTCATTTCCTCCCAACTAACTGAGAAGGTATCCCCACTGCATCCAACACTGGACTCTTCAGAAGGACTTTGGCACCCCCTAGTTATTTTTCATATGGTATCCTTTAGAAATGATTGTTAGTGCACATCTCATAGACTTACTGTCAGTATGAAAGTTACTAGTTTGAAGGTGACTGATATATAGTCAACACAAATATTAGAGTGACTGGACTTTGCCCTTCAGTTTGGAGTCAAAGTCCATTCATGGGTTCTTCAGGCTTTGGGCAAACCAAGAGTTAATCTGTTGAAGGTTATTTTGAGGTTAACTTCTGCCAGCTGGAGAAGAGCCTGGCAGGGAATCAGCTCCACAACAGCCCTGCTGTGGGCAGTCTCCTGCACTCAGGAACACCTGCTGCGACCAGTTCTGTATCATGCAGCACACTTGCTACATCAAAATTACCTAGCAAGGGCTGAAATGCCCTCCTTCACATCCTGCATTCCCATGGTATTCCTGTTTTCACAGTGCAAACACAAAATATTTTGCTGATAACTGCTGACCAATAGCAATGCATCCATCAGTACATATTAACTAACAGGCCTGCAGCCTTCCAGAAATATTTGTCTTTGAAAAATGCCTTGGCACTCACTATCTCAATGCCATCATCCCTCGAACATGGCAGGATTCCTTGGGTCCTGTTTGCAAGAATAACTGAGTTGGTGCTATTCCCACTGGCCTCAGTGATAGCCAGAGTGGAAACAGGAGAAGAAGGACTAACGTGCAATGGTGCACCCATTCTGGGGTCACTTGTACATAAATGTCACTTGGCAGCCAATGACATGTTGATTCTGCCCGGGGAAAATGAAATGCAGTTGCTGCTGTAAAGTATAAAACCTAAACAGTAATACTAACCCCTTCATTACCTTGACAGTTTGTGTACTTATTTAATTTTAAATCTGTAGCACATCAGTAAAGATTCTTCATCACAGACTTTCATGTATGTAAAGATTGTGCACACACCTAGGTACCACATATTTGTTTTGTTGTTTTGCTTCTCTGAATTATGTAAACCAAAACAACAGGCAGGAATGGACAGTGTAAGGAGATGGAATAAATTAGTGTCAGGATATCCAAATACAAATAATGTTTTTTCCCATGAATTTAGGTCCATACCACAAAACCCTTCCATAAAAAAGTAAGTGTTGTAGCCTATCTGGATAACTGGAAAAACTGAGTTAAAATGGCTTCACCACAAAATTCAGAGCACAGAGGCAGATTATCAGTCTGATTTTCTGCAGTTCATCCCAAGAGCCTCCCAAACTGTTATTTTTCTGGGTTATGAAGCCAACAGGAATGCAATCTTTTCTGTTTGTGGTCCAGAAATGATCCCTGTTAAATCTCAGTCTACAGTTCTGCCTTCCTATCCAAACTTATTTTGGTTTTTGTTTGTTTGTTTTTTTTTTTTAGGTTCAGTCAAATGAGCCAGATGTAATTTATGGCATTTTTGAAAAAGAACAGCTGCCCAAGCTCCCGTTTTCCATCAGTCAGGATGGGGTTATTTATGTGACGGAACCACTGGACAGGGAACAAAAGGATACGGTAAGTAAACACATAAAACCTCACTGATGGGACAGACTATAGCAGAACGCTGATTGTTGGTATGGGAGTAAATATGAGAAAGCTCAATAGAAAGGATAGAGAGGAAAAAATAAATAAAAGCTTTGTTTCCTGTCACTTCTGTTTGTGAATGACTTGGTATATATATGAAAATGCAACCATCTACTACACAGTAAAAAGCCTTCAGGTTGTTACTTTACAACTGGCCTGGCAGTAACAATCACTGCCCACGGCATACGTACAATGTACAGCATGGATCAACCATGGCAGGATAGTAGGTGTATGAGCAAGAGATAAGTGGTGGCACTTGTGGAGGGCAGGAAATTCGGATATTTCAAAACTCCTTCAGACCTCAGGCGCCTCAGGGATCTCTCCACGTCTCCACAGAGTTTAACTTGGTGTTGCAACTGTAAAGTAACCTTCAAGTTTCTCATCTGGGGATCTTTTAGACAGAGCGCCCTCTGTTCCCTTTTGTTCTTGGAGGGAATTTGGGCACAGAACAGGCCAGAGATCAGATATGCTGGAGAAGTCCCATCTCCATATGTGACAGATGAATTTGCAAAGTGGCAAAAAGGAGATATTTGTGCTTTTCTTGAATTTTTGCAACAGCAGGGCCACAATGCAGTGAAGGAATTTAAAATTCTTTTTAGAACCCGGATCTCAGACAATGAGACGTGGTAGAAGAGTTCTGAATTAAAGAGTGAAAATACTGAACAAACTTATGAGAGGATATTTCATTTGGCAGAACACTTCCCTAGTTATGTCTTTAAATGAAAAATATTGTCAGAGTGGACATTCAGAAAATCAAATCACGCTGTTCTTATTGCAGTATACGTTCTTCGTTGTCACAAAAGATACCCATGGAGAACTGGTGGACAAGCCTTTGCAAATTCATGTTGTTGTGGAAGATATTAATGACAATCCCCCTGTGTGCCAGCAGGCTGTCACTGTAATTGAAGTTCAAGAAAATGAAATTGGAGGTAAGAAAACAGCTTCAATTAATTTATACACATAATGCTAGTCCTGATATTGTTTCCAACTGGGTGCAAATGAAATTTTGATCCCAAAGAGTAAAATGTAGCTCTCCTAGAGAAACATTTGGCTGTGCAAATAGTTCTGTTGTTTTCACTTCAATAATTCATGTAGAAAGGATTTCCATAACCTGGGGACGGCAGACCCAAGATACCTATTTAAAACCGCTGTTCCATTTAAAACATAAAATCGTATTTTCTCACAGCCACAGTTTTGGACAACTGCTTAGAGTGTGAAAATAAAAACCTTCCCTTTTATTACTAATATAAGAAATAGTGCTCTAAAGTGGTATGATCCCATTTTCCCTCATTCAGATGCTCCTCAATGACTTTGACTTCAATGGTCCATTATCTAGCTCTGTTCCTCAGTCTTCACATTAGTGATTTGGTTTCAGGACTGAAGCATCACCTGTTACAGTCACTTCTGAACAAAACATGTGGCCCAGTCCTTTTGGACTGCCCCAAGCCCAAAACAGTAGGTTGGGATGTTAAATGAAAAACTCCCAGAAGTGAAATTATTGTGTCTATTGCAATGTTTTCCATGCAGTTTTGTTTTTATTGGCCCTCTACTCTTTGCATTGATATCACTGTTGTGAGTGTGTACCTCTGTGGAGAAATAGAATCACTACATTGTCTCCCTGACTCTGGTGTCTACTCTGCCACAGGAAGCAATATTGGCACTGTGATTGCTACAGACATGGATAAGGAGAACACCCTTAACTCTCGCCTGAGATTCAAAATCCAAAGTCAGAGTCCTGACGTTCCTGAAAGTAATCTGTTCTATATTCAGCAAGACACTGGGATTTTGCAGTTAACTGGCCCTTCCTTAAGCAAGCTCTATGCATCCAATTATACCTTGGAGGTGCTGGTGTCAGATGGAGGTATGTAATGCCTGCTGTTATACATTGAAATAACTCTGCTCACACTGGCATCCCCCATGCTCAGTGTCCAAGGGATGTGAGATGACAATGGAAGATTCACTGGATAGGCAGTAGCACTGAGAGCTATCTTGCTCTGGCATGGTACTTGCCTCATTATGAGACACAGGGAGGTTAATCATGATTCATAGGGCAAGCATGGAAGGAAACCTGCTCTAGGGCATAGTGTGGCTAAATTGGGAAGCTTGTTAATAAGTTCTTCAGTGAGAGATTTCCTTCCACGGGGAAAAAAAATAGAGATCATGATTGTGGTTTTCCCCAAAAAATCTTTCAAAGGGACTTACTGAAAAAAAAAACTCAACAAGAAATTAAACACAGCTGCTCAGACGGTCCAGATAATTCATTTTAAAACATTAAGAGCCGAAATTAAACTTCAAAAAGAATCTTATCCATTATGTAAGTTCCCAGGAGTTCTTTGTGGTTCACTGAATGGAAAAGAAACTGAATTCCATACTAAAGCTTAAAGCTTTGTGTAGGAGTCCTTATAGTCAGGCAAAACTATGGAGGAACTGACATGCAAAGAGAGCAGTGTGACATGTCTGTAAGTGAAATGACATCATTTAGACAGATTATACAAAACCTTGCAGAGGGAGAAGCTGGTGATTTGTTTTGGATTCTTATTTGAATTCCATCCAAAGAGTTTTATTTAGAATGTTCCTTAATTTTCAGCTCATTGAAGCACTTCTGTAAAACACAAAAATCCAGCTACACAGGAATAGCACATAACCATACATATTATGCTTTTAAAACCACAAATCTGCTCAGGTCTGAAGTTTAAGTCTGGCTGTAATAAAAATGAGGGTGTTACCTGATGACCCACAAATAGGACAGAGTAGCATAACAATCCGGGGCTTACTTTTTGACATGCAAAAATAATACTGAGAAAGCTAACGCAGTTCGTAGCTATCATCATCCTAGTAATGCAGTATGGTTTAAAAAGTCAAGGACATGAAAGGAAACAGGATGGGACAACACTGAAGAAATTGGAAAGGTGGATGGTAAAATAGAGAGTGAGGTTGTCAGTGGGCAAGAGATATTTGAGATCAAGTGCTTCTTATAACAGCAAGACTTTGGTTGTATTGGGCAATCTGGCAATGCTCACTTTTGTACACCATGAACCCTTTTGGAGGACAGTTATTTTCAGCAGAATATATGATGCTGTTTGTCTCTTTCCATGCAGCATTTCAAACAATCTGTAATGTGGAAGTACATGTCATTGACATCAATGATCAGATTCCTATCTTCGAAAAATCAGATGTGAGTATTTGTAACACTGTTTTGGATGTTCCAACAACTTTTGACAATTGTTTGGGCATATGTTCAATATCTATAGAATCTCAGTGGGAAACTAACCATTTACAGAACAAGTAATAAGTAAACCACTAGTGAAAATAAAGGTAAAGTATTGCTGCAAGCCTATATATAAGCTCTATCTAGGCAGTCAACACTGGGACTGACCCATAGTTAATTCTGAAATTTAAGGTAATTTGCTCAGTGGAAATTACATGTACAGAAGGAAATTATTCTATTAAAGCAGTTTATTCCAGAAATATAAGTTCTGACAGGAAAGGGAGAGGAAAAGGCTTTAAAATTAATTAAATAGCTAGATGGGAAAAAGCTAACATCTTTCAAGTTCCCTTGTACACACAGTATTAATGCACCCAAAATAGCCAGAAGGTGAATGGGAATCAAAGGCCCTATTTGGTTTGATTAGAAACAGTGGTCCAGTGGTCCTGTGGTCCATGCTCAAACACATAACCTGCTGGCCCTTCATTCCAGAATAGGTGTCAGGCTCTTGCTTTTTCCTCTAGTGGAGGTGCTGGCATCTGGCAGAGAGACCTGCACACTTCTCTTGACTTCTGCCTGATGGCCCAAGCCTCCCTGCAGACATTGCAGTGGCTCCAGTGCCTACACATGGGTGACCAAGCTCCCACCACTCTTGGGTGTAGGCCTATGTAGCAGATTGCCCACCTTCTCACCTCAAGGTCTCAATATATGATCTGTTCTCAAGATGAAGCTTCTGGGTGAGAGCACACACCAAACAGAGTCTATGGAGCTGGGATGCTAATGTGACAGCAGCCTATGGTGCATGGAGCAATTAGATGTTTAACAGTGATTGGCCGGAGTGCTCATGGGGTAGAGAGAAGATGAGCTGTCCCTGCTGCTGTGAGCACTGCATGAACCACATGAGTGGTTTCAACAGATGAGGGAAAGGTTTGTGATTATTGCCCTACTAGTAGCCTACCCATCCCTCCCTCACTTGGCTGTATGTATCTATGGCCAGATTTCACAAATGAAGATTTGGGAAGGGCTCTCCCCACGTGGGTGTGCCCTTCCAGCCTGTGCAGTGGATTTTTTAGGTGAGCTTGGACAGTGACAGTGAAGTCCTTGGGACTGTCACAGCACCTGGTACTAACCGGGGCTGACCCTGCTGAGCATCTGAGATCTGACAGGATGGGATGGCAGGGAGGCATTGAACTGCCAGGGGATGGTCCCCACTGAGACTCGAACTCACGACCTTGGGATTCAGAGTCCAGAGTGCTCTCCTTTATACCATGGGTCCGCCCTGCTGTTGTGGGTTAACATACATCCATGTTTGTGAGTTGCAAACTTGTTGTAGTGCTCAAGTTTTTTGTCCACAGATGGTGCTCAGTGTGTCATATTTCAATGATCTCTCTCTCTTCAGTATGACCATGTGACTATTGCAGAAAATGTCCCAGTAGGAACTGTGATATTAGAAATTCAAGCTAAGGATGGAGATGAACCTGCCACAGGGAGCTCCCTCATCATCTACCAAGTGAAGGAAGGAGATCCAAACAACACATTCATCATAGATACAGATGCTGAAACAAACCGAGGGTTTGTCAAGATTAACAAGGTGAATAGATGGATTTATTCTTCTCTTTTGTTGTTATTTGTCATAAAGACTAACAGTCCTGGTGGTGACTTGTGGGGAGAGGTGTTAGCTGGTGGACAGGTGAGATCACCCTGAGCATGGTGCAGACTGCAGGTGGCTCCACTCTCGGTGCTGTACCTGTGCAGTGCTCACAAGGACCTATTGTCCTGCCTTTGCTGTCCCCTAACCACCAGCAGCAGCTCCCTCCACCAGCTTAGCTGCTGACTGCTTCTCCAGCAGAGCAGGCTCTGGCCAGTGAAGTGGTCTTTATGCAGCATAAAGACATTGCATCATTTGATTGATTTTGCAGCAGCATTTCTGGGAAAAGGAAAGCCAGCTAAATGCTTCCATGGGCTATGGTGGTAGTGATGGGCTGTGACAGGGCAGATTCTCCTTCCTGATGTTGCTCTGGGCCATTAGTGGCTCTTGCAACGGGAGGTGCAAGTAAGGCCAGCACATCTCAATGTCATGATGGAGAGGCAGTTCTTGCTGAGGGAAACACTGACTGCAACAAAGCCAAGGTCAGCATGTGCTGCAGTAGGTTATACAGCGCCTATGCTGAATGCTGGAGAAAGGAATATAAGGAACACTTTTTGCTGCATCCACGAGTTTCAAAAGCAATATTGCTCTCCCTTTGAGATTAGCCTTCTGGAAGGCACTTGGACTATGGGCCCAGAAAACCTGTCACTCATATTCTAAGGGATGCCATGTTATATGCATGCAATTCAGGCCAAGGGCAGGCAGATACAGCATTTGGTGGATCATCTTCAGGATCAGCCTCAGTGTAACTTTTTCCCAAGGAGGCAATTGTGAGAAACTCTGCAGTGTAACAACCCTTGCATGACTTTTGGCACCCAGAGGTCATTTGAGGCCTTCTCATGCAAAGCTATAAATACCATTCCTGTAAACAGGATATAGTTATTAAACTCAGTCAGGCAGGTGGCAACATTATTAAAAAATGCAGTTGCTGAGGAGGTCCCTAAACAGGCATATGATTTAATTTAAGTTGACTGTTCTCAACTCTCCCTTGCATTGTCTGTATCTCAGATTCAGCCTCCTCCTTGAGAACAGGGAGACTGTGGTTTCTCATTGGAGCTCCCCATGGCAGCAGCACCATTGCTTAAAGCACCTTTTTTTTTTTCTCATCCAGGCTCTTGATTTTGAAACAATGCCGGCGTACACCCTGGTGATCAATGCCACAAACCCTGAACCGCTGGTGCCACGCGTGCAGTACAACGCAAGTTCTCTCACCTTGTTTAGAGTTTTTGTAACAGATGTGGATGAGCCACCTGTTTTCCTCAAGCCATTTTACAAAGAAGAAGTGTCTGAAGACATTGCTGTCAATACCCTGGTCATGACGGTAGAGGCCTATGATCCTGAGGGGGATTTTGTACGGTAAAAGAGTGTGACTGTAATTAATTCATTGAATTTAGTATTTAGAAAATTGTTCTAAAGGAGGTGCTAGGAAAATATGCCTAATATTTGGCATACAGGAAACTACTTTTTTTACAGAAGTCTCCTAGTAGAAAGGCGAGGTGTATGTGTGGGGTGGCCAGTGACCCACCTGCTGGGCTGTGTTTTTCTGACGAGATT
Organism: Sakesphorus luctuosus; assembly: GCA_013396695.1. NCBI lineage: Eukaryota > Metazoa > Chordata > Aves > Passeriformes > Thamnophilidae > Sakesphorus > Sakesphorus luctuosus. The sequence goes on along the minus strand of VWZD01013508.1, from coordinate 515,238 downwards.
TCTCTCTGTGCTGTGACAAGCATCAGCCAGTGGGGCCCTTGAAACAGAAAACCACTAGGGAAGAAGGCTAATATATGTTTCCAGGAAAAAGGTAGAGCTGGTCTGAGAATAACAGGGTTTCCATATCCATAATGCCTTTAACAAATGAATGAAGTATATAGTGTTTACCTTTAAGAACCAGTAGAAGAGGAGCTGCTCTTCATGTCACACAGGAAATCATGCATGGCTTTTTCTCCATCAAAAGACACAACCTCAAGTCTACAACTGAGAGTTCATTAATTTTCTTTCCCAACTGTCTTGTGTTTGTGAAGCTCTGTACAAGAAACTCCTGTGCTGTGTTGCATGATGTAAATGTACTTTACACAGGAGAATCCTGTCAGACAGGAGAATTATTTGTGGCTCTTGCTGCAAAATTCTCAACTGAAATGTTGAACAGATTAATCCAAAACAAATAGTTCTTGAAATTCAACTAAAATTCAGCAAAACACCAAGTAGTTAATGGATTTGTACAATATAACTCTTAGGCCTTCAGTGGATTTTTATTCCCAGAGATGTCTCATCTGGCTTTCTACTTGCCCTTAACTTTTGGGAACTTAGCATGTTTGGCCTTCTGTCAAACTAATTTGATGGTGAGCCATATAGTACAGAAGCACCAGGGGATGATGACAGAGACAGATGACAAATATTCACAAATACATAAACCACATTTCTGCCAAAAATAGGTTAAAGGGTATAAAATGAAAAGTGTAGAAAGTAGAAGATGTACAAGAATGTCAGCATGCTGTTCCTAATATAAGGGATACTGACAGAATGAAAATGCGGAATGAGAAGGTTAAGTCACTTCTACTCAAGCAAGTGCCTGTGCTTTATCTGGCTCATATGATCATGACCAAATTTGTATAAGTAAATACACCTTGGTGGTTTTTCTAAACAATGTGGTGATATTTAAAGCACTCTCTGTTCCAAGGCTGACCCAATGGTAATTACAGGCTACTCCAGCCTGGCAGTCCACCTTGGGATTCTGTCCACTTGCTGATCCAAAAGAGGGTGCCTGGCTGCCCTGCTCCCTCTGCCTCCCAGTCTTTGGCTTGTGCCCCCAACAAAACCTAGGCATGGGAAATGCAATGGGCGCAGAGTGACATGGAGTTGGGACAAAGCACAGTTTTGGATCAAAAGCTCAGGAACATCCCAGGTTTCCCAGTCAGGAGGAAAGTGGAGTTGCAAGTACACAGGCTGGAGTAGCGGTGCCATTTTCTTGGTTCTGCTCTCACTCTTAGTCTGGATGGTTTTGGCCTCTCTTCCTCCGTCTGTATCTCCTGCTTGGCTGTAGTACTGTGACTCTTCTAAGAACCCTCTCTTTGAGGACAATTATAATCAAGCTGCTTGCCTCAAATCAATACAGAAGTATTTGCTTTGTCAGATTCTTTTTCTGGTTGGGAACAGTATACGTGATTTTTAATTTCCTGTTTCTTTCCAAAGATACTCCTTAGAAGGTGATGTGAACAAATGGCTGAGAATTGATTCAACCACTGGGCAGGTATACACTGCTTCCCGTCTGGATCGAGAACAAACAGAAATATACACAGTAGAGGTTGTTGCGTCAGAGCTGAGTAAGTGATTAAACAACTGCATATACACACAGAGGAATCCCCTGTCCTTACTCTTTTATGAGAAATTAGCATATCTCCCATGACTAAACTCATGTAAAGTACAGGAACACGTGTCCTTAGATATATGTCATATGATGTATCCTTAGAAGTATATATTTCTTAAGATTTTAACTTTCTTAAAGAAATCTTGATGCTATAGGTAATGTGGATTAAAATAGTTTTCACGAAGTTAGCTATCACATGATCTTGAGCCACCTGACATATAGAGGAGGTTAGAATTTCTTCAGTGTTTTCAAAATCACTATTTTCTGTTACTTTTTCCTCTATAAAGATGTTAGTCGTTCTCACAGAAATGTTTAGGCTTCCTGAAAACATACCTGGAGAGTAGCTTGTAACCTTATACAGAATTTTGTTCTAGTCTGAATAAAACTAATACTCTATCCAGTCTGAAATATATTAGGACTTCTAGTCTCAGCCATTAGAATCTTTCAATATGGATGTGTGTTTCCTGTATATAGAAAAGAGGTGAAAAACTTAAGGAATTTCATGCTTAAAAGAGTGTTCCAAAGAGCACTGGTCACCTTGGATATGACCACTTCCTAGATTTGATGGTCTGTCTGCCTCCTTACCCTTGCTAGTGTTCTGTAGTTAGCACGAGCTGATGGTAAATAAACCATATTTGTTAAAAAGCAGTGGCAGCTACCATGAATCCCTCAGGTCCTCCTGAGACCTTGCCTCTGCAACCTTCAGATAGAATGACATTTCTCCCTGCCTTCCAGCTCATTCACCAACTTTGTTTCCACCCTCTGGACACATTGGTAGCTCTTGATACCACTGTAAGAGCTGAAAATGCAACTACCCAGCATGTAAATACAGGATGTCCCTGTAACTTACATTCTGTTAAACTCTACAGATAATGCAGCTCAGAAATCCAAAACATCCTTGATTCTACACTTGAGTGATGTGAATGACAACCTTCCACATTTAGCTATGGATTCTCCCGCTTTCTTCTGCTATCCGGTCCATGGAGGAGAGAAAACTCTCATTCGAGCTACTGATGCTGATGAACAGTGGTTTTATTCAAAATTTACTTTTTCCCTTGCGGATGAGATGAATACAAGAAATAATTGGGAAATCTCAAAAGTCAATGGTAAGCTATTACAGCTATTCTTACAATGATATAGGACTCTCTTAGTACTCTGGGAAACATAAAGAAATAGTTAATTCCTTTAACCTCTATTATTGTATATCCTGTATTCAGTGTAGAAAAAAAAATAGTTTGTTGAGAACACTGAAATTATTAACTTTTTTTGAAGTGATGGTATGTTGCAAGCTAAAATTGTGTGACTACTTATGAGAGGAGAAGCAGATAAAAATGACATGCACTGTGTGCCTAAGGACTACACATCACTGCTGAAAAAGAAATGGAGCAGTTTGAAAACTGTAGATTTCTGACATTTCATGTGCAAAAGGAAGTCGTGCCTCATGAACCAAATGTAGCTCTTTGAAGGGGGCAGTAAGCACAAGGATAAGTGCTTGGCTGATAGAGCCTGTCTGAATTAATAAAATATGTTTGATGTAGTGTCCTGCAAGAGAAAACGGTGTTACCATGGTGTTAAAGGCACAAGTTATGGAAGGATAAATAATAATTTAAAATTCAGGCACTGGAGTAAGTGGTCAGCCCTTGAAGTGAAGGCAGTTCATGTGTGATTTTCCAAGGGTTTTTTGCTAAGATCTGCATAATTCAATACATAGGGGTGTGCAAAAAGACAAAGTTTACTCATTATACAAAGCTAAGAGGGTAACATGGATAATAAGAGATATAGAGTACCCCAATATAAGAAAGTGTATAGGAGCAGCAAAGTAAGCTACCATTTTTTATCTTAGAAGACAGTGGGGAAAAAATAGGATATGGGGCTATAAAGTCATGAGTGCTGTGGTCAGGGTGGCCTTTGCTCCTCTTCCAGTGTACAAACCTTGGAACCTTTAGTGAAGCTTGTGGAGTTATTTCCAGTGCAGAGAGAATGAGGTGGTAGTTGACTTTGGAACTTGCTGTCACAGGGTGTTGTCTATGCAGAAATTTTCTAAAAGTTCAACACAAGAAATTGCACCTTGCTCAAGGTGTCCCTGAGATGAAAATGGTTGAAGGCTGGGAGGGCATTAGGGGAGAATAAGATACATGCTTGCAATCTCCATTTAATCTAGAGACAAGATTCTGATATCAAGAGACCTTTGATCAGACCCCAATGGCTGTTACAGGCTTTTCCAAATATTAAAGAGTCTTAGCTGTGACAGTGTGAGTAGGCTAGAAGGATGGCTGTCCTACTAAATTACCTTGGGAACAATTTAAACTGGTTCCAGTCTCTATGAGTATAGGGGCTATACTTTGTTTAGATGTGATGCTATCAGTGTAGCACTACCCAAGGTCAGAGCTGGCCTGATGTAGAAATCAGGACAGAAATTCTGTCATCATATTATGCTGAAGGCCAGACTAGGCTTTTAGATAGTCCAGTTTTACTTCATGTCTGCAAGTCAATGAGATGTTGGAAGATGTAAAGGAAGACAGGAGCTACCATCACATGCAAAGTAGCCTTAAAAAACAGAACATTTGCAACCGGTATGAACGTTGCACTAAATGTCTTTCTTGTTGCTGACATGAATATCCTGTTTCCTATTTGCAGCTACTCATGCTTACCTCTCTCCAAAACATCCTAACTTTGAAGAGAAGGTGTATAAAGTTCCAATAATACTCAATGACAATGGAAAACCACCTTTGGAAAACAAAGTGTATCTTAAAGGTATACTATGCACAGCGCTATTAGTTTCAAGACAGCAGTTACATTTATGACTAACCAAATGTAACTACTAACTTCTCGTTAACCTCATGGCATTTCTTTCTGCAGTAAGCATCTGCACATGTTCAAGTGAAAAGTCATGCTTTATTGAAGTAGAGCGTGAGCACTCCTGGCCAACTGCAGGACAGGCAATTGGGATTCTAGTTGGGGTCCTGCTCGTCATTGGTAAGTCACTTTTCTTGGTTGATTTGAAGCCAGATCTCTGAGATATGATGGTGCTGCTGCACCCACTAATTCACTTGTTGGGAGAAGATTTGTCATGAATGTTGCAGGATGAGTGAAAGAGGGAGGATCTCATGATTGTGTATTGTGATTACTGAAAACTTAAGTTTTTGGTCTTAAAAAAACTTTCTTTACCTTGCGCTTTTTAATCAACATACAATGGCACAGCAAACAGATAGGACAAAAGAAACTGCTGCACTTGCAGCATTTTGTCACTTCATTGCTACCTACTGCCTTTTCCCTGTCGAGGAAGGGATTGGAGCCTTCTCTTGGGCTTCCAGATTATAGTGAATATATTGAAGTTTCCAGGAATGTCATACTGAAAATATCTGTACCCATAGCTTGTAGTTATGGTTTTGTTCATCAATTTCAGCTTTGTAGGTTTATATTACTCGTATAGTTACTCTGAACTGTAGGAATTTACATGAACAAAGTACTGTTACATTTTTAAGCAGTAGTGAATAGTATTATGTTCTTACAGGCTTGAGCTGATGCAACTTCAATAAGTAGCTTAAAACTTTTTTCAAAATGAGACAAAATATTTTTAGTATTAGTATAGAGTAGAATATTTCAGTTGGAAAGTACCTACAATGATCACCTAGTCCCACTGCCTGACCATTTCAGGAGTGACCAAATGTTAAAGTGCATTTTTAAGGGCATTGTCCAATTGCCTCTTAAACCCTGACAGATTTAGGGCATCAGACACCTCTCTAGGAAGTCTTTTCTAGTGTTTGATCACCCTCTCAGCAAAAAAGTGCTACCTGATGTCCAGTCTAAACCTACGCAGCTTTGAAGCATTCCTACATGTCCTGGATAGCAGGGAAAAGAGCTCAGCACCTCCTTCCACACTTCTCAGGAAGCTCCAGAGAGCAGTGAGTTCACCTCTGAGTCTCCTTTTCTCCAAACTAGACAAGCCCAAAGTCCTCAGGCACTTCTCATAGGACATTCCTTACAGCTCTTTCACCAGCTTTGCTCCCATCCTCTGGACACATTCCCATGCCTTAACATCCTTCTTCAGTTGTGGAGCCCAGAACAGCACATAGTGCTCAAGGTGAGGTTGCACCAATGCTGTGTACAGCAGGAGAGTCACCTCTGTTGACTGGTGATGCTGAGTTTGGTGCACCCCAGAAGGGGGTTTGCCCTCTGGTCTGCCCAGGCACACTGCTGACTCCTACTGAGCCTGCTGCTGACCAGCACCTCCAGATCCCTTCCTGTAGGCAGCTCTCCAGCCACTCCTCTACCAGTTTATGCTTATGCCAAGTGTTACTCCATCCCAGTTAGACAATCGAGCATTCAGACTTCACAGAATCACGGAATATACTGAGATGGAAGAGACACAAGAATCCTCAAAAAATAATTTGTCAGTGTCATTGTCCAGGCTGAGAGGTCTATAGCAGACTACTCACTCCCACTGTAACATCAGCATTATTTGTTTGCCCCTTGATTCTTACCCAGAGGATCTCAGCTGTGCCATTGCCACCTGTGAGCTCCATACATTCTACATTACATACTCTGCCTCTTCTGCCCTGCTATCCCTGAAGAGCCTGCAACCAACTTATTGAATTTCATGCCATTAATCATTACCCAATGCCCCAAGCTAACTAGATGCCTCTGTAAGGCATCTTCTCCCTGAAGAAATTCAGTGACATCTCCCAGTTTGGTATCATCAGCAAACCTGCTAATTGGGTATTCAACCCACGCATCCACATAATAAATATATTGAACACAACTCACCCTGGAATTGAGCCCTGAGGAACACTGCTGGGACAGGTCACTAGGCAGATGTACCCCATTCACTACAACTCTTTCAGCTCTGCCCTCCAGACGGTTCTTTGCTGTGAACCCACTCATCCCACAGCTGGACAACATGTTCTGAAAGATACTGTGAGGAACAGTATAAAAAGCCCTATTAAAATCCAGAAAAACTACATCCACTGCCTTCCTTTCATCCCCTGTGCAAGTGACCTTATCAGAGGAGGATATCAAATTAGTTAATTAGCACTCTCATTTTGTGACCCATGTTGACAATGCCTGATAATTGCATTGTTCTTTAAATATATTTCATTAGTACCCACTATGATCTTCTCCAAAATTTTTCCAGGAGCTGAGGTTAGACTAGCAGGTCTGTAGTTCTCCAGGTCTTCTTTCATGCCTCCTTAATAGACTGGAATAATATTTGGTGAGCGCCCAGCCACCAAGGACCTCCCCAGTATCCCAGGACCTTTGGTAAATGACTGAGAGGGATCCTGCCATAGTGTCCTCTAGCTCCTTCAATATTCTCTTTATCCATGTAAGTACAAAACTAGTCAGGATGAACACTAATGGGATCCAGTCCCCTAGGAAGTGAAGAGCAAGAAGAATTCAGTGCTCAGCACTGTCTGATTTTTGAATGCAATGGTCACAGGAGCCAGACTGGGAAACTGTGACCCAACTATAGAGAGGGAAGGAAGTATGAAAGACCCATAGAGAAAATCAAAGAAATGGAAATAAATGTTATAGACCTCATATTCAAAGGAGTTGCATTAAATTAGAGCATAAAAGGGGGAAAAAACTAAGAACTTAAGTAAGTTACAATTACAGCAATTCTAAAAGAAGAGAGAAGGAGCCTTCAATAAAAAATTCAATGCATAGAAAGACAAAACCAAAGCTCTATGTTGATCTTCTTTTGTAATGCACAGACCCCTAAAGCAAGAGAAAGTGCTGATGTGTGTGTTGCATATGTGCTTGTCTTTTGAAGATAAAAGGAGAAAAAAATTCAAAGAACTGAAAATGGAAGAAGCCACACTCAGACCATGTGACAAACAGAGAATCCCTCAAACTGCGTCATTATCATCTCTGTTCAGGCTTCTCACATCACTATTTCTGCACAATGCCTTAGTCTGATCCCTAACTTCGTATAATGCCACATTTAAATGAAAAGTATGTTGGATAACTGGCTAAAGATGTTTTCATTACAAGAAAATTGGTCAGCGTCAGAGAGAACAGTAAAAGTTGCTACTGCCTTACACCTTTTTAAAAACACAGCGTATGTAACTTTAACAGAGTTCCTGAAATTAATATGCAGGTTTTTTGGAACAGCAAGGTTTTCTTACCTGCAACGGCAAAATGAGATTAAAGCCTTGCAGAAATGGGCAAGGGAAAAATAATGAGAAGTATCTAAAGATTTTATTACACTGGGGATGATTGCTAACGTTGTTTGACCTTGAAGCTCAGAAGATATGATCAAAAAACCAGCCATCTCTTGAGGGCTTGTCTGACACCAGGATGAATTCCTGTATGAGCTAAGGACTCTCTTAGGCCTCAGTACCTTTCATTCCAAGAGCAAGAATCCTCTGCAGTCTTACTTTTTTTAAAAGAAACACAGATCACAGACACTGGAAAACAAAATACAAGAAAACAAAAGATACACCCCGAGCCCTTAGCCAATCCATGCTGATGGGAGAAACTCCTGCGTTAGGACAAATTGTCTCTGTCCTGGAAGGTATTTCTCCCACTGGAAGAGGGTGGGTGAATAAATATCAGGTGGCAGATACTAAGCATGTTCCTTGATTAACTATTCAGACACCACAAATGTGAATGCAAAACAACACCTACAGAACAGATATTCAGAGCAATGAATGGGGCAAAAAGAGTAGCTGAGCAACTCTACATAGTTTTGTAAAGGAACAAAGACATGTGGAAAGTGATAGATAATCTAACACTGATAAAGAGGAAATAAATTTGCATACAGTGTAACAAGCTCATCATGATTTTAAAAGATCAAACATATGTATATATAATGTGCATATTTGATGTGTGTGTGTATATACACACGTACATATGTAGGTATAGGAAGCCATCTAGACAGCTTGGGTTTGATATGAAAAGTAACAATAAGGAGTGTAAACATTTCTAATCCAGGCCAGAAAAAATGTCAGTCATTACCAGTCATAGGTGTACAAATCTCTTGGGTTCATCAGCTATTCCTAACAGATATCAAGGAGTTCTTGAAGAACAATTTTCCTGTCAGTAGTCTCAGCTTTGCTGTGACAGAATTGCTGTTCCAATGGGGGAAAAAGAGGGACTACGTTTCAAGGCAAATATTACAAATCCCTGCTCAAAAGGAGGGAGGCTAAAACAGATACTTTTCCATCTGGTCAGATCGTAGAGGTAAACTTTTTTGGGGGAAAACCTCTGAGCCCTGAGGCAGCTGATCCTGCCTGCCAGCTCCTTGGGTTCATGCTATCAATCCAATGCTGCATGGTCTTTCCCCAAAGCTGTTTGCTTCTGTTCAGGAGGTAAAGCACCATGGATATTACAGTGCAGGTGTCAGGGTCCTTGCTGAAACATCTTTCCAGAAAGTGTTCTCTTCCCTTTACTGATGAATACTCTCTGTTTTTCAGGTGCCATTGTAGGGGGCGTATTTTTGCACATGAAATACAAAGAGAAAAATGAAAAGAGCCATCACAAAGATGCAAAAGATAGTGCTGAACTCAACAGACTGACTTAAAGACTGTTTCATCAAGTGACAAAATGTGATAAAAATGTGCTTTGGGTTGTGAATGAGTGAACTTTGCAGCTTCCCAAGCCCAGAAGTGTACTGTCACAAACTGAAGATAAAAACATATTAAAGTAGACTCCCAGGGGTTTGGCCTTACTTTTGTATGTAATACTATTCAGTCACAAAAACACCCCTACTTAGACTTCAGCAGCAGCCACTATAACGTATCAACTTTGACAGCACCAAATACTGAGCTCCTGCAAGTATCAAAACATGGGATCATGCTTCTTTGTTTGGCAGCTGAAGTAAATATGGACTTTACAGAGGCCTACGTTTTATTGACCTGCATATACGTGTCTCTTTCCATTTCATTAAGTCACTGAATATCAGACCAGGGAATAAAGTCTTGCACTACAATTTGAAGATGTTCCATGAAGTTGTAGGAATCTCTCTCTCAGCAAAGGAGATCCCAAACTCATTGCAATCTATAATTTGCCCTGGGTCGTGCTTGATTACATTATACTGAATTTGTACTAACAATGTGACATTTCAATTTTTTGTTTTTGATATCCACAGAATATAACCAGTTTGTAAAGCATCACAGCCTTTCATTACAGTTTCCAAGTTAAAAAATTAATCCATACCGAGCCATGTGGATTTGGGTAATGTGATGTTGTATCATACTGCTGAAAATATTGCTCTAGCCCCCTATACATTAAATAAGAATAAAAATGGTCTTTAAAGGTTTTAGTGCCTGCTTATTTTATAAAATAAAAAAAAAGAGAGTCTATGAGACCAAACTATTGCTGCTTGGTTATCTATTGTATTTAACACCTGCTTTCACGTAATACAGATTTAAAAATGGTTCTTAGGCCATTGACACCTGTCCAGCTGATTGAAGATAAAATGATTGCTGGAGGCACTTCTATCTTAGTTGCAGTAAAATGTATTTGAGCATAGGATGACACTCAGGGAACTAAAGCATTTGTCCTGACAGCATGCCTATAGAAGGGCATTTTTGGTGACAGTTTGTGGGAGGTTTTTCTTTTAAGCTATAAATAAAAGCTGACAAATATTGTGTTAAACTGAAAAGACAATATACTCTTGAAAACATTGAAGAAAAGGTCATATGGAAAAGAGTATATTTGTTTACCCAGGATTTTTTTAATGGATTTTACATGCAGCACACAACTAGGGGGAAAAAAACACTTTTTTGGTAGCATTGCATTTATAATAGGTTTTCCTAGAATGCTGCCAGCAAAAACTTTGCTTTTGGACTTCAACAACAGAACCCAATTGTTGTACCTCTTACTGCAGCTTCCCCAGCTGTTGGAACTCTGCTATTTGCTGTGGGGCTCATACTGGAATGTATTTATTTTATGATGGGAATGCAATCCATTATTTTTGGAAAGTATGACATTTAGTTACATCAGTGTGTCCAGGGATTTGGATTAGTATAGTGTTTTAGAAATAAAGGAGCCAAAGTTCAGGAGTTGTTTTACTTGTGTGTACCAATATGGCTTTATCTGAAGATGAGGAAGATGTGCAGAAGTTACATTTTGCTTTATCTCCTTGACCTGTCTTTCTGTTTGCTAAGTTTACTCAAACACATCTCCTATTTTCAACAATTTATTTTCTGGAGAAGGGCAAAAAACTTTCTTGTCTTATTACCTACATTCATGGCTGGTTTGATAACAGGACCTTATCTCTGCCTTCAGCCTGCAGAGGCATTGCTGAAATTTCTTGTATCCTATGGGGTAATTCCCTGGATCCTCTCCCAGCTGCCCTTAGGCCAGCAGATAACAGAGATTCTCAGACAAGCAAAGAAGTTCCCCCTTCTTATAGTCTTGAAAGCATCTTCAGTCTTGAAGACTTTCCATCTCAGTGCACTGGGAGTCAACCCTCCTGCAAGTATTTTCCAAAGGTGGTTCAGGTGCGGTGGGAGAGGTCTGAATGAAAGCACCTTGGAGTGCTCTCCCTCTGTCAGCTGCCCTGGGTGGACATCCCTGGGGCCAAACACATTTTCCCTTGCTGCTGCAATGACCCTGGACAGCCCACACTTCTGTCTGCAGCAGAGTACAGCCAGGATCTGCAGCACCCTGACTGCCTCCCCCCACCTCTGCCCACTTCCCCAGAGCCCCCTGCACTCAGGGGACTTGTGATGTTCATGCTCCCACAGGCATAACCAAGCAGTGCAGCTGCTGGCCAACCTGTGGCTGGGGCACCACATGCTTCTTGGTGCTTCTTGTACTGTGCAGTAGTCCTCCCTTAAACAACAACAAACAAACCCAAACCACAAAAAAACCTGAAACAAAACAAAAACCAAACCAAACCCCTAAAACCACACACAAACGCCTTCATTTCTAAACCTGACACAAATATTCTCATTTTCTTCACTCTCCTCTTGCCCTCCAGGACTTCATCCTCAGCCCTCCAGGGGTTTCTTTAACCCAGTCCTGCTCTGGATCCCTCACTGGTTGTCTCTTTTGGGAGACAGACGAAAGTTCTCACCCAGCCTTAACTCTCGACAGACGGCAGACTGTTGCCTCCTTTCCAGAGGACAAATTCAGTTTTCTTTGGGCCTCCAGAGAGGAAGAGAAGCAATACTTATCATTTTTCCTTCCCACTATGCTTCCCACCAGCTCCAGCTGGTTCCCAGATCCCTGCAGGACTGGCACATATTAGTACATTACATTTTTACCCTGAAATCAAGTTTTAAAGAATGAGCACTTCTTTTTGAGCTCCTCAAATTCTTGACAATATCTGTTAGTCACTGCATCCTCCAAAGTTGTTTTCATTGACAGTTATTGATAATAACTGGCGACACATAAATTGCATTTTACAGTCCTCGAAAAAAGAGTTCTCTCAAGTTGGCCACATTATTACTCTTTTAAACACCTTTTAAATATTTGTTTATATTCCTTTTTTATGCCTGAATAATAAATATGGTATACTAGCATGATTTTCACACCTGCAGGATTAACTATGAAGAAATTAGTCAGATCAGCAAGCATTAAAACTGAATTGGTGCTTTAAATGCATGATACTTATAAGAAAATGGAGGAGAAACTAAAGCTCTCCTACTTTATATCCACAAATTATTAGAATAACTTTATACATAGGATAGGAGAAGGACAAATTTTGAAAACAGTGCTGATGGCTTTGGACTCCAGTTACAATCTTTCTGCCAAGAACAATATCATACAAGAAGTCCAGTGATGAAATCTGCTGAGAATATGTCCTCTGGCACTGCTCCTTTCCTTGGCTCCTCCTCCAAGCATGCAACATCTCATTACAAGGTTCACAGATAGCAAAAGATGTTTCAGTGCTTTCTAATCCTTTTTTACAAGATTAGAGACTTATCATGGTTTTGATTATCTCCGGGATTAATGGAATACATTAATTAAACTGTCATTATGCCTATTTTTCAACCCTTTTGTAAATACAAACTTGAAAAGTACAAACAAGATTTTTATCTGGGTTTATAGAACAAATGCCACAGAACAGCAGCTCTTGGAGAGAAAACTGTGTCCTTAATCCATGTTTTGAAACAGAGTTCATCAGCTCTGCTCACATGATCAAACTTACAAGGTTGTATCCACCACACGTAGCTACTGCTGTGCCTATTAAAGGGGATAAAGACAGCTCCCCGTGGCATGGGGAGGGATGGGGGAAGGCTGTGTGCCAGCAGCACGGCTGGGCTGGCCATGCCACCCAGCTGGCTGGAGCCACTGGTGCTCATGGCTGCCCCCAGATCTGGGGAATGCAGGGAAAAATGTGTCTTCATCCATAAAATGGCTCTGTAGTGGGCTGGGCTCAGGATAGGCAAACCCCATGTGGAGGAGCACAGAGGACACTTAGGCAGGGTTAGGAAGCTGGATGTTAAAGGGCAACTGAAAGCAGATGGATACTCCCCTAATCCTTCTGTGTAATAGCTAATCCCAGGTGTACCTCATTGGGAGTTTGAGAATACTTTACTTTAAAATAAATAAACACATTTATTCCTGGTGTTATTTCCCACAGATTTGCTAGAACTGGGAGCTAAAATTACCTAACTGCTTATGCAAACTAGAGCAAGGAACCACATAATCCATAGAGTTACCATTTCTTCTGGACACCAGAAATCTTGTGCCCAGTTTCTAAATGTGATTACACCTCCTCAGAGAAGTTCTCCTTCCCTCTTGGCTGACTTTGGGTCTTGAATAGAGGACTCAGAAATTTACAGCTTCAAGTACAAGGCAAAGTCCCAGAGCCTACAGGTCTATGCCACAACAGGGCAATACTATTCCAACTCAGAATGTTCTGTAATTCTGTGATCCACTAGAGATATTGCTCAGAAAAAGGATGCACCACAGTCTGTGACCAAAGGGTTAGAATGATGCCCATAAGCATCCATTAATGCAATAAAATGTAATGGAAACATTCAAAAATATGGACAGCACAATCATGTTAAGAATCCTAAGCCAGGAAAAACACTTCCAGTTTTTTGATTGCATATTCCCAAAGCAAAATAAAAGATTAAAGGCAAACCAGCAGCAGATCTTTGAACTTGTTACTGAACAGCATGTTCCTCCACTGATAGTGAGAGATTGTGCAGTGCAGGCAGACAAACTACTTGAGCCTGTTTTGTTTAGATGTTGGAGGTCCCAGATGGATGATGAGTACAGTTGCAAAAGGATACTGTGCCACAGATGAATTCAAGGGGAAGAAGCTGGAAGCTGGAGACCAGGGGGACCTCTCTCGTGAATTGATCCCATCACCAGGTGAAGAGCTGGGTCCAGTTGCTGACAGTCAGCAGAGGCACATATATCTTCTTGTTTCTGCACCTGCCAGAAACAGCCTCTTTGAAGACTTCACACCCTGAGGTTTTTATTGCAAAACTATATGCCTACATATTTTTGGCAAAGCCAAAAAGATGCAACAGCTGAACCCACAAGACATTTCCTCAGGTGAGGTTCATGGAGGGTTTATCACATCCCCCTGCGCAGTGCAGTGAGCTCACCCATGCTACTTGTCCCTTCCCAGGAAAGTGACTTGTTTGTCCTCACTCAGCACTGAAAGACCATTGTGGCAAAGCAATGGAGGACTGGCAGTACTAGAGTGATGCCAGCAAAGATTTACTGACTAGATTTACCTGAGTTACAACTGTTGAAACCATTGTCGCAGCTGGCTGAGCAGACTAACAAGAGCTGGGGACTGGGATAGCTGGTGCTATGTTGCTTTCACACATTCAATCTGGACAGTGAAGAGTTACCGTAAGAGGTGATGGTAGGAAAGCATCAGCAGGTAGAAAGAAGAGGAAGGTAGCACTAAGCAAGATATACCAAGAAATGAGAGCAGAAGGGTACTCTGAGCCCTACAGGAAGAACTACATGAGTGGTCAGGCCTGAAGGCTGTGCAGCTACTCTGAAACATTACTGTCTTTCCTGGAAAGACATCAGCAAAGTTCAGTATACATATACATGCTTCTGGATCTGGTGGCCACAGATGGATTAGAGGCAGCAAGTGCCAGGGGCTTCAAAGGCTGGGGGATTTTCAGCTGCCACGCCTCTTGAGCTGCTTTTGCTGGTGTCTCCTGCTGCCAGACCTGACTGAGAAGGTGCTTGTTTTCCTTTATTTTTGGCCAGCATCTGAAAGGCTACAGATTTTTTTCTTGCCCTTTGGATAACTCTGTTGATATTTAAATCTACTCTTATGAAAATTTTTCCATTTCCCCAGGAAATATTTTGTGTTAATATATTCTTATCCTTTCCTTATTGATTTTATCTGCAATGCCTTTTGCCAAGTCTAATTTTTAGAGCCTTACATTTATTGTCTTAGGTCCCAGTTTTTAAGTGTTTTGCTGGGCTCCACTTCTTTTTTCCATGATGCACAGTGAAATTCTTTTAAGTGAGGCACAGCTCAGAGGGGTTTGTTATTCTGTGTAAGTCAGGCTGTCTCTGTGGGCTAGTATACAGTGTGAATGAATAACAAGGCACCTTCCTACATGATTGCCTCAGGGGAGCAGAAGCTAAAACAAATGAATGATGCCTAATCAGTTAGAATAAGAAGGAAACAAGAAGAGAACACATGTGAAGCTGTAGGCAGTGACTGTGTTTGCTCATCCTTCTGGCTATGTGGGTTCAAGCATTAGTAAACCATTTTGTACTAACAAGTCATTTAGTTACAAAGAGCATTCTGGATATTGAGCCTGCAGGTTTGTCACCTGCTGATGCTTTTTGCCTTTCCAGAGCTCTGTGATTGTGCAGTACAGGGTGACTCTGGGGACAGCAGGACTCTGAATACCCCAAGTTAGGCAATGTAACTATGTTCCCTCCTTGCGTTGGTCACTTGCTAACTTTGCAGTCATCAGTTAGTGTCATTTTTTTAAGATCTAGCTCTTGAAAGCTGTAATCTGTAGTTACAAAGGCCATTGTCAATGTGCCAGGTGCATGCTCACCTGTAAAATTCACACCTGATGAAAAATGCCTTTCAATCCAACTTGGGGAATTCCATCACCTGCATGGGTCTGTGGGCATCCCCTGATGAGTCCTCACTGGACTTCCAGCTCAGGCAGAGCCTACCTGCCTCTCACAAGCATGGCTGAAGCTGCCACACAGCTTCTTCCACGCTGTTTGTGTGGATGATGTCCCCAGCTCTGAGAACAAAGACAGCTCTGTACAGACTAAGCAAACACCTGGCACAAGCAGCAATGAGCAGCAATGGTGGTGCAGCGGTGCCCAAGGTGGGCTGGCTGCCCCAGCAGAGCATCCTGGAGCTGCAGGAGCCCTGAGCCCTGACAGGGAAAGCATTAATTCTGGGGAGGAAGGGATGGAGTGAGCCTTGGCCAGATCCACTGAGTTGCCGAGTGACTCAGGGAGTGACTCCCATGTAAAGGATATTCAGATTCCAGGGACGTGGAAAGAGCTGGTTTCCCAGAGGGTCAGGGAGGTGCTATCAAAGCAGAGCTGTGATAATGGCCACTTTCCCAGAATACTTGCAGTGAAAGATACTCTGGGCATTTAAATATTATTGATACCAGCAATCTCCAGAGCCTGTCTGATTTGCAAGGGCCTATCACCCAGTCTCAGTCCGCCTTTGATGTGCATTCCTGCATACGCACAAAGAGCATTCATTTCCTTTTGCAGTGTTTCATTTGCTGCTAGGAAGTCTCTCAGCCTCTCCAAGAGGCCTGTGGCTAATAAAACAGTGTCAGTAGTTTTCATATTGCTGAGAGGCTTAAACAAACTCTGCTAAGCTTTCTGCTGCACTGCACACCAGAGTTTTACCATGGTCCAGAGTAATAAAATCCCATAGTAAGACCTGTGGTTTCTCTTCAGAAATCACTCACCATCATCACTGAAACTGCCCAAAATATTCATTTGAAAATTGAGTTCTTGCCAGCATGCACTGCAGAGTCCCATTTTCTAACACTCTGTGTAAAACAGAACTGCCCTGTCCCATAGAGGTATCAAAGTGTGCCACCAAAGCATACAGTAGGAGGAATAAAAAGATGTACAGCTCAAATATAGCCTGAAGATGCTCTTAAGGCATGCAGATTTGCATGTGGAAATGTGAGCTGGAGGTAATTTAACAAAGAACTGTTTTCATAAAACACTTTTAAAAGAAACATTCCTGTAAAAACTAGCATGCATGGGAGACAAAGCAATTCTCTGTCATCATGCTGTTCCCTGGGCCATGTGTCCTTGTGCCATTTTTTATCTTTACATGATGTTTACAGCAGAATGACTATAATCATCCTTCCAGTGGCATTATTGTTTCTCAGGGTGCCTTCAGAGGCTGCTTGCATGCAAAGACAGGCAAATATGTTGCAATTAATGCATGCTACCAAAAATGTAGAGTGGACCAACTGAAACTGGAGGAAAGCAGAAGTTACATCAGCAGACACGGTTGGTAACAAAATAGACTGGGACCAAAACCAGGGTGGAGGTGTGGACAAGGCAGGCCCACGGTTAAGGGTCAGGTCATGATTCAAAACATCAATAAGCCCTGAGTATGGTGCATCCAATGGGTAAGGAGGATTGCAATCCGGAGTCACAAAAATGTCAGGAAACCTAAAGAGCAAGGAAGGTACCGAAGATAGCCACTGGAGCAGGGTAATCAGGCTGGTCAGGAGAGTTGCCAATGCTTACAAGCCCTAAGCTATTGCCAGATCTATTCCTAAGGAGCACTTGGATGTCCTCCCTGGCCTACAGTTTCTAGGCCAGGAAGGCTCAAGTTGCAGATACAGATCCTGGGTGATACCTACAGATGACAGGTCCTGGGTCATACTTGCAAGGCCCAGGTAGATGGCAATGACATAGACTTTCCTAACTTGTCAATATGACAGCATGTGGCACTACCCTGTAGGGTTCAAAGAGTGCCTAACCCTAAAGCCATCATGACCATGGGAGAAGTCATATGAAGAGTCATGATGATGCCATCCACATTTCCAGGATTTCCAACCCAGTTTGTACCTCTGGGATTAAATCTCACCATTTTATGACAGGGCAGACTTCAAGTCTTAATTTGAATCCCAGGTACTGGTTTTAGTATGTCAAGGTAGGGGAGATCAGTACTCAGATTTTTACTGGAACTATCTTACTAGGATAATTCCAGCAGAATGACCTCTGTAAACTGCACATTTTTTCACTGTTGGAGCTGGGAGGTCTCAGAACAGTGTAACTTGCATTTTCCCTTTAGTCGGCATCTGCCTTGATGTTTTGATTACTTGGCTGATAAGTTACAGAAATCTAAACACGGAGGAGAGCAAGGCCCATGCCGCCTGTTGCTTTGATAGCACTAACTTAACTGCAGAGTTAGAGGCATCTGTCCCCACAAAGAGGAGTTCTGCTGGGTTTCAGCATGTGTACATAGGGATGAGGTGATCATCTGTTTCGGCTGCTCCAAAGTGAAATGGACTCCCACGAAGCATCTAATTTCCATTTGCGAGAACACAGCTAGAGGGGTCACTCACTTCAAAACTCTTTGATGAACTTGTAACACACATCAAGAAGGCAGACTGTATTTTTTAATTAGTTGGAGCAGCACCCAAGATTTCTGTATCAAAAAAGTGATCCAGAAGAGGAATGTCTATGGTCTCCTGGAAGGCACTGAGTAGAAATACCATGACTGTCACTTTTTGGGGGGTTAGATAAACAGATTCCCTTGACAAAGATGTCTCAGGGCAAAAGGAATGCAAAGATTACTCTAGTTTTTCAAGAAAATAGTTATTATATCATGTCACTATACATCAATCTAATACTAAAACATCATGGAAAAAATTCTAAAACATCACTGGAACATTTAAAGACATTTGGATACTTAAGGATAGCAAAGCGTGTATCAGGTGTAGAATATGGTTTTCCATTCACTGCTCCGATAGATACAGGTGTGTTCCCTGAAAGCCAACTTAAATTGCAGTACTTCCCACTATCTCTGAAATACTTCATTTTTGAAGAGTTGAGCATGTGAATCTCCAGGTTTTACTTGATGCAGAATTCTGTTGTCAACATAAATGACAGAAGCTTGTACTCGCCCTTAGTATGAACTTCACCTTTCACTAGCAAGCTCCAGAACAAGCCTGGATGTGCCAGCACAGAATGATATGGGCTTGTTCATAAACAGAGCCAAAAAAATATGCCTTTAATGCTGTCAACTCAGTAGAACCACTTCATGTTAATGTATGGCAATTCATCAGCTAGTCCAAGATTTGGCAGAATACCTGCAATGATCCTCCATCCCTCAAAACAATATTTTCTTTTGTACTTCTATCTTCTTAAACCCAGGGCCAGGAACATCCTAGCCTGGGTTTAGTATCAAGGGTCTTGTCTGTGGCAGTGGTGTGGCAGTAAACAACAGCACAACCCGTATCAGGAGAGGCTGCAAGGATTAAACTCATATTAAACTGCCTGCAGGACATGTGAGGACACTGAGGGCAGCTCTACAATCATGCTACTTAATTGCAGTACACAGTGAAGGGCTTTTCACTTAATTTGGCTGACTAGTCTGGGTCAAACAAGAGGAAAAAATGAATAAAAGGCTACAAAAAGGGAACTTTGAGTTCCCTGCAACAACTGTGAAGAAAAATATAAATGCTGAGGAAATTCAATGATGGCAATTCAAATTCACTTTTTAAGGCAGTAGTAGAGAGGTCTCCAGGAATGCATATAGTGACAGAGATGGTGTAAGTTGCAAGAGGAATTACCTGACAGCAAGTATTTATGCATGAAGCCTCACCTAATGTGGCTGATGGAACAAAGCACCCATGGGCAAGCAGTAACAGTGAAGATGAACAGGACATATGTGGTGGTGTGGAAAGGGAGCAGGAGAAGTGTGGAATCAGGAGAAACAAAAAAAAAACCAAAACAATCAAACAGCAAGGAAGAAAGAAAGCAAACAAAAGAAAAAGTTAATACAGAAGAACAAAGAGGAAATAAAGCAGTAAAGAGGATGTGGTTTAACTGAAGAAAAGAAGAGCAACTATCTCCACCAAACAAAACTAGGACAGAAAATACATAATCTCTAGAAACTGAGCTGAGAACAGGTAGCAGACCATCAGTGTATGTCTTAGTCATCAAAATGAAGCAAGACCCAAGTGTTTAGGATGTAGTGACGCATGCAATCGCTTGAACGTACTTGAACTTTCCAAAGTCAGCTTGAAGAAGAAAGCTCTACTGCAGCTTAGATGCTTCTAGATGTACTATCCAGGAATCACAGAATCACAGAACACGCTGAGTTGGAAGGGACACACAAAAATCATCGAGTCCAGCTCCTGGCCCTGCACAGGACCATCCCCAAGAGTCTCATCACATGCCTGAGAGCATTGCTCAAGTGCTTCCTGAACTCTGTCAGGCTTGGTGCTGTGACCACTTCCCTGGGGAGCCTGTTCCAGTGCCCAACCACCCTCTGGGTGAAGAATCTTTTTCTAATATCCAAACTAAACCTCCCATGACACAACTTCAGGACATTCCTTTGGGTTCTGTCTCTTGCCACCAGAGACAAAACATCAGTGTCTGCTCCTCCTCTTCTTCTCATGAGGAAGTTGTAACTGCAATTAGGTCTCCCCTCAGTCTTCTTCAGTCTGAACAGACCAAGTGACCTCAGCTGCTCCTCATACACCTTCCCCTCAAGGCCCTTCACCATCTTCATAGCTCTCCTTTGGACACTCTGTAAGAGCTTAATATCTTTCTTATATTGTGGTGCCCAAAACTGCACACAATATTCAAGGTGGCTGCTCCAGTGCAGAGCAGAGTGGGACAATCCCCTCCCTTGCCCGGCTGGTGGTGCTGTGCCTGATGCCCCCCAGGACATGGTTGTCCCTCCTGGCTGCCAGGGCACTGCTGACTCATGTTCAACTTGCCATCAGCCGGGATACCCAGGTCCCTTCCCACAGCACTGTTTTCCAGCACCTCATTCCCCAGTCAGTAAGTACATTCAGGTTGCCCATCCCAGGTGCAGAATCTGGCACTTTGTCATGTTGAGCTTCATATGATTGGTGACTGCCCAGTCCTCTAGTTTGTCAGGTTTCTCTGCAGGGCCTCCCTGCCTTTGAGGAAGTCAACACCTCCTCCCAGTTTTGTGTTATCTGCAAACTTGCTCAGTATCCCTTCCAGTCCTGCATCGAAGTGGCTCATGAAGACATTGAAAAGCACAGGACCCCAAATGGAGCCCCCTGTGGAACCCCACTAGCAACAGGTGGCCAGTCTGATGTTACTCCAATCATTATTACCTTCTGTGCTTGATCCATGAGCCAATTGCTCACCCACCACATGATGTGTTCATCCATCTGTGTGCTGGACAGTTTATCCAGAAGGATCCTGTGAGAGACAGTATCAAAATCTTTACTGAAATAAAAAAGATTATATCAACGGGCTTCCCTTGATTGACTAGGTGAGTTACCTTGGCATAAAGGGAAATCAGGTTGGATAATCCAGACTTTCCTCTCATTAAGCAGTGTTGACTCTGACCAGTGATTGACTACATTGTCTTTCACATGTTTTTCAATACCTCCCAGAATATTCTTATACATAACTTTGCCAGTCCCTGAATGAGACTGACAGGTCTGTAGTTTCTGGGGTTCTCCTTCTTGCCCTTCTTGAAAATCAGGATAATGTATACCAGGTTCCATGCAGCTGGGATCTCTCTGGATTCCCAAGACTGCTGAAAAACCATTGAGAGAGGTTTTGCCACAACGTCAGCTAGCTCTTTGAGGACTCTGGGAAGGAACCCATCAGGTCCCATAAATTTGTAGGGATCCAACTGGAGCAGCAGATCTTGCACAATTTCAGGGTCAACTGGGAGGAAAAATGGTGAAGCTGTTTGAACTGAAAAACTCCGAAAACAGTGAGGGTTAATCTTGGTACTTCTTCAAGTCAAAGATACAAAAATTCCTAGAAGGGAGAGACAAACTTACAGAGAAGCACTCCAGATTTAATTGGCTGAGTATCCTCTTGAAGAAGACATTAAGAATAGTCCTTAAATAATACAAATACTTTTGACCATATAAATCTATGGTCCTTAAAGAATTCAAACAAATTCATATACAAACAAATACTTATAAGCAAATAAAACTGTGTTTTGTACATCAGGATGTGCAGATGTCAAGTAAGGATGGGCCAAAAATCAGATTAGTTGTTCAATGGAAATGAAAAATAAAATATTTTTTCAGTAGTATAATACGAAAAATAGCAACAGGGAAAAAAGTGAAGTCACAACAGAGCAATGACTAAATAGCTTAAAGATTCAATTCATATTTTCTCTTAGTATACAACAAGAAAAATTAAATAAAGCATGGAAAAAAGCAGGGTAACTAAAGGAAATTATACCATTTCAGATGTAAACAAAACTTCAGGAACTCTAATAATTGGCTTCCATCTCCTAAATTTGAGAAAATTCAGTTTTATGCAATCACAGATTTGGTAGCCATAATTTGGTATTAAGTTAAAAATGTTGCAATTATGAGTAGAGAATCACAATTATGATGTTTTAGGAAGGAAGAATATAGTGTTCTGGGCTAGGACCAGTACTGTGACCTCAGGAGTAGGAATGGCTTTAAAGAACAAGCATAATTGAAAAGAAGGAATAATTAAAGACATGAAAATAATTTCTGAATGGGAACAAAGGCACATGGGTTTACAAAGTTTAATTATGCCAGGCAGAAAAAAGGATGAATTCCACCACATCCACCACTCCACCCCTACAAAATAGAACCCCAAGAACAACAGACCTAACCACTGAGTGTCAACTAGCATTTTGACACACTGTCCAAGGGGAAACGTTTTATATAGCCGAGGAAGGCAGAGAATAGAAGTTGGATCAAAGTCATGCCAGGCTTTCACAATGAGAAGGTAAACAAGATTGTATTGAAAAGGAAACTACTGGGCTGAAGTACATCTAAGTTAGAGTTTATCAAAGGTCAGACTTGGTTTCAACTAATGAAATATTTTCCTTTGAGACTTCAGCAAAGACTATAATTTTTCCAATGGTATTTGCTAGAGATGCAAGTAGTCTTTACATGTCAGCTCAATGCAGAACCAGAGTATCACAAAGGAATAAAGAGTGACCTTGAGAAATAAGTAATAGGAATGTGTTGAATGTTAACACTACGAAGGGCACCATTACTTGAGGATCAAAAATAATTTTCACTATTCTGAAACAACAAATGGGAATGGGTTGGAGGGAAGCCTATTATATTGGTATGCTGTTGGACAAGCATGAACCACTGCTGCAACACAGCCATGAGAAGAGCCAAAATGTGCAGACAGCAAATTATGAGTATTGGTGTCTGACACTGTGAAACCCTATCTGAAACACTGCATACATTCCTGGGCATCCCTTGTCAGGAAGGATTATTTGAAAGAGGAGCAGATGAGACAATGATCAGACTAATGGACACTATCCTACAGGAGGCACTGACGCCTGCTTAGCAGGGAAGAGAAAAGGAATACAAAAGGTTTCTAAAAATACATCAGGAAGGAGTAAACACTGGGAGAAGAAAAATAGCTATATAAGGGAAAGTGGCATAAAATGGAAATCTAGACTAGTTACAAACAGTGTTAGTGTAGATGATTGAATTTGGCTTTTATGAGTCAGAAGAGCAAGACTGTGGCACGTCATCCCAATAGTAACACTGGAACAAGAGATTTGCCTGGTATCAACATCCAGCAGGATTCTTACATGGAAGGATTGCAGTCAACAGGGTTAGCTGAGAAGCAGGACACTGTGCCTGGTGGTTCCATGTGTTCCTGGAGGAGGCAGAGGCAGGGCTCCATTTCTGCTGGCATGAATATCAGTTACAGGGGCTGGAACTAGTTTAAACTATGTGGGTATAACCAAACTGTGTACTCTACACCCTCTATGTCATTTCTGATGAACTGTTAATAATGGATTGTGATCATCTGTGGTTCCTGCACATGAGCTGTCAGCCTGGTTTAACTAGAGCTCTGCAGCTGTGCCTAGAATTGAATGAAATGGTGGATGTATGGCAACCTGAAGTGCTCATCTTCTGCCACCAGCAGGGCCTCTCACTCCTGTTCTCCTTTAGCAGTATCATTCATTCCTTCCACTTGAATAGAAGCTCTCCATGTCAATCTGGCTGTTAAGCTTTATGCATTGTTATTATATATACTGTGCGATTATACTATATCACTGCCACACATGCACCACTGACACTGTTTCGTGGTGGAGGAACAGACACTATATTCCCTTTTGGGGACTGGCAGGTCTCTTGACTGCCAAGAACATGTATTCCCCTATAAACTACACAGAACCATCTTCTTGTGGTGGAAGGTTATCTCTAAATTACAGAAAAATCGTATTTCTGCAGGCCATGCATTACATAATAAAGCTATAAATTGTACATAGTTTTACGATGTATTTTCCTTGTAACAGTAAATATCTTCAGTGAGTACAGTGAGTGAAGTATACCAAAACCAGTTTACAGTTAGTGTCTGCATGAGACAAAGCATTAAGCAGATTAGGTGCAGCCATCATTTTATCGTAGATATGTGATTTGGAGAACTGCTCTGTTTAAAAGTTACAAAACCTTTTTGAAGTCTAAGCTCGGATGAAACTAATCTGCACAGGAAGTAAACATTTTTCTTTCATTGTATGTCACTGCTGTTCTTCCATTTCAGCTCCCTAAGAGCTGGTGCCTTTTTAAGTGAATAAATATGCTGCTGGGCCGCTGGAAACTGGTCAGCTGTGTATTCCTCATTTTGCACAGTGATGGATGCTTCCAAAAGGCTTGGGTTTATTCAAGTGCCCGGTCCAGAGCACAGGGCCTCAAGAGTCAGATGTTAATGTTTCACATTCAGTGCAAGTGTGTGAGTAATATGAGATTCACTGGGCCCAGGATTTAGGAAAGCAAGAAGAGAAAATCAATGCTTCTGGCAGAGAAGACAGGACGGACATGAGAGGTAGCAGGGAAGGCTTGGATAGCAACTAAAGGAAAAGCAGAGAAGAAGAAAACAAAAGAAACAGAGGAAGCTGAGCAAGAAAGACATGTAAACACAGGGGGAGGTGGTGTAGTTATTCAAGGAGAAAAGCTGGATGATAAGAGAAACATGAGATACAAAACAACAGAAGATTTGGGAAGCAGTTTGCTGACCATGCAAAGCAGGCTCTACACTCAAAGCATACCTAAATATATTCAGGAACATAGAATTATAGAATCATGGTATTATGGAGGTTGTAAAGGACCCTCAAGTCCAACCATTAACCTGGCACTGCCAAGTGCACCACTAAACTGTGTCCCTAAGTGCCCCAACTACATGTCTTTTAAATACCTCTAAGGATGGTGATTCTTCCACTTCCCTTGGCAGCCTGTTCCAGTGCCTAAGAACCCTTTCTTGAAGAAATGTTTCCTAATATGCAATTTAAACCTCCCAGGTGTAACTTTGTGCCATTTCCTCTTGTCCTATCACTTGTTACCTGAAAGAAGAGACCAACCCCCAACTGGCTACAACCTCCTTTCAGGTAGTTGTAGAGAATGATAAGGTCTCCTCTGAGCCTCCTTTTCTCCAGGCTCAAAAACCCCACCTCCCTGAGCTGCTCCTCATCATACTTGTGCTCCAGATCCCTCACCAGCTTCCTTGCCCTTCTCTGGACTTGCTCCAGCACCTCAGTGTCCTTCTTTTAGAGAAGAGCCCAGAAATACACACAGGACTTGAGGTGTGGCCTCACCATTGCCAAGTACAGGGGGAGGACAATCACTTCCCTAGTCCTCCTCCTATTTGTGATATAAGTCAGGATGCCACTGACCTTCTTGGCCACCTGGATACACTGCTGGATAACAGGTTAAAATTAAGCACGAACCTAATTATTTTTTTTATCCCATTTTGGAACAGAAGGCGGATTAAGAAGAGGAAAAGGCTATTACACCTTGGATACCCAGATGACCATCTGTTTACAATGGAGTTTTTAACTGCAAGTGTCTTCAGAGTGGGAGCTCATTTACTCACTCCTTCACCTTTACACTCTCATTACTTATAGTCTCTGTGTTTTGGTGCTGGTTCTAGAGCAGTGTGGGATTCAGATGGTTTGGGGAATTTTTTTTTCTAATTGGAACAGAGCACCACAAATTTTTCATAAAGCAAATGATAATGATGCAAACCCACCATTTTTTCATCCATAAGAATATTTCCCGTTGACTTCTGCATTTTCAATGTGAAAAAAATCAAATATTTTGAAAAGCATTATCCTGAAGTGAAAGAAAAACATTGCACTTTTAAAATTTACTGTTGACATTTTAAAATAATAATTATTAAAAAAACAGATTGAAGTATTCCATCTTCCTTAAAGGCTTCTGGAGGTTTTCCTTTTCCAAAATAAAATGCTTTTGACATACCCTTGTTTCCATGGAAAGTTTCAGTTTTGACATGAATGGCATTGTTTGACTGAAAAAACAGTCTTACACTGGAAAAAATTGACTAGTTCTTGTGTGGCCACCCACACCCTTTTCTTTCTTCCCAATATCTTTTTCCAGTCTTGACCAGTTATTCCTCTGCCATAAAAACCCTCTGCTCACTAGAAAAAGTAGCAGAGCGAACAAGACTGTTGCTGTTCTGCTGATTACTGTGTGTATCCTCTGCTTTTTCACATCAAACCTTTCCCCACCAAGACCCTGGAGAATGCAGGTTCTAAGGGCAGCCGCCATCTCCCTCTCTGTAGGACTTGTACGATGGAGCAGGATCAAATCACAGATCCCATCCTCCCATCCTGACAGAGGAGACACTTTGCTGTGGTCAGTGGGAGTACCACAACTGGGCAGGTAGTTGAAGATCTCAATTGATTTCAGTTCTGCATTGAAAACAGGAGCTGATTTTAAATTGTCTATTATGGAAAAGTTAAACACAGCTAAACAACACTCAGAGCTCGGCTACTATTTGGCTTCAGGCTATGATGACAGTTAGAGGGGCATCAGGATTGTGGTGGGATGTCTCCAGCTCAGTACACAGCTCAGCACAGCAAGCTTGCCCACAAACTACCTCAGCTCCAGCATGGGATGAGTGGTGGGTGACTGCCCCAACAAGAGGGCTGCTCTGCAGTGGCAGGAAGGAGCAACGAGCTGCAAATCTCACTGAGTGAAAAGAATAAACACTATGACATAGCTCCTCACTGGAGCTTGGCTGGAAGGTGTAAACACTGCCCTTGCAAACCTTTGTGGAACTGCTGCTGGTGTGATTGAACAGGGGCTGGAGCTGCTGTAGAGATGACAAGCCTTGGCAGAAATATTTATGGGTCTGTAGCTGTTTAAAACCAGTAAAGCTGCTTGGCAATCAACTTGTGGTTCTATCTAACCATGTGAGAAGAAGGATCTCTTATCCCTCAAATAGTTTACAATTATCACCGCTCTTTGAAAAAAAATTTAAATCTTTAAAGTTTTATAATATTTATCTCTTAAAATTGTTGTGTTTGTTGTAGCATTTGTCCTTGAGTCCGTGTTTTGAAGGGAATCACAGAATCACAATCTAAGAAACCCATCTGAATAAAACAAAGCTTCATAAAACACTATGTCATGACAAGTAGTGTCACCACTCAAGGGCCAGTGTCACACCACAGGCACACATTAGGGTCAGTGCTGTCTCTTCTCCAAGCATCAGAGGTATCATCCCCACCAGAGCTTTTGATTTTTGTGGAGCTCCCAGGGTCACATGCCCTGAAAGTGTCCCTGGACTGTAACTTGGGGATGATACAACCCCGTTGGAGTGAGTGGTGTCCGTCAGTGATGGCCTCCTCCAAGATGTGCTGAGCACCTGCACTGTGGGAAAGGGGGTCAGTAGTTTTTCTTAACCATCCCCAAGGCAGGGAGGGAGGAGAAGTTGCTAGGATTCAATGGGGCAGTTTCGGAGGCAGTATTTCTCTAGCTCCTGAGAAAAATAAACATCACCCATGAAAGTCACAACAACATCAACACCATGGGGGAAGAGCTTGAGGTGTTACAGATTGGCAGGGATAGGGACACACCATAGGGTTTCTTTGCAACCAGAGCTGCTGGCAGGAACATTCAGCGGAGGTAGGCAAAGAGCCTGCTCTGTAAATCCTTCTCTTTACGCAAGTGTTTCTTTCCTTGTGTCAATGGACATGGTCATCACTGTTTATCCTGGCACAGGCCG
Source organism: Sakesphorus luctuosus (assembly GCA_013396695.1). Taxonomy (NCBI): domain Eukaryota; kingdom Metazoa; phylum Chordata; class Aves; order Passeriformes; family Thamnophilidae; genus Sakesphorus; species Sakesphorus luctuosus. The sequence goes on along the minus strand of VWZD01013508.1, from coordinate 487,475 downwards.
GCAACAGCAGCAAAGCCAGAGGTCTCTTTTGTTTGTAATCTCTGCTGAGCAGATGAATCATTGCTGTGCACCATCAGATCATTTCTGGTTTATAACACCCTGTTCATTTCATTACAAAAATCCAGCCTCAAGTGAAGTAAACTAATTCATCTTTTTCTTGTTGTTGCATCTCTTTTGATATTTAGAATATAACTTCCACAGAAAAACAAAAATTCTACTCTGTGTCTGTGGACAGCTGGCACCAGGTCATAGGCTGTGTCCAGGACTGCACTTTCTGGGCACCAGCCATCATTTCATAGATGAGCTCCTTTGAAACAGACCCCTCTTAGTTGTCCAGTTCATGTCCTATCATCACTGACTTGCTGTTTCATCTTTCTGCAAGAGCAAAATAGTTCTGGAAAGTTTATTATGCCCAGTCCTGTTTGCCTAATGTAAAATTTAAAAGTCCCCTGGTCTCTTTTTATGGTTTCACCAGGGTACACTGTACCTAAACTTCACTGCCCTCAAAGCAGGAGCTGACTCTGTCTCTGTGGTGTTGTGCTGTAAGTGTTCACCTTACAAAATCTTCAGAAGAAACACTAAAATGAAAAGCATGTGTAGTTATCCATTGTATTGCCCAACCACAGCAACCCCAAAAAGAGTAAAGCTCAGGTGCACCAAGGTCAACAAGGATCTTCCCCAGAATTTGGAATGAGGCTGAAATTGTATCTCTCCGCCATGTATACAGTGTGTACAGTGAAAAGTGCTCTGCATAGGAGCTCCAAACAAAGGGAAACTGTTGTTGGGATTAACTCAACAAGCGTAACACAGCTCATGCTCTTCTAAGATATTGTATTACAATTTCTACTGTCTTTCTATGTTCTTTGTTTTTCGTGGAACTGTGAATTTCTTTGACTCAGTATAGTTCTGAGGAATAGTCTACAACTACAGCTGGTGGACAAATAACAGCTGAAGTGTAAAGCAGGAGTAAACTCTTTCTTAACATTTTGGGAGGACATTGCTATATGTGTTTGTATAAACTCAGGTTAACTCTGTCATGATGAATACATCCACTTGTGGGACCATTGCCTAATTTCACAGAAAAGATCACTATTGGTGAGTCTTGGGTTTTTATTACATGTTCTTATTCCATGTACTTATTCTGAATCCATTGGTAATGTTGTTTTATTGTTCCTTATGAAGAGGTAAATATGGTTACGGACTCCAGTTCTGTTTTTCCTCACCTACAGTTCAGGGACACTGTTGTAAAATGACACAGCACAGCCAAGGCAGGTCAGAATCCAAAGCTCTGGATTTTGAGGTTGCTCAACCATGCAAACTGGGCAATGTGTTTTGGGAAGAGACCCCTTTCTCTTCAGTCACTAAATATCATCAAATACATAATCAGCTGTGGCACTGAAACGAAAAAACAAGACTTGTGCCTGTGACCTCTGTGAACAGCAGCAAAACAGATCACTACCTTGAAAAAAAGAACCTCGCAAGAAGATCAGTCACCTCCGTCCTACCTAATGCGTGGAATGAAAAACAGCCAGAAGTTTATTGAAAAAGCAGCCACTGATAGGTACATTCTGCCTGATGTTGTGCATTTGCCAATCAAACTAGTGTGTTATTCTCATCTTTTCACAAAGGACAATAAGGAAACAATGGCTTCTAAGTCTAATAAAAAAATCCCTTTAATAAAGCATCTAACATGCTCTGTCTTCAAAGAAGAAGTTTTCTGTCATTCAGATCTCCTTAGTCACATAAAGGAAGTGTTTGCCAGTGTACAATATAAATACTAGTTGAATGTAATTAACTAGCCTTTGTGGTGTCTAACATAAATCCATAGTGCTTCACTTTATCAATTATCCAATCCCATTTAAAAGGTTTGGCCAGGCTAGAGAGTACTGAGAGGCAGAAGCAGGTATTTTTTCTGAAATATCATGATTTCAGGCTGTAAGTGCTGAAGAGACCAGAGTGCTGTGGGAAGGAGGCAGAAGCAACCATGAGATTCCGAGTTCTCCCTACTATATTAGGTAACATGGAAATGGAGAAAGCTGTGCAGCATTACAAGTAGGATGAAGAATGGTATGTTTCTCTCTCACCCTCTTCACTGTATTTCTCTGTTATACATATTCCAAGCAATTTATGGCTAAGTTTTAAATTCTGTTTGGAAAGTGATGGTTAGCTAAAGGTTGGTGACAATAATAGCACATCTGACTAACATGTTATCGCTTCTCTTACAGCTCAGGGTGGCATTGAACTGAAGGTGTTGACCTCTTATCACTGTGCAGAGTAGTTAGTGAGCTGTGGCATCCTGAATCTAGTTCTTTTACAATATAGATGTCTAAAAATCACTGCCCCCTTCAAAGCCAGACCACCTGTAGGAAGAGATGACAAAGAACAAATGATGAAGGGATATTAGTTATCCTCTAACTCTTAGAAACTTATGCATCAAATAATTTACAGTACAGGCAAAGCTGGAGGTTCCACAGCATCCAGGTGGGTCTGAAAAGAATGATGACTGATCTTGTTGCCATCAACTTTATCCTTATCTTTGCAATCTTCCTGCATCTTACCAGCATCACACCAATTGTAAGTAGATTGTTAGTAATTAACTGATAATAATTTTCAATGGTGTTTGAAATACTGGTGTTGAGAGGAACACAGCATGTGATGGTGTGTTACCTGCTCACTGTTAACACCAGGCATATGAGCACTGTTTTCCTACATGTGTTAAATGTACCTTGGTTCTCAGTCCTCTTTGACATTAAATAGGTGTCTCCACTCTCTCCAAATGCAGTGAGGGGCATCTTTCCAGTGCCTCCAGTTGAATCAGAAAAAATGGTCAATAATGCATTCCTACAAATTAATCAAGGTAGTGACAAGCAGCCCTTACTGCAGCTGTTGCCACCTGATGAGTTTTTAGAGACTGGCAATCAAGCGCCTTATCCTCAGTATGCATTAGTCTCTTGACATGACAGAAGACTTTTCATGGACATGCTCCTTTTTTCTGCATGGTGCAAGAAAAATGAAGCTCCTCAGATGGAGCTTTTCAGCTTGCTAGAATTGAGCCTCATTGTACTCTTGATGGCATTTGGGCAAATAACTGTTAGTGCATGTTGGTGCCAGGATCAGGTTTAGTGAAATGAGGAAAGAGGTTGTATGGTATGGTTGCTTGAAGCACAAGGAAGCTGGATTAGTTGACTTCAGGCAGATAAGGCCAGTCTTTCTCATTAAGCAGATCAGGCAGTCTATCATAAAGCTATTGGAGGACCCCATCATGAGATTTGCTTCCATTTGCCTGACCGGCTGATACAATTTTTGTAAGATGACCCAAAGCACACACATGCACCTCTGTGGAAGAAGAGTCCATTCAGCAGACTGTCTCATGCTCTGCCATGTATGTAGTCATTTGTGTGTGCTGACATCCCAAAAGAGCTCATGATCAATTGAGGCAGGGAATGGACAAAAGCCTTGCTCTAGCAATCATCTATTTGCTTGAGTTTCCTGAATCCAAGTTTCATTCAGGTGGGTTCATATTTTCCTCCCAGCTTTGTAATACACACATGGCTACCCAGATGTCTGCTGGATTGTCAAGTCCTTGAAACTGTTCTTCTCACAACAAACTTGTGAACTAATGTGAAAAGACTCCTTTTTACCACCCCCTTCTTCCTCCTGACATTACTCTAAAAGGGAGTACAGTACTCATGTCTCTAGACAATGGCAGTGTCGAGATGGAAACACTGGGAGGAAAAGAGGTGATATATCTTCTAATACAGTAAATCTCTTTTCAAATGAGTGATATTTTCCTGAGGCCTCTATATTTGGAACAATTATTATTTTTACCTACATGCAAGATTGAAGTGAGTGGTAATGTTCTCAACTCATCAGCTGCATCAAAACTTGTAATCTGCGAATTGGGAATTAGTATTTATTTTACTCATCCCATTAACCTAATTGTCTGAAACCCTCCAGAAAGACTTAAACTTAACTTCTAAACTTGTTCATACATTAGGTATTATAATAAATCAACTTATTTAACATAAACCAAGCTCTGATAGAGTTAATAACATAATTTATTATTTCAATAGGAAATTAACAGCAAAATTGCTAAAAGCATGGACAGAATCCTCATTATAAAATATCAGAAGTAACAACAAATATCTTAGCAGTTGGATGCCCAATATACTATGAAAGGGCATGGTAATACAAAATAGCTTTCTCCTAGATAAAGAGGTGTTGTGTCAAATTTGAGAAGTTCATTATGCCTAGTCTTGTTAAGTGTTTTTCTGTGTTAATGGACTTCTTCCGCTGGGCTACACAAATTGTCAAGTCTTTGAGGATATCAAATTCTAATTGTCATGGACTCTTGTGCATGGACTCAGAGCCAGACTCAAAAACATCTGGTTACAGCAGTAACTTTTGTAAAGGTCTGTTAGATCAATAACACTAACTTTCAAAAATTCGTAATGCAAATAAAACAGGCAAGCACTGCAGAGGTGGCTAGGCTTTAACACAGTCCTAATAGGCAGAATTCCCTGTAATTCCATGAAATTTCTGCTGCAGAACTGAAGACAATGAGAATTTTGATTGAAATGAGACTATGGGATGTGGACCATGGTAGCTGGAGAAATAGTTCTTGGCCTTTTGATCATGTCTTTCATCTGTCTGTGTTTTTCTAAATTATGAAAACCAGCAAACAGCATGCAGCATTTCATAGTCACTATGTCTGAAATGTAAATAAATACCTTTTCCTAGCAACCAGGACAAATTTTTAAATTCAACCTTCTTAGCTAAAATTCAATCTGCAAAGTGCATCTAAAAAACACAGAATACAGATGCAACATTGAATTCTGTCAATACATTTCAACAATGTGTTCGGCTTTGTAAATTTTTCCTACGTTCATTAGTGACATTTTGTTAGCTAAAATGGTGCATTCGCGGAAGACATTGTGAATGGTCAGCATATATCCATTTGTTTATGAGTATTTGAACATACTGTCACCAAAGTGAGTAGATGGTTTTGACACCCTCTCCTGCTTTGATGCCTTTGAGCTTACAGCACCAGACATTACATTAGCAATCTTTCCTAGATGTGCCTAAAGTTAAATGTTGCCCAAACTTACAGCTTTTGTGATCTAATGATAAAGGAGTCTATATTACCTTGCAAAAATACTGAGTGGCCTAAAAAAGAGCAATACTTGCAAAATAATGAATTTTGTGAGAGCTACAAGTTATTTTTAGCACAAGCATTTTCTAACTGCTATGCTTTAAAGGAAATTTCTGCTATGAAAAAAACATTCCAAGAGCAGACATTTGACCCATCCTTGTGTTTGTAAATACAGAGATTACCATAAAATGTTCTTGTTTATCAAACAATCACATCTTCCTGAGAGCTGTTTGACTTTCTTTTAATTCTGCAATGGCTCAGTGTTCACTGGCTTTGAGAGTTTACTCCCATCTCTTCTGTTTTACAGAACTCGAGGAGCCAAGCCATGTCAGGTGGTGACAGAAACCTTCCCCAGACCCTCCTTAAGTAAATGGCATCCCTCCTGCTCCCTCACTTCCACCTTTTGATTTTCCTTATGTATATCTGTAACAGGGAATGTGAAAAAGAGAAATAAAGAAAAATCCTCAACCTCTCTGGCTGAAAGGGAATTTTTCCAAATCACCAGCCACACCTAGTGCAGATCTCTGTGGTCCTGGTGGACCAATATTCCAGTGCCATCCACAGAACCAGCCAGTCGATTTTCATTAATTCCTCATGCCATTACAATGCCCCTGACTTGTGCTCCTCTGAGGTGCACACTACAGCTCTGACCCACATGGGGAGTTTCCCAGTGCCTTTGGAAAAGCCACCCCCACCCTCCTTCCATCACACACTGTTCAAGAGAGTCTCACTATATAAAACCTACATCTTCTTTTTGCCTATTTCTGTACCCCTGGAGGACAGAATGTGCTATCTATATTTAGTGAAAAAATAAAACTGTCCACATTGTGCTCCATTTAAAGTCCATGGAGAACTTAGTTTCTGATTTTAACGTGGAAAGGTTAGTGTTACTTCTTTCTCCCTGTGCTGGAGCTGCAACCTCTGAGCTGCTGCCCTTGAAGCCCCAGCACTAAGTCAAAGCCTTTAAATCAGAGAGCTCTGTGCACTGGCATACAAATGCCAATGGGCATTATAGGAAACATGTTTGAGTAGTCAAAGAACAAGGAAAATAAAGATAATATAAATTATTACCAGTTATATAAAATAAAAGAGAGTGCAGTGTTATGCTGCTGGGCTGTATTTTGGTGCTGATTTATATTTAACCTACTTAAATAAACTGCAATGGCTGTTCTGTGAACACAAAAATGGATTGAAAGTTTCCATTTGATTAAATAAGGAGAAGAAATTACCCCGTGGCTAGTCTGTACATTCGCTGATCAACAATGAAATCTCAATGGAAACTAGTGACCTGCCACTGTCAACACAACCAATTTGATCTGAACTTGAAGGGGGCAGTCATGCAAGCACTGCTTTGGACATTCATTTAACAGCACTTTAAAGCACAACTCTCTTCAGCTCATGCCGTTTTCCATGTACCATTGGCTCTGGCTGTGGAGACTGAACAGGATCAGGTTATGCCGAGCTGTTGTGCAGCTGGGGGAATGTCCTGCACCCTGGAATTCCCCACAGGGAACAGGCAGACTGGGAGATGGTGTGGTTAGTGCCTGTTCCCAGGGTCAGGCAACCTGGATGCTGGGGAGAAAAGGGGTAGGTAGCATAGATGCCAACTGCTCTGCGCCAGCAGGAGCCAGAGAAAGCAGCCTGAGGAACATCTCCTCTGGGTGCAAACACCTGCAATCATCCAACCAGGCAGGGCCCAGCTCCCCAGTGCCTGCCAGCCCCAGCTCTTCACCAACCATGCCAGAAAGGGTCAGCTCCTTCCAGTCACCCCCTGTGTCCAGCTGCTGATCTTCCCTCAAAACTTCACCTTTTTTTTTTAATCCAGTTCAGACACCCTGGGGAAGACACAGGGGACTTCCACACTTACCAGTTGAACTCTCTCAGCCTAGAAAGATAAGATCCAGCCTAAGCCCTTCCAAGCTAGAATAATTGCTGACATGCGTTGTCTTGCATGGTTGAATAAAAAGGCTGCTAAAAAATTAAAACTGCAGATTTAACATCTTGGTAAGTCTTGCAACCCTTTTGCATTTTTTCCCTAAACACCAAATGCTGAAAATACAGTTCCAGAAGAATTTACAGTAGAATATTCTGCTTCCAGCTTCCCTCCAGGCAGAAACTGGACTGAAGGAGATGTATTTAACCCATATAAAGAATTTTATCATAAACAGCCAACCATCCTCCCACTGCTTTCTCAGACCACTAGTCCATGAATTATCCTCTATTTCAAAATTCATTATCTCACATGTGAAAAATGCTCAACACTGATTGCTTAGTTTAGGAAAAAAGTTGCTGTGGAGTTTTGTTAGTTCTGGGTTTTTTTCTGGAAATGTAAGAGTACTTGCTTTCTCTTTCCAATATTTATCGGCTCTTTGAATTCCATTTCTAAATTTGAAGGAAGAAATAAAAGTAAGGCTGCTCCAAGGTAACATCTCCATGCCTTTTTGCAGGACTTGCATATTTTCCATGCTCTGAAATCCACATTGATTTGCCCCGTAGAAACAGAAAATCCTTCTCCTTTGGGGGAGATTAAGTGATCTGTGGGTCTTTCTCAGGCAATTTCCTGCCTGATTAGGAATTGTGATCAAAAGAACCCTAAAAACCTCTTTGATTTCAGATTTCCCCACAGATCTTGCTTTTTAAGTCTCAATATTTTTGTCACCTTTCTTGGCTATTGCTTTTATCATCCTTGGAAACACTCTGGATCTTTTGAATCTCCTGAATTTTAAATCATTTGAATCTCAGCTCAGTCTTTATATTTTTCTCTGCATTTATCTTTTGCAGGTACTCTTACTTTCAACCCTCCTTTCTTCCCTCAGCTGCTGCTGCTGGTGCCAGCACAGTTCTCTCTGCTTTATTATCTTCCAAAATAAAGCCTGGCACACGGGGAATGCCAGATGCCAAAGCAGTTGTGCTACGGGAGACTTAAATTGCATATTAGGAGAAATTTCCTCCCCAAAGGTGTTGTCAAATGTTGGAACCAGCTGCCCAAGGAAGTGGTGAAGTCACCATTCCTGGAGGTATTTAAAAGAGGTGTAGATGTGGTGTTTAGGGACATGGGTCTGTGGTGCACTTGAAGGTGCCAGGTTAACAGCTGAACCTGATGGTCTTGGCGATCTTTTCCAAACTAAATCATTCTGTAATTCTATGCCACAAAATGAGAACCATGGCAGCTGTCTGTGCAACCAACATCCAAAGACCAAAAGCAGGGAGAAAAAAAACCCCAACAAAACAGCCTTTTCCTTTGTAATATTAGGTGAGAGCAGAAGCTTATTTGCAAAGTTTTGGTTGCTGTGCCTCCACCTTTCCCTAATTGAAGAAGAAACAGTGACAATCAGACTTTTCTTCTCTCCTTCACTAAACATCTGATTCTTCAGTTCACAAACAAAGTTTTAGGGGAAAGCATGTTGCAGGCTGGGAAGTCCCAAATGTGTCTGTCTTTTTGACTGATGCTAAAAATGGAGTTTTGTATACATCATCTCTAGGAATGTTAGTGTGTGTCAGATTTCCCAGGAATTCCTTTTAATGCTGGATGAATTTCAGACAAAATTAGCACTTTTTCTTGTACAGCAACAAGTTGGGAATGGTGTTTTAGTCATTGCAATTGCAAGCACTGTTACAAAAGAAAAATATCAAGTAGGAAAATGCATTTACAAGTCCTCTTTAGCCTGACCTGGGGCTTTATTTAGCTTGCAGAGACCAGGATCAAATATCTCCTTTCTCCTACAATTTCCAGGGTTACTTAGAATCCCCAGCTTTTTTATGTCTGTCTTCCTCTGTTAAAGGTGAAACTGTTCTACTTCATTTATTTTTTTCAGTCTTCAAATCCTTTCTTGCTCTTAGTTTCTTCCCATCTCTGACAGCTAGGGAGAGAAGGATTGTTCCCCCTCATCTTGGGGGCTTCTCTGATCCTGCAATTCCTTTGGATTTCTTAATAAGCATGTTTCTGCCAGCCTGAGAAAGTCTCAAAACTTTCAAAATCATACTCATATTTTAGAACTCATTAGACACTGACAATGCTGACATATTTTAAACTCATGCCTCCCAGTTTGCTGTTAGCTTTACAGCACCTTCATATGACTAGCTAATAATAAGGGCTGTAGATAATAACTCAGTCACAACCAAGATGGCTTTGAGAACATTTTTTCTAAATTACCTGCTTCACCGTGGGAAAGACATTAAGATCCTTTGGGGGACTGGGTAATAACTCACAAATTGGCCTGTACATTGTCAGGAGGAGACAAAGTCAAGGCATACAAGATAGGAACAGTCTGTCTACTTGGAAAAAAAGCAGGGCAGTGTTTGCTAGCAGGTGAAGTGGGAATAATTTCATGCCATGGAAAATGAGGCCCCAACACTGCTGTGTTAGTGGAGTAAATCGTGCTGCTATCAATATACTAATAAAAAACTGGAGCATTGGCTGTGAGTACAAGGAACATGGTGACCTCATGAAGTGCAACTCATTTTGGCTAGGAGAACTTGAAGGAATGATTAACTAAAACAAGAACATTTTATTAGACCTTTTATAACATAATCTGAAAAGAGTGGGTGGGGAGAGGTGTGGTTTTACATTTCTGGGAGGCACCAGTCCTCAGAAAGGGTAGGCTTGGTCTCACTGCTCAATGGGTTTTATGCTTTCTTCTCCCATGTTCCACGTTTTCTATGACGTTTTGGTTACTGGCATAGTTTATTATGCTTAGCACAACCCTTTGTTCTGTGAGGAAAGGATTAAAAAGTATCTGAAGTCTGCCTTCAGTGCGCAGAGCTATAGACCACTAATACCTGATTATTGGTGTTCAAAACACAGGGCAAAGGTAAAGAAGCACCAAATGGAAACACTCAAAATACAAAATTGAGGATGATGCTGGTACTAAAGTAAAAGTAGTAACTTGTGGATCAAAACTACTTTCCAGAGTTGTTTTCATGAGGTTCAGCCCCCAGAGTATTACTATTCTGTTCAGAACTACAGATCCACTTGTTAAATGTTCTCAGGGCATTTTCACTGAGAAAAAAATCATTGCCAATGGACTGGGGTTTGGGGAGGAGGCTGTACACAGAGACCCTCCCAGATGCAGGGGTTTGAATTGCCCCATCGTTCTCATATTGGTTGTGAGTCATCCACATGTAGTAATGCAATAATCATATTACAGGCAGCCTCAGGTAGCTGAATGTTGCTTTGTGGTGGCTGAGATGTAATCCCTGTCCCACTGGTAGCATGTTAGGCTCTTAGGCTGGCTTGTGTCATGCCAATTACAGATATAACAAGTTGCAATAGGCACGGAAGTAATAACTCAGATCACCAAAGAGAATGCCTTACAAGATTCACACACACAAAGATCATCTAAAGCTGATGCTCCAAGTTTCAATTTGAAAAGCAAGGGCTGAGATCTGAGAGCATTGCCATTTCCCTGGAGTTAGACATATGCCTCACTTCAGGCCTGCACAGACTGGGGCTGACTAGACTCACATCTCAGAACCAAAACCCTGAAAAGACTACAGAGATAAGGAGATATGAATATGATACTAATTTATGTCAAAATTAGGGAGTTCTAGATCAGTCCAGACATTTTTCAAGGATGTGGTGTTTCCTGTAAGTATGAAAGTAGAATACAAGAGAGAGAAAAATCAGAGCCAACTGTTCAGAAGGATCCACCGTAAAAGACTCTCACTGAAAATTGTTTAAACTTAGAGCAGGAGAAAGAATGTAGCCATAAACTGTAACAAGTGGGAGTTCAACAACGTTTGAGAAATACTATGTAAAACTCAGCTTTGTGTCTGTCTTTTCTTTCAGATATCTGCAGTTATAGCAAGTAGGAGAGGGTTTTTCGGTAAACCTCTGCTTGTGTGCCATGTCTCCAGCTACTTCACTTCTTTCCTTCACTTATACCTTCTGCAAGAAAACAGTTTCACAGAGAAGTAAAAACAAATGGAAATTAAAAGTGAGGCATATCTCAACGACATAGCTCTATAAAAGGGCATTACTCAGTAGCATTGAAAATAAATCAGAAAGAAACAAATCCAGGATTTACTGCTCTTGTCAGCTATTTTGGATGAATCAGATCCAAACCCAAATCTGATCTCTCATGCCTGGGAGAAAGAGTGGTACTTAGTCACGTAGTTAGGGACAGTAATGCTTCAGGCTGGGATGGTAGCGTGCCTCAACTACCTCCTCCTTTTGCAATCAGTCCCTATGCTGAGTCTGTATATACTAGAGAAACACATTACCCTCAATCATTGTTTTTCAGGGCCCATTCTGCAGAGTTGTTGACCCTGGCCAGTCATCTGGGTTCCTATGGTGGGGAGGCAGCCACATGGCTCTGCAGGGACTGACCCCCCTGAACACAGGGCCCTTATGAATCCCTTATGATTCATGGACCATTTCCTGTGGCCTTGATAATCACTAGTGATCCACATCATTAGGAATTACTGGTGGGGGTGTCTGCAGTTTAATACTCACTGACACATCATCCAGGTGGGTGACTTGAACATAAGCAGCCAGTAAGCACATTGTGATGTTCAGCCTTTGTGCCATGCTGCAGAATAGTGATATTTCCATTTAAATGCCTGGCAGGAAAGCAGTGTACTGAGCAGAGTACAGGACACAAGTCAATCTAGTTCAGTTCAATACTCTTGTTTGAGAGTTATTGTGGACTAGGCAGAAAGCAAAATAGCCTGCAGCTTGCAGTACTGTTCTTTTCCTAAATGATCCTGAATGATTTAATTGATGTAAGCTACTCCCTCCATTTAGTTTGAGATCTGAATTGCTTATGAACCCAGATGAGATGTCATTGTGTGCATTCAACAATATCATGACATTTTGCAATTGAGCATGATTTGTGAAGATGGACTACTTGAGCTAACCAGTGTGTGCCCTTGTGGCTGAGAGCTGAGGTCTAGCTGGTGCTTTCTCTGTCCTTGCACACACATCAAAGCCCCTAATTTAATGTCTACATTAAATTAAACAATAGATCCATGCATCTATTTTAAGGATCAACATGAGTCAGCAAGGTAAGACCATGAGCAAGTGTCAGCCAGGTAAAGAGGAATTTTCAGCCTGGGAAACCCAAGTGACTGACAGGGATGTTGCACAATGGGTTTTCCACACAGGTAATATGTAGAGACGTGGTCATCTTAGGAGAGGAATTGAGCACCAGAGCATGCCTTAGGCACTCCACGCTACCCTCTGAAAATTTCATCTTTCTCTATTGATTGAACACCAAGGGGTTTAGTTCCCTCTAAAAACAAGCCCTAATCTCCAGAGGTTTAGTTGGAAGCTGAAGTGCAGGCAGTTTGATCTCTCCTGAAGAGGATAGTGGGATCAACAGAACAGCAGAAACATACACTGATGTGCTCTGCCTGCTGCCAGGTCAGCAGGGTAAAAGGGGACTTTTCAAGGTCAGAGACAGTTCATAGGTATTTTCTGGCTCCTCTGGTTCAACTGAAGGGAAAACAGGATCAGAAAAGGCTCTGTGTAAAAGGGCAAAGGAATTGGGGGGGGGGGGGTTGGAAAAACTTTCCCCTGGTTTACAGCTTCTGTTCCAGGATTCAGTGACTTGTACATGAAAGCACCATTTTTCAAATGTGCTTTGTCATAAAAAGGCTGTTACAGGAAGTGGGAGAAAAAAATCCCTTCAGGGAGCAGGACTCTGACTCCAGCCCAAAGATGGTCACACAGTTCCTCAGGTGCACGTGTACAAACGACCTTGCTCTGAAAAGGGAGAGACAGTGGATGTGCAGCTGCCGGCACTCACTGCCTCCAGCTCCACTCATCCCTGTTAACCACTGTTTTGGAACAGTTGCTTAGATACCACAAGAGCCTGGCTTCAACTTTGGACAAGTTAATTTGACATTAAAACTTGACAATACCAAATGTATTCCAGGGTTGAGACACACTTACAGACGAAAACCACAACATTGGTAGACAACTCAAATGAACAAACCTCCCGTCAGAGATCTGGTTGAGACCCTCCCTTTCTTCTCCTCAGGCTCTCAAGGATCATAGCAATAAGACCCACACGTGAAATTTCACATGTCCTTGGCTTGCTGGAGCTAGGCTGAGTGCCAGCTCCATCCATCCCTGGCCTCAGCTCCTCGAGGGGTCTCCAGGGCCAACTTTACATTTGCCAGTCCTTGCAGTGACAAGACTCTACAATTCAAAGGTCATGGCTGCAGACCCAATGCCATGCCACCCTTAGTGTTTGCATGCTTTTCTAGGAGCCCCCTGATATTAAAGCTTTCTGGCTCATCATTCATTTCTGCAAGGATTTACGTTAATGAAGATACCATTTTAGACACCACTTCAGGATGACTTAATTACCTGAGGGGAAAAAAAAACCAGCAAAGAAAAATGGGATTGCATGAGTAACTCCCCCTCCCACACTCTCACCCATCCCATTCAGAGTCTGCTCCTGTTCAAGTTGTCAAGGTCGCTTCAACCTGCAATTAGTGATGCTCTTAGCCTCAAGCAGTACAAATAGCTGCAAGACCAAGAAATAAACATTTCTTATTGTTTTGTAGCTTTTAGAGTTTGTGTTGCTTTACAAATTATCAACAATAATAAGCAATCACAGACCCCAATTAGATAAAAGGTCATTTATTTCTCATACTTATTTCTCTTGCATCCAGAAATGCATATTCTCATTTAGAAATGAATGGGATCTGGTGACTGCACTTCCTGAAGTGCTTTTGTGACTGATACCTCAAAAAAACCTCCTGTGATTTTTCCCTTATTACTAATATATTGACAGTTGTGCAGGACTTTGCTGCAGCAACGTTTCGTGTTGTACCTTGGTGACTTAGTGACCATCGGGGCAAGCACATGAGAGCTTTGTGGGTTCCTCTCAGAGCAGACACATAATGCTGGGCTATTCTTCCCATGAAGTGGTTACATCCATGATTTGATACAGTCAGAAACACAGATTTGAGTAGATTTCACTTTCTGTGAGAACATTCATCAGATAGAAGTTCACTGGATCGTCTTGAAGTCTTTAGTTGAATAGTATTCCCAAGAAGAACAGTGGAAAGGAGCCCCAGATTAGTGGGAATCAGAGCACTCTTTCATTGTTTTCTTGTTAATATATCTCCCTTCATTTGGAATGTCCCTTAACTCCTTGCAACAGCTGAATAGCATGGCCCTTATTTCCCTTGGGATCATATAAAATGGTGTAAAATGCCACTGAGAACAAACAACCTAAGAAAAGTGCTGTAGACAACATTTTAATAAGCTTTATCAGATGATAAAAAATATAATGTTTTCCTCTGCAGACATGGGGAAACCACGAATCTTGATCTTGTCAGTGGCTCCGTGAGAGAATGAAGGAAAAACTGAGAAAGGGTAAGAGTTTTCAGTGCCAGTTTTCACCTCTGAAAACCAGAATAGCTCTCTTATTTGGCCCGTACAAAAACTTTGTGTCTCTACAGAGATTTCTCATGTTCTTTCTAGTAATATCTAATTGTATAAGAAACTGTAGTTTTGAGCCATACTGACAGACTGAAGCAGCAACTGCATCACAAACAGGGTATTTATTTTTGCTACCATAAACTTCAGAAGAAAATCTCTTTTAATGAAATCTTGTCCAAAAAGGTCTCCTGAAAACAAATATATATCTTTAAAAATCCCTTAGCTATTTAAACAAAAAAGTGTTTTCTCAGTTAGGCATACTCAGTTTTCATAATCAAAGGTATGAAGGATTGAAAGGAAGAACTGAAATTGAGAGTATTTATCATTATTTATCTCTAGGCAAAGGGCAGATCATAAAATCAGCTAGAACAAGGGTGGGTTGGATCTTAGGAGGCTGCCTTATGGCTCTTTGCACTTCTGGAGTCTCAGGAGGTATCTTGCAGTTGGAAAGCCTTTCCCTGTGTGTTCATGATTGCCCAGCTTTACTGATTTTTCAAGCTACCTCCTGTGTGCCATTGTGAAATATTTCAGTTTGTGAACTCGGGAAGAGCCTTTACAAGAAAAATTAGGTAAAACAAATTCATATTTGTTATGGCTAATATGGAAAGGAAGGGAAAAGAAGGGAAAGGAAGGGAAGGGACTATATACTGCTTCAACCAATTTTTTTTCTGAAGGGGTATGTTACAGTACTCTCAGTAATGTATTAAAAATCAATATACTACAAGGGTAAATAAACAGAAGTCATAATTTCTTATCTAACAACAGAACAGTGAAGCTCAGATAAGGACAAAATAAACAGGCCATTTGTAAGTTAACCGTAAGATTTATAAAGACAAACTAATAGTTTATTAACTCATAACAGTAAAGTCTGCATCTATCAGGATACCTGCTGACAGATTTATTTTTGAGTTTAACTGGAAGAATATGTTTTTAGACAAGGGCAATATATTTTTCTTGTAATTTGAAAGTTCAGCAGGAAGAAATAACTCAGTCTTGCAAAAAAATTCCTACAGCAGTGCTGTGGTTTTATGAGCAAAAGATTTTACCAAGATTAGTGCTCATCAAATGTTAAAAAAAGAGAGGTTTGCTTTTTAAAGAAAGGCATTGCTTAAAAAAATTGTGATTCTATTATAGTCCCTGCAATCAGACTAGCAAAATAAGAGGTCTAGAGGTATATTGGGAATGGGGGTTCCCAGAGTAGGAAAGTTTTTAGTAACATTTAAATATCTGCGTTCTTCTGTGATGATAAGATCCCTTATCAAAAACATGTTTCAGTTTTGTGTGATGCTTAGGAAATACAGAAAGGTCCAAATTTGAACTTTTCATCTAAAATGGTTTTTGTAGTCAGGAAATCAGATCCTGGCCCATGGATGCTCCCTGGGGCTGACTGCCTGATACCTCCATGGTAGTGTGTGCCCTACGAGCAGCCCTTGGTCTGCTCTATCACAGCAGTCGTGCTGAGTGGATGTGGCTGGATAGATCTGGTGAGACTATGGCAGCCTTCACCCAAGCAGGGAACTAAATTCAAAATGTGAAGGTCAAATATGTCATCCTTAAATTTGATGAAGAGAACTACAACAGCCCATAGTAAACAAATACAGTGTGGTTTGGAATTGGCCTCCCACCCCCCAAAAATTACTGAGAATATTAGGGTTTTTAGTAAACAAATTTCATCACAAAGAAATAGGTGGCCACCATAGGAAATATTCATGGCATTAGACAAGCAACAAAAACACATTTTGACCATAAATATTTTCTATTTTGAAATATTGTTACAATATTCTATTAGTTGCAGGAGCTGATATTCAGCTGTTTTCCATCCAGGCTCCTCTGTGGCTTGGAGTTCTTAGTCACAGAACATCACACTAAATGCACTGCAGAACTCAGTGAGGGGAGAGGTACCACATTATGGGAGATGGGATGTGGCAAGAGACTCTGCCTAGGGAAGGAATGGAGTGGGGAGGCAAGGATCCTGCTCTGCCAGTGGGCTTTAAGCAGAGACAATTCAGAATTTATGATCTGGCTGAAAAGATTCTGATTGACTCGTTAAGTTGTTTGATACACACCAAGATCTCCTTCTCTTTAACAGAATTGCCTGATACAGCCTCAAAACAGAACAGTTTTACTGGACCAGCAGGCAACTGAGACTGCACATTTTTGGGACCTAGGGCAGGACAGGGCAGTGCATCTGGAAAAGAATTGTAAATAACCTTCAACTTCTCTGCTCATCTGTGTCTTGAAACAAGAGCTGAGAGTGTGGTCCAGCAGGCAGGCAGGCTGGTAGATCTGGGATATCGGGACCTTTGTGCTGCTATTTGCAACAATGGTTATACATGTTATAAACTGCTTTGAAGGACAGCAAGGATCAGGAATAAATGCTATTTCCTTACATTGTTGGATGTTTATTTTCTATTTCAGGCAGAGAACAGATGGAGGCAGCTGGGATTAGGAGTGGCATTACAATATTCTTTGTGTTTATGTTATGATTCAGTTTTTCAGCTATTTAACAAGAGGAATCATGCTTCAATCTTAAAAGCAAACAACAAAAGTGTGTTTTGAATGTTTTTGTATTTTCAAGTAGAGTAACAAATATTTTCATTGAAATGAAGACATTAAACTGTGAGGGGAAAAGGCCTAAGTTTAGATCTAGATATAGCTAAGTATGGCATAATCTTCTATGTGACTTATGTTACAGATAGGTGTCTCTTACCTATCTGTAACATAAATCCTATGAACTTCAAGCCATCCTGAAATAAACTTACTTCTCAGGATAATGTCACATATATTTCTTAGATGTTAGAGTTTGACTGGTTTTAATTACTGCCCAGTGGAAAATTTTATGGATTTGAAATAACATCTTTGCCTCTAAAAAAACACACTCATGCTCTAGTAAAAGATTCACTGTATCTGCCCAATGACATGAGACATCCAATTGCACTAAGGTCACTGCTGTTGCAGAAAAGCTTGCTTGTTCCTGTCCTCTTTCCCTTTATCTCCTCATTACTGATCCTCTCCTGATTTTGACCTTCAAGCAGCAAAGAAGATGTTCAAGGCCAGGCTGGATGGAGCTTTGAGCAACCCGGGCTAATGAAAGATGTCCTTCACCATCACAGGGGCTTGGAATGAGATGATCTTTAAGGTCCCTTCCAACCCAAACCATTCTATGACTCTATGAATCTGTATTTCAGTTCTTGGAGAGGAAATGTTTTCCTTCTGTGGAGCCCACAGTTACATTAGTTTTCTGCTCAGTCTCTGAAGTTCAAAAGGCCATATATGCTTGAGAAATACAAATTAAAATATAAGCTGCAAATTTACTACAAATTATATTGCTATTCCTAAAACTCTTTTATTTTTGGTGGGGGGAATACTCACCAAATGCCCTATTTTAACTGGTTTCCTATGTATATATGAGCTGCTTACACCTTACTTGTTCTGATTATGGAAATGTTCATGTTTATCACAACTAATCCATCTCTCTCACTTCAAAAAATAACTTGGAGGAAGAGAAAGGGATTGTTTGCTGAAGGGACTGCTGGTTGTACTTAGTCCTTGGAAAGGCAGGGAAAAAAATGAGGAGAGAACGGAGCAGGAGCAGAAGCAGAATAAAGTGAAGGAAATAAATAAAAGAGAAGGAAAAGATCCATTCCCAATGCTGCAGCTTTTTAATCTGGCCTAAGTGTCAGCCTTTGGAGTAGCACTTGAGGATTACTCGTCCCTACTGAGAGCTGGGAGGATGATGCAACAATAGGAAAATAACAAGCAGACACTCACCAGAGAAATTTTTTCCATTTGTAATGAGGTTAGAAACAAATAATCAAAACAAGACTCAGTGTAACTTTTGCTTTTTCCACAAAATTTTCCCTGCCAAAAGACAAAATGTCACATGGATCTGGTAAAGCTGCCATCCTGGAGCCTCCCCCAGGCTGCTGTGACAGCTGCCACCAGAGGAGACCCATGTTGTGAGTGTGCAAGGGCTGCAGCACAATGTCTTCTCTCTGGCTTTCTGCTGCTCCCCACTTCGGTCACAAAGCTACTTCCCCTGTTTGTTGTGAGACCTTGCTGTCACCACCTGCCACTGCTGTCAGGGTCCCCAGACCATGGATCTAGGCTGTGCTCATTCCTGTACTGACCCATTGAGACTCAGCCGACCCACAGCAACTCCCTAAACACCTTCTTTAAGGAACTTTATAAAGGTTACAAGCCTTAAGTTAGCACAAGACAAGTACAGATCTAGAGAAAAGAGGAAATACCTACACACTGGTCCCTGCTCTTAGGAGCACAGAAGATGCCTTATCTACCTGCCACAAGCTCCATGTCTGCCTGAACTGAGCAGGGCACACTCTCAACAGATAAGAATTATCCCCAAGACTCTAGTGTAACCACCATATAAAGAACAAATCTAGAAAGTAACCTTTAAAACCACAATATTTATATTGTAAAGTCACTTGTGTATGTCACAAGACAAACATCTCAGAGCAAAGGCAGGATCCTGATTGCAGAGCTAAAACTAAGCAGACCACAGCTTAGTTCTGGGCATCTTACAGACTGAAGACTCCATCGTACTTCATTGTGTAGCTGGCAAAATTTTGCAAAATGCATAGTTTGTGACTGTCTGAATCTGGAGGTGATCATACAGAGGATTTAACCACAGGAAGGACACAGCTGTGGCTTAGGTTGTGGAAGGCAACCACTCCATGACAGTGGTGCTTAGAGAAAATGGTGTACAAAACTGCAGCCCTGATCCTACAGTGCACCAAGTGTAGATCCAGGTGTTCCTGAGTTGTCGGTTTCCACAATTCAGTTGCACTCTCAGAGACACACAGAGAGAGAAGCAGAGGGCACAATTACAAAGTCTCTGTTGGAGACTAGAGACATCTTCATCAGAAATGTTATGGTGAAAAAGCTAATTATCACAACAGGATTTTTCTTTCAACAGGTTAGGTTAACATTCACACTTCGTGGGTATTTGAGTAAGCTCAGATGTTCAAAAGCTATCCTTAATTGAATTCAATCGTTGCATATGTGGTTCAATGTCTTATTTCAAATCAGATGAACATACTTGCAGTGTTTTCTGGCTCAATTACATTTCTAGAAAAAAAGCATAGGGATGAGCCTTCAAAAAGTACACACATACATGCATTTATCTTGATACAGAACCTATGGTACTCCCTGCAATATAAAAGCACTACAAATAATCTTCACATTGGCAGCTCTCATAGTGTTAATGATGTTTGTATTGAACACAAATACAAAAAACTGGCTTTCCCACCAGGGAATATGAAAAAAAAAGTTGGTGGCTTTGACTCATTGCTCTTGTTATTGCTCTTAAAGATGTGGAACTGAGCTTACCTATCAACTTTGATAAGCAAGATTTTAGACCAAAAGTTTTTCTCCTTCATAACTGGGATGAACTCAGAGAGACAACAAAGATATTAATAAAAATATGCAACATAATCCTCACAACTTTCTTTTTTGGTCTCCTGCAGGAGAGCATGGTCTGTCTCCAGCCTAGGAGTTTCTGTAAATCAAATAATTCTTGTGACTCTGAGGAATACTTTTGCTTAAATTATTGTTAATGTGATCTGCAAGGTGTAGGACAGAAAGCAGAAATGTAGCTGTACTGTATTTGCACTGCACTCCAAACTGAGAGAGAATGGAAAAATTAAAAGCAGGCTGGAAAAATAAAATCCCTGTTTCTAAACAATAAGAACTGTGAGATATCCACTATTTTGGTTAATATTTTTTCCATGTTACAAAAAAAAAAGCTTCTTTTTTTAAGGTGTATTTATAGAAGGCATTCTCTTATTTTGCATTTTACTATGGCTCTAAATTTAATGGACGTACTCCTGTGGCTGCAGACAGGGAGAAGCAGCAGTTCAGAGACAGATTTGTGCTGAAGGGCATTGGGTAGGTGACCAGCCCACTTCCCACACAGAGCTCCAAGCCATGGAGACAGGCTGTGCATAGGTGTCTCCAGCTGTCCTGGCACTGCAGAACACTTCTCTCCCAGATATCTGTACATTAAAGGCTGAGATTTCATTGAGCAGGAATAGCCTCCAGCTATAGATTGAGAAAGTTAGATGTCACGCATTCATTGCCTCAAAAATTGGCACCAACAGACAGAAAATGTGGAAAATCTTCCTAACCTAATGAGCCCCATCTTACTCCTTGTCCAGGAAAGCCGGCTAATTCCTTGCAGGGAGGACTGAGGGTATAACACTCCAGCTATAAAAGACCATCTTTTTCCATCTTCAGAATTACTGAACTCCCATGAGGCCTCAGGATGTTTTCATAATTATTTCTAGTTTCTAAAATTTCTTGTAAATACAACATCTTCAGCCCCACTGATATGAATAAACAGGGCTAGAACACACACACACATTTTGTTACCCCTCCCCAGCTTGGCTGCCCGGTGATTTCAGCCCCAGACATCAGGTCCCCTCATGGGTAATGCCCAGGTACCTTTGGGGGATGATTCCTGGGATAACATGCATGGGTAACACTAGTTTGATCAGAGGGAACACTTCAGCTGTGCCTGCCATGCTGTGCAGCCTGCCCAGGGGCTGGAATGGCAATGCCTGGGGCTCTCACTTATCAATACAGACAGCCCGTTGAGCCAGCGTGGTTCCAGTGACTAAATTAGCTTTTATGGGCTTTTCCATTTCAGTTTAAAATGTCCAAAAAACATCTGCTGCCAGTGATGCAGCCCAACAATATGTGGAGTGTTTTTATGGCATGCAACAAAAGGTAGGTGCTGCTTGTCCTGGGCTGTGCAGAAGAGCAGGTGAGGCTGATTGAGGGTGCAGAGGCTGCCAGGGCATTGCCAGAGAGCTATGCAAGGGGAGGCAGTCAAAGTCATCCTTCCTGGCTGCTGGGAAGGGTCTCACGAGGGAGTAGAGACCTCTAGAACCACATGCACACTGTGTTTCACAGGGAACCAGTTCCTCCAGAAGGACTAGGGGCAAACTGGTGCCATGTGGGCAGCCAGAAAGTAAAGAGATAGATATGAACTGTAGAGCTAAGATGTTTGAAGTGTAGATGCCATCCTAAAGTGCAAGAGGCAATACTGCTAACTGATATTAGGAATGTTATTTAATGTTATTTAATTCACTAAATAAAATATTCAATAAGAAGCTGCATTCATGCTTTCTATAAAAATTGAATACTACACAGCCTCTCATGACCTCTCTTCCACATGTTCACTTAAGGACAAGAAAAGCCTTGTGTGGCAGGGACTGAGTGTTTGATAAAAATACCTGTGTGAGACAAGTATCTTTTGATTGCACTATAAAAATTAGGAAAAAGTTGCAGGGAGAGTTAGATAATTGAGTAAAAGGGTTTTAAAGAAAGGGGAAGCAATCTGAGGGGGAAAAAAAGAAACTAGGAAAAAATGAGAAGCTAGAGCAAATCCTTTCTGCACAAAGCTGACCATCTGGAACATGTTACTGAAGAAGAGATGTGGGATCACATAGATTGTTTCTGGAAAAGGAGGGGCTAGAGGGGCATGGAAAAAAACCAACATGGTTGAATTATGAGCCAGCCACAAACACTGAGCCAGATGTTTTTTTCTCTTCTTAAAATGATGGATGTTTCCATCTTTCTGTATCTCTGCTAATTGCTTTAAGACAGGAGAAGTATATGCAGCAAGATGCTAAGGAGGAAGTAGAGGCACCTGGGTAAGATGAAAAGAACTTTACTTCTCTTGTATGCCTCTCTGTGCTATAAACTGAGATGCAAAACAGGGATGTCTCTCTTATGCAATAGTACATCTGTTGCTGTTCTGAAGCCTTTGGACACAGAAACTCTTTCCAGGCAGTGCAGAACAATCATTTGGGTGTTTTGACAGGTTTCCAGCTGTAAGCCATATATTTGTTTTATAGCAAATTTTAGGTTAGTTCCTAGAGTTTAAAACATATTCAATCTGCTTTTGTTTTACAATCTGCAAACACTTTTTGAGCTCTATTCTTTATTTAATGATGCATAGGCACAACACAGCTGTTCTCCAGTGGCCTACATTTTCAGCACAGCCTTTTTCCTTCCTAAATGTACCATTCATAGTTTCAAATATGCTGGAACAGCATGGGCCAAAACATCAGGAGGCCAAAGGTGCTCTGAAGTAGAAATAGACAGAGAAGGTATATGATTTTTAATTTATATCTGCAAGACTTCATACTGACAGTCTCTCACAGTACCCAGAGCCACAGAGGATGGCTTGGATACAACTGGTACAGGAATATGTTTATGTGGCTCGGCAGAAGATACTCATGGCAGTGCAAGGGAACAAAACACAACAGGGATGTCAACACAGAGCCTGTTGAATGACTGCAAGTAGTTTCTCAGAAAGGTCAAGCATTGCATCACCAGGATTATAAATGCTCCTAGTAGCCAAGGCTGTTCATTCAGGGCTGGTGTCTCAGCATGGCACTGCTCCGTGTCACATAATCCCACTGTGAGAAGAGGTGAGGGAAGCAAGAGCCCTGGGCGCCCAGCACAGTGATTGTATGGAAAGGATCAGTGCAATTGTCCAGCTTCCGTTAAATGCTGCCACCTCCACAGCCATGTCAGAGGGCTGGATCAGCACCTCTGTTTAAGGATGCCCTCTGCTGTGCCCTGAACACTCATTCAGCAGGGTACAATATGACCTTCCTACCAGCTACTAAAAAGCTGTTTTCTACTTTGACTTCAGTTTATACTTCAAATGCAGTGATTAAATGGTGTCCCATCGCTAAGGAAAACAATATGCCATTATAATGAACACCACAGGTCCCCAGAATTGGGTTGACACCCAAGCTACATTACAAATGTTTGCATATTGTCTTCCTTTTAGAGAAACTAGGCTGATGAGCTGTAACTGTCTGGATGTGCCCAGCTCACGTTCCCCTCTGTAAACACTGCATATTCACAAATCAATCTCATGCTACAGCAGGATAAGCAACAGCAATGAGTTCAAATTCACCTTCTGACAGGTTGATGCAAACACAGTGAATTCTTTCCTTGGTAGAGAGTCATTCTTCAAGGAAAATATTTGTTTCCAAAAAGTCTTTCCTCCTTGATTACAAAACTTAAGGATGGGAAATCCTGTCAGCAGCAGGCTTGACAAGCTATTTTTTTTTCATATATTCACATTAATAACTCAGTGCTTCTCAGACACCACTTGTCTGTTCAGAACAAGCTGCCTACATGCACAGGGACAGCTCTGCAGACACTGACTGTGACCTTTCCCTCTTTCCTCTTGGAATCCTGAATTCCTATCCACAGATCTAAATCAGGTGGCTCAGCCTTTTTTGAGTTTCAGTTGGGAAAAAAATAGCCAGATACACCATTTCAGGTCGTTTTCTTTCTGCTGTCCGCTTCCCTTGTCCCTTTGGCACCTTCTAGTTAACTACTTTTTTGGGATATATGGGGCTGAAAACAGCCACCCCATAAGCTCTTTGGCAGCTGTAGATCCACCTGAGACAGGGCTACCCAAGCAGGAGGGGGTGGAAGGGGTGGTGGGCAGAGTAGCAAGAAACTGTGAGTACCATGTTTTAATTTTTGCTATTATGTTGTCGTACTCAGGGTGTATCAAGAGACCACAGATGCTTAAACACAGAACAAAAATGGTCACTTTCCCCAGGAACTTACATTTTAAAGATAAATATCCAGCATAAATGGAGTCTGAACAGAAGGTGATAAGTAGGGAAATCATCTCTTGTAGGAGGAACTGTGAGTAAGGATCTAACTTATAACAGAATACAAAACAAGCAGACTGCACGAGAGTGCCGCATGGCCATACAACAGCTGCATTGTGGACAAGCAGAGAGTGCATTTGTTGAAAGACAGAGATGATTTTGCAAGAAGGTTTAGGGGCTAGAAGCAAGAGAGTAGTAACATTCTTGATCCCAGCTGTGCTCTGGAGAAAAAAAGAGCTATTTACATTCTTCACAAATAAACAGATAAAATACTGGCCCTACCACCAGTTTCTTCTCCTCACCTCCAAGACCCCAAATTTTAGTTTAACAGGGTGACCTTATTCCTCTGAGCAGTCCTAGAAAAAAATGAAGTAAAGAATGGTTTTGTATCAAAACATGTCCTAGTAAGTTACAAGAACTGTAGGCATTATTACACTGCTCAAGGCAAGCTGGGATTTATAAAATAGCTTCCCATAGGCACTGATCCAAGGTCTGTTAAAGTTAACAGGAGTCCTTCCTCTGATTTCAGTGGGATTGAGAGGAGGCCTCCTACCCATCCCGCTAAGGCTCTTACACCACTGGCAAGAAGTTTAATGGATCCACTCCACACAGATGAACAACTTACACCACAGAGTAGGTTCCATCACAAGCTTCCTTCAAAGGCCTGCAGACAAGGGCTGATGTACTGAATGTGTGGCACATGTAAACAAGGGAGGCCACCTAACAGGACATTTTAATCACTTCAAGAGTTAAGAGTTTCTATAAATTTTCATGAAACTCATTTTGACTCCTTGACAAAGGGCTCATCCTTGCAGAAACTAAAGAAGCTACCACTTACTGCACTTTTTTCTGTATGTTGCACTCAGGACACTCAGGTAATGAAAGGTGATTGCTCTCATGTCCCCTCCTCCTCCTCCCTGCAGAATGCCCATCAGCCACATGGACATTTTTGCCAACTTTGGCACTGCATTCACTAGCAAGTTGTGTTGGGAAAAGAATCAAACCAAAAGAAAGCAAAAAAAACCCAACCCAAACCAAACTAAACAACAGACAGAATTAACAAGAGAAGATACCCTGCACCACAGTACAGTGTATCAGTAGCAACCAAGGAAGAAGAGCCATTCAAGCCTCCCAAGCAGTTCTGAACACAAGATAATTGAGAAAAATAAAACTGATCTGCTGGTGAAGAAGCTTACAGTGAAGTGTTTAGCTTTTACCATGGTGATAATCTCATTTATAAGTTAACTCCACTGCACAGGCAAACAACCGTACCAGAGAATATGGTGAAGGCAGGCTGTCCTTTCTAAACAGTTTCAACTCATACCGACATACACGCTTTTTTATCGTTTGTTTTAATGCACAGCATCATTGTGTAGTATGAGTGTGACCACTAGGAATGTGGAGAGACCAGTGCTGGGTGATGGCTGATGACACTCCTCTGGGCAGACAGGCCTGGGGCAGGGCACTGTGCACCCACTGTGCAAGGGAGACACTCCCAGAGCTAACTTAGGGTGGTTACTTCCATTTTAGCAACTATAAGTGAGAAGCGCCAGTCTTCTTCTAGCAAGCACTTTCATAGGAGGGGAAGAGACCTCCCTGGGGCTTTTTTTGTCTACATCACCATGTAACATCTTAGCAAGAACTCGGAAAGAGAGATATAAAACATTTCAATTCGATTGTTCACTTACATACCTATTAGCTACAAAATTGTCATGCCTGAATAAGAACCATGTGCTTGATTGTTTTAATAAGTAACAAAGAAGTTTTCTTTCTGAGGAGTATATTTGTATATTGCTAATTATCTTTTCCATGAGTATGCCAGCTAAAGTTTGCATGGAAAAAAAAAACAAACAAAAGGATGTCATTAAAATCGATCCCAAGAACCTTTCAAAAGAATCACAGTGGTCTTGTCGTAATTAAAATTAAATGTGAAAACAAACATGCTTGCAATTTGCTGTGTATCAAGCATTTTGTCAACCTGGGCCATATGTCAGAAAATGAAGCACATACAGTTTAAGATCCTAATTATGCAGAATAAGCTACTTGAATTGAATTAACTTTGCAAAGAATGATACAAGCGTTTGATCTTACAAATCCTTACAGCACTCACTAGTACTGTAGCTTGCTAACTCATTGGAAAAAAATTCCATTTTAGAGTTTTACTACTCCCCCATTATTGGAAAAGGAAATCATCTAACATACAAAAACTTCAGCCCCGAGTAAGTAATAACAATGCTTAGGGCCCCACTACACCTTCTCTCAGTATGCACACTTCCAAATTTATGCAAGGAAAAGGACTGGAAAGAGAGATTTCTTGATAAAGTAATGCATTTTTCCTTTTCTTTGAAGATGAGTATGGACTAACTGGATGGCACTAAAAAGCTAGAGAGAGGTGATAGGCCATGAAGAAGGCCAGAGAAAGTGAGTCATTGACTTCCTGGTATAAAACCATTGTCTTCACTTGGCTTAACCTCGTAAGATGTTTCAGAACAGCTGTGGACTGGATCTAAGACCAACAAACTGTTTAAAATAGACAACCTATGGAAAAAAAATGAAACACAAACACCCAAATCCCTGGGAAACCAGTTAAGTATTTAGGCAATACTGAACTTGTGGAGTACAGTACAAAATGGAGGTCCATGTACCCCATGGGATGAGGTCAGGCAACTCTGAGTAGGAGATTTCTGGATATTTCTTCAGAGATGTCTGACCCTATCTCATGGGGTGCATGGACAACTAACTTCTGTTTTAATAAAAATTACAGTGCAGGGAGGACGCTGCAATTCTGAGGATCTGAGGGGATTCTTTCAGGACTGCAGATAGGTGCTTGAACCACTGGGGGATCCAAAGCCAGAAGTTCTTCAGAGAAAAGGTACCTACCTTGCTTCTTTCGAGGAACAAAACAAGGTTCACTGTTTTCTTTGGAAGTGGCACCCACTGTTTACTTCTTTGGCTTGTGATGAGTACTCCTTAGGGAAGCAAGAGACCAGAGCTCCAAATACCTGTCAGATCCCAGGAAGTTGCAATAACTGCTAAAGCAGGGGAGGAAAAATAAAACAGGAACACAAGCCCTTCTGTCAAAACTGCATCCCATTTCAGGGTCATATGGGAGAAATGCAGGACTTCAGAGAGAAAGGGACTGAGAAGACTTAGAGAAAATGTGATGGTTTGGGGTAAGGATGTTTGACAAGGATGAGGGAGCACTGTGGCTTTCTCTTGTAAGATTATAACTGTTTTTTATAGCAGTCACAGATATGAGGCAGAAACAGACCTGCAGCAGTGAGAAGAAGGCAGCAGCCCTGACAGCACTTTTTGCTGTCATGTACTTGCCACAAAAATGTATATTCTATGTCTTCTTGACTGGCTGCCTCAGTGAAAGCAGCATGACTCTGGTTAATTCCCCTAGTCTGACCTGACTGTGAGGGAAGCCCTGTACCTGCTGACCTGGACTGAGAATATCTCAGCAGGCAGCAAAAGAGCTCAAGGGAAATGTCTAGGGAAAATAAGTACTAAATTACTTTTGGACTAGATACATCCAGTCTGTCTGCATTAATTTCTGAATATAGACCTCAAGGACAAATCTTGTTCCAATTTTAAGGAATGACAAACCCCCCCTGCACTTCAGAAGGGACGATATCTGTTGTTCAACCCTGGCTGAGAAATCAGTTAGGCTTTAATTGTGTATTGCACTATGAATCTCAGTGTGCTAACACAGGGAGGAGAATTAGTGGGGACAAGGCCTTCATCTTAAAAAACTGCTGGAGAGCACTGACAATATCCTTGCTGCAAACTCATCATCACCAGCCTAGCAGCCTACCCTGGCTTCCCAGGAATCCCCTGTATCTCTTTCTGAAGGTGTTCACGGGGTAAACCAGAGCCACAGCCCACCACACAAAGATGGAGACCACAGCTGACCTCTATTTCTTTGCACAGTGCTGACCATTCTGCAGCAGGCAGTTGCTTTGGTACTGCAGGCAGCAACCTGCCAAGCTTCTTGACAACTGGCAAATCAGATGGATAAAGATACATGCAAAGCTCTGGGGACTGGTGAGGGCAGTGAAGAGCTCACCTGGTTCAAGATTGGGTCTGTAGCCACTGCTTGGATCTGCTATGGTCTCTCTGCCAGGAAGGTGCAGGTTGTTGTAGAGCTAGCATCTAACTTCACCTCGGTAAAAAGGCTGCAGTAGACATGTCCATACCCTGTGACTCAACAGTAAGGACAACTGGGGCCTTAGAGCTGAGCCTTGACCGGTGCCAGAGAGTGCCATCTCTGGTGGGTGGAGGCAATCAAAGCCTGACATTCTCAAGGACCAAACATCTCATGAACATTTCACTGCTCACAGAGTTTTCATAGGAAAAAGGTGAAAGAAAGAACAAGCTACATATGACAAGTGTTAATTCCTTTATACAGGTTCAACTCCACAAAAGTTCCTATGATTTGTGATACTCACTGTTAGATGCTCATTTTTAGATACTCATGGTCTATAACGGAGCCGTCACTGTTCCCTTCTGTAAAGAATCCATTATAGGAGGCTCAGGAACCCACTTAATTAATTTTGCAATTCATACCCTTATCTCTGGCTTCCAGTGTCAGCTGTGGAAGAAAATACCTGTACAGGTGTTCTGTTATTCAAATTGCCACTACAATCTACAGCTCTTTGTGTCCCTAAAAATGAACCCTATCATCAGGAAAAAGAGCCTAATACCCATATATATGAGAACAAATAACTGTCAGATAAGCACTAAACTGGACTAGTTGTCACTTTTCTGTCTACTTCAGCTGTCCAGATAAGTCAGATACTACAGAAGTCCAGAGTCAGATGTTCCATTTACTGTCCCTGCTACGTTTTTAGCACACAGTTCTCTAGCCATGAACGCCACACCAGTTAGGCGGCAGTAGGTTTCCTGCTGCAGAACATTTTGACATCTGTATAAACAAATTTTCACCAGTGAGGCTGCCACTACTTTGATGTGCCACTATCACAGAATGTACTGTAGCTTATCAAAGAGATTCAAATTCTTCCCCGTGCTGGCAAAACTTCCCAAGAGGCTGCACCCATTGCGGTCGGAGCGGGGCTGGAGAAGGATCGGAGCGCGGCCACAGGCTGATCAGATGCTGCCCCCTGCCTGGCTTCTCGTTTCCCGGCCCCGGCTGAGCTCTCCTCAAAGCAATGGACACGGCTCGCAGCTTGTGCCTCTGCTGGCACAGAATCATAGAACCACAGAATTACTAAGGTTGGAAAAGACCTGTAAGATCGCTGAGTTCAGCTGTGAATGCAGCGCTGCCAGATCCACCACTAAACCGTGTCCATAAGCACCATTGTCTACACATTTTTTGGACACTTCCAGGGATGGTGATTCCATAATCTCCAGGGCAGCCTGTTCCAATGCTTGACCACCCTTTCAGCAAATAATTTTTTCCCAAGATAAAATCTAAACCTCTTCTTGTGCAACTTGAGGCTCTTTCCTCTCTCACCCTACCACTTGTTACCCATGAGCAGAAATCAACAGCACCTGTCTTCAAACTCCATTCAGGTTTCTCCAAACTAAAGGTTAAAACTTGGTTGTAATAATGCCAAGGCCATGGGTTCAATCCCCTGTGTGGGCCATTGACTTAAGAGCTGGACTCGATGATCATTGTGGGTCCCTTCCAACTCAGAATAGTCTGTGATTCTGTGAATGAATAAACAATCCCGGTTCCTTCAGCCACCCCATGATCACAACTTCACCTCAAGCTGGCAGGTATGCTACAGGAGGAACTCCAGCAATAAGCTAGTGGTGAGAGACAGGAAAAAGAAATATTTCCCTGGGTAAATATTAGGCACCAGATAGCCACTTGACTAAACAGTTGACAAATTTCTCAGCATCATTTAAAAGGGAAAGGAAGGACCTAAGTCCATGTCACGAGAGAGTGGTAACTTCAGATTATCTCAGATTTTTTTTGGCTGCACTGTAGTGACTTTATGATACTTTATTAATTTAGTGGGTTTTGCATGTGCTGTTTTGAATGACAACCCAGGCTGCAGCATCCTGTGATACTCATTACATTCTCAAACTTATTTTTCTCATTGCACTGACAAAACAAGCAACATCTTGGAGGAATTGGAAGAACATGACTTCTAGGTGTAATTATACAGGCCTACAAAAACATCTTAATGATCTAAAAAACTGTAGGAAAACATTTTACTTAGAGATGGGGTAAAATTGTGGCACCATCAAAATGCCAGGCATTTTGTCATTGCCTTAACCAATGAGTCAAGATCTGATCAGCTGTTTTCAGCTGAAAACATATAATTATCTCATTTTGCAAAATAGGCATTCTGGATGATCTGTCCAAATTTGTGTAACAAAGTGACCAATCAGAAGCAAGCTGAAAATTATTTTCTTTCCCATAAAAAAGGTTGACATTTCTAAACAATCACATTCATCAAAAACATGAAAAAATTCTGAATCTCAAGTATGCCTAAACAGTGAAAGTCTGCAAAATAGTAACTTTAGAAGTTATAGCTGGGTGGGGTTGGTCTCTTCTCCCAGGACAAGAGGGCACGGGCTTAAGCTCTGCCAGGGGAAATTTAAGTCGGATATCAGAAAAAAATTCTTTATAGAGAGAGTAATCAGGCACTGTATGGCCTGCCCAGAAAGGTGGTGGATTCACCATCCCTGGAGGTTTTTAACCTGAGATTGGATGTGGCACTGAGTGCCATGATCTGGTAAAGGGACTGGAGTTGGACCAAGGGTTGGACTTGATGATCTCGGAGGTCTTTTCCAACCCAATCAATTCTATGATTCTAGATTGTAGCTGTAATTTTTTTTCTTTTCATGATCAAAACTTGTTTCAATTTGGCATTAATTTTACTGCAATTTAATTTAAATTTAAAGATTAGTTTTTTAAAAAACCTTAGTCAAAAAAGTTGAAGTAAGATATGTGAACAACTTCTAGGCATTTTTAAAGAGGCTTTAAATTTATTGAAATCATCCTTTTCCAATACACAGTTTGATAAGTTAGCACTTTCCAGTGGAAAATTATTACGCTAGTCAATATCTGAGCAACTCAACCACAGTTACATTCTGCCTTTCACTATGAGATGTTGCCAGTAGGACTTGAGATTAATGGTTCTGCTGATTGTTTTAGCCTGTTCAGATAATGAAACTACATAAAATCTTTACCAGAATGATTGGGTAGGCAGCTTCTTCCAAGATTTGCTGGTGACTGGGCAGGACTCTTGCCCTGCTGTGGCTGAAAGCACCAGTGAGTCACCTGCTGCACCTCACTGCTCATGCACTGTTGGCCCAGGCAGGCACAGAGACTGCCACGTGCACACTTGGACATGCATATTAGGTTTCATCTCAACACAAGAGAGATTTTTTTTTCCAGTGAGACTAATCATTGACTGAACCATATCCCTGGGGACATGGTAGAGTCTCCACAGGGAGATCTGGTGAATCCCGGGAGAAATCTGCAGAAGACAGAGATGAGAGCTGCACTGAGTGTGGCAGACAAGGGCTGTCCCTTTGCCCTACCCAGCACAGCTTTCAGATGCTGGCAAGGGATGTGAGGAGAGCACCGTGAAATAGACCTAAACCACAGAGTACCCTCAGAGCCACAGAGAATCTGCTTAGTACTCCTGTGTGGTGCTGAAACCCTGTGGGGCAGTAGCTCTGAATTGACAGGGACATGTGAAAGAGGATTTGTTCTGACTCTTTACAACAAGCAGTGACAGATGCTGTAGGAAGGATGGGCCCAATTCACTAAAATGTGAATTAATACAATACAAGGCTTCCAAATACAAAATCCACACAGTGTCAACACACTGGGATAGGCAAGTCCTTGTCCTAGCCTTTTAACATTTGAATAGTGCTATCTTTAAACTCCTGGAAACAAATGGCTCTTCAAATAAAGCATAAGAAAATATTCCTACTTTTTAAATAAACAGGGAATCATCACTAATAGCATCTGCAGAACATCCACTTCTGTGGCATTTAACAATGTCCAAGTGTGTCACACTGGTGAACTGACTTTTACTCAAGGCTTGAGCCAATCTGTGGCACACTAAGGAAGGTTGACAGTACCTTCAGTGGATAGACGTGTGCTGCAATATAACATCCATTTTAAATGTATGATTACGATAGAAAAAAAATCCTCAAGGGGAAAAAAATCTTTATGAATGATAATTTAAAGTGTTTAAGCTGTACTGGTGTCACACCAAAGGACTCTTGATCATACCACTGTACCTAGCAAATGGGGGGGGTTGTGTTATAAAAATGGCCTGTTTGAAACAAAATTCCTACTTCAAAGCTTGAAATTTTCATTTTGGCATACCTTTCATCCTTCTCACACATTAACTTTTTGCCATAGCTTATATTATTCTTTTGTTCTTTATTTTATTTTGCTTCACTACTTATTTTTTTTTCCTCCTGGAACTGTTTTCACTATAGAAAAATAAAACACTTTTGGAGATTGGCACCCATCCATCCTACTTGCTACACTTATTAGGATTTCCCTAGTATAAATGAATTACTTTAGATTTTGTTTTTAACTTGTGATGTGCCTAGAAGGACGGAAGAACTAATGGAAGCAATCAGAGCTGCCAGTCCCTGCGAGACCTGCTGCATGCCTAAGCTGCCGGGAGGCAGAAAATGAAAACAAAACTAAGGCCTCATCTGTAAAGGCACAAGCCTTGGTCCTTGTGTCTTTGCAAAATAGCAATATTTACATTCATAAACAAGGTTTCCAAACATAACAGAGAGTTCATCTTTTAAAGAGTGTTTGTCTGTTTAAGTAATGAGAGCAAAGGAATGGAAGGACGGACTTGTGAAGGACATGGCTGTTCAATGTGTGCCATGTGAGGAAAAACTCTGGGCACAAAATACTGTATTTGCTGCTCTGTGGAACGGAATTATTTGAGAACTGCAGTTTAAACTGAGGAAAGTGCCTGGAGACAAAACCCCAACTATTTTAACACTCTTTGATGTCAGGTGAAAAGCAAAGGTCAAGCCATATCGAACTATAAAGCTGAGCTGAATCTGCAGAGAGGTGTTCTTGAATCATGAGTCATTCAGCTTGTGCCAGCCAGGGCACATCCACACTCAGCCTTGCAAGCTGAGTAAGCTTTCCCAGATAGCCCCACTAGTAGCTGGGCCAAGCGTTATGACAGATGTAAGAAATAACAAGCAGAAATGCTCTTCAGATGGTGCTTTCCAGCAGTCACACGGAGGAAATTCAAACGTCACAGACACTTCTTAAAAATTCAAAGCAGAATGTGAATTCTATAGCACAGCTCCCCATGACTTGAGTAGCTTGGCCTGTTTCTTCCAGGAGCCAAGGACCCAGAGGGCAGTACAGTGGGCATCATGCACACAGTTTTTGTTTCAGAAAATGATGATGTGTGTTTCATTGCCATAGAGAGGCTGAGTTTAGATATGTTCAGAAGGTACTCAGATGTGGTACCAAAACAAAGTGCTTCCTACATCGCTGTATTTCTCCGGTCTTACATTTAGTGCCTATCAATACATTAAACTAATTATTTGGCTTTTTTATGGGTGAACCTGAGGAGGGACCTGAGGAGGACTGACTTTTGCTGATGATATTCAGCACCTTAATTTTTAGATAGGTCAGGTAAGAAGTCCATTTAGTGCAAAACAACAGTATCTGATTCAGCAGAGGCTCTAACAGTGCCTCTGCCTGGGTACAGTCATTTCCATAAATTTTCTTTCCAAAGTCAGCCTCTATCACAGGCAAGCCGTATTTGTTTCTAGGCTGAGATCTAGGTTACAGATTGTGCTATTCACCTGAGCAGCTCAGACAAATTTTAGCACCAACAGTTCTGTTATGTTTAAGACAATGATAGAATTAATATCTCATAAATGTCAGGATCAAACACTCATAAAATATAGAACTAATTATAGGGAAAAAACTTAAAGAAAAAACACCTTGCCATGAAGTGCCTGTTCATCTTCTACATGGTGAGATGGGCAAGCAGATCATAATTTCATGCTCATCCACTCAAATATTAATTTCTCTCCTAAATCAGATCTGTCAGTTCATGTATTTTTCAATTCTTTATCTTGTTAGTTCTTTTCAAACTGTTCAAGCTAGTTTATTCTTCCTTTGAGGAACAGTTTCCACATTGAATTTTAAAAGGGTTTCTCTGCCAGTCTTTTAGGAAGAGAAATTTGCATTAATTACAATACAGTGACATAAGCTTATGCAGGAAAGGCGTGTTTGGATTATTGATTGAGCCAGGAATACAACTGCCAGTAAGTCCATACATTGTATCTGTGTGTTTATTAAGACATTCCTCTCACATTCCATTACTCTCTATTGTCTATACTATCTCCAAAGCCAACATCATAGTGTTTTTGAGACAGGTGCAAGAAATCCATAGTTTCCAGTCAAAAAATAACTTGCCACTAAAAAAACTTACTTCCTGGTTTGCTCAAAATAGCTTTTACCTTAAAATAGGAAGTAATTATAATTTCCAAATGCATTTATAATATCGGGAAGTACTTCCACTGCTTATGATCTCATTATCTCTGTGACGATGATGCAGAGACAAAGGCAGTAACTGATTCATTTCTTAACAGGACTATGGATAGGCTGATTTTAAGAAAATATTTGTAACTCTTACTTTTGTTTCCTTTTATGGCTATTGAATATTCATTTTCCATATTAAAAGGAATAAACAAATTGGCTTATTTTCTTAAAGACCTGTACAGAAAAAGCTTCACATGAGTGTATAGGGTTTGGGTTTT
This sequence comes from Sakesphorus luctuosus, assembly GCA_013396695.1. Lineage (NCBI taxonomy): Eukaryota > Metazoa > Chordata > Aves > Passeriformes > Thamnophilidae > Sakesphorus > Sakesphorus luctuosus. The sequence goes on along the minus strand of VWZD01013508.1, from coordinate 452,503 downwards.
TTCTTCACTCAGTAGCATGAATAGTAGATAACGATTCGGCCAAATAACTTAAACAGGTTTTTAATTGCTATTTTCATAGTATAAATCTACTTTATAAATCTAATCCAAATGGAAAATCACACCAGCTCTGTTATCATCATCATGTCCCAAGGACATAATCAGTTAAATCCCCATGGGAAATTAAACTCTCTGGTTTGGTGACTCCTCTGGTTGCTCTGGTGGCATTTCATGACTAAGTGTGATGCTACAGGATGCGGAAAGGGACATGAGAAGTCACTGCACCATGTTCCTGCTGCCAAGGAAGCTCATAGCAGCTGACAAACATACATACAAATCTGAGGCATGTGGAGGTTGTGGGGCACACCTGGCACTTGTGACTGCTCACACTGAAATGCACAGATGCATGTCTGGTTACAGCTCTATGAAAGACATGGAAACATCTTTGCATGTGTCTGTCTACAGTGGAAAGGAGACTGAGAGCAAATCAAAGGAGGACTGTGGGGGCTAGTAGATCCTGTCTAATCACCTGCATATCCCTTTCATTGAGGTTTTGTGACAAATCTGCAGTTTACATACTTGATAGACAATAAAAACAATGGATAGAGAATTTTGCTTCCCCTTCTCCTTCTATCTTAAAAGTGAAAACAGTGCTAAAATGAAATTAAGTTGAATGACTGCTTTTCCCCCCTCTTTTCCAAGCGAGTGTGGATGTTATCCTTGCCATTTGCCAAAGCTGTGAGCCACACAAACAGCCCCATCAGAACCAGAATCATTCTCCACTGCTTTTCCTGCCTGGGGAATCTGCATGCTAAGTACAAAGAGAAGTGGTACTTCCAAAAGGCACCATAAAAAACCCCAGTTAATATAAAAGAAGGGGAGATATTTTTTAATGCAATTTCTATAAAGAATATGTCAGTTTCCTTTTCGGAGTGTTTGCCTTTCACAAATACTCAATTTTAAATAAAAAAAAATCCTAAAGGTTTGTATTGAGAAAATCTATTTTTTTTATTTCAGGTAGACCTAATTTTATTTTGACTTTTCATAATTAGATGGAGGACAGTTGCTTTGTGGTTGGAAATATATATAAGATAGAACATCAAAGATAAAACACATATAAAAGCTATAAATTCTAGTACGGTAAAAATTTGAATTCTTTCAACTTGAATGAACAGAGTTTCAACTTCAACAGGATCCTTCATTTCAGCATAACATTCAGACATGATATTTTAAGGATTGAAAACATAGCACATTATTTTATCTTTACTAGTAGAATATCTGACTGAAAAATCACCATGAAATAAAACTGTGGGCAGATTGGGTCAGTGCCATTTCACATTAATTCAGGACACAGGGTAGTGTTTCCTCTCAGGGTTCCTGCTGTTGCCAAGCCTGTTGCTGTTGGCAGCAGCATCTCCAGCTAATGCAAAATTAATTTTAAATTAATAGAAGGGTGATGGGCAAACGTGGTGGTATCATGCACTGCGTCTTGCAGCCATGGAGACATAGGCTGCTGCTTATTTTCCCACGTGGCAGCTGTGAATCAAGGCTGGCGGGTCTTGGGAGAGCATCTTCCTTAGCACCACCTTGGCCTGGCTCTGTCCAAAAACACCTCCAGAGCTCGTAAGCATGAACCCCCCCTCGGGCTCGCACATGGACCTCCGCTGGGAAGTGCTGGCACATGACTGAAATGCTTTTTGCGTATTAATCGTCAATGATTTGCTGTGTCTAAACCCAGGCAGCTGCAGGGACCGGCCCGTCTCTGCCCAGCCCTGTGCTGCGAACATCACCCACAAGGAGGAGCCCCATTAACAAATAATCCGTAAGAGAAAAGCCCAGAGTTCTTCCTTAGCGGTATCCAGGCTAAACAGATCAGCAGAGAACCACCGCTTGATAAAAGAATCAGTATTGGTTTTTTCAGCTAAACTCCCACCAGGAAGAAGATTCGCTAGATAGAGGATGTTTACCTAATTACATTATCCCACCTTTCCCCAGTTACATGGAGAACAGATGTTTTGTGACTAGAAATTAACCCAAAGGGAAAGAACATCAAAGACCAACTGCCTACAACAAGAGCCTAGAAAATCAATTTTTCCCCCCTTAAACTCAATTATTTACAATGCCAAACACGTTCCCTGGGGACTACAGAATGATGCTGAAAGAAAACAGCAAAGGTTAGTACAACGATTTACATAGTAAAATAAAGTTACTATATGAATGGGTAACAACAGTTTGCATTTTTTATTTACTGTGCTAATTTCAGCATAACCCACAAAGCCTGGTTTAACTTAGTCTTTGTGAACAACCTCATCTTATGGCTATAACAATCTGAAGAAGACCAGGAAGGGCAAGTGTGCAAAGCATTTGTTCAGTTGTGACTCCTTGTGCTCGATTTTCAGGCATGCTGAGCATTCAGAGAGCCATTTGAAGCCAAAAGGGTGCAGATGCACTCTCAGGCTGCATAGGCACAGGCATTGAAACTGTAATCAAAAGCCAGAGGTTTACAAATTAAATGACCATGTTTCAAAACTTGATCTTGAGCAACTTGCCTATGGTGGTGGCCACTCTCAATTACCTATGAAAGGTTATGGTGCTTAGGAGAGGTTCCTGAACAGTAGAAAAAAGTGAATGTCATTCCTTTCTTCAAGGATACAAGGAACTACAGGCTAGTCAGCCTCATCTCTGTCCCTTGGAGGGTGGCAGAGCAAGTATTCCTGGAAAAAACCTCCAGATAACTGAAGGACAAAGGAGCAGCCAGCATGGATTCTGTAACTACATAGCCCTGTAATACAGCGTAGCCATTGCCAGCAATGGGCTATAAGCTTTGTACTGAATTTGCAAGGCCTCAGAATAGAGAACCTTCAGGCTCACTCTACCCAAACTTCTCTTGACCTGCCTGCAGCTTTATTCATTTGGTGTATCTACAACTGCAATTTTGCTAACTGACATGGGGCTTAAGCAGGAGAGTTGGACAAGATGATCGCTAGAGGTTCCCTACAACCTCCATCATTTTTTGGAAATAAAGCCTGAAGAAATTCACCCGGAATTCACCTCACATTTAAGAAATGCACAGCACATTTTTAAAATTTTTGGACCTCTTACGAAAATTTCAAACCACAATTTCCTCCTTATTCTGACCCTCTCTTTTTTGACTAAAGTGATTAATTACAGCTCATGAAGGACTGAATAGTAAAGAGCTTATGCAAAGTATTTGGGCGGAGTTTACAGATACAGAATGTTTTATTTAAAATCCTTAAGTAAAAAAATACTGGTTTAGTTTAGCAGAAATTTTAAGAAAACTAGCAAATAAAGAATTTGTAGTATTGCTTTCACTGCTGCTTTAAAGAGTAGTTCAGCAAATTCATTTGTGTTAATCCTTGGAAATGTAATTAAGCACATGAAAATTAATAGACATTTTGAATCCAAGATGTTTTTTGCAGCCATTGTAAGTTATGTTGCTTCTTGGTTTCCTCTTACAAATGCACCAGTAAGGACCTGTTTTGTGGGTAGGTCTATTGATTTTTTAAAATCAGTAGTAGATCAAAACTCATATCCATTTGATCAAACATTATCGCTGTCCTTATCATTCATCACTAGCTTTTTCTTTTTTCTTTTTTCCCCCTTGCTTTTACAAGAAAACTTTGAACTTCCAGTGGAAAAGATTTCTTTGTTCTTGATGCATTGGGCTTTTTGTTTCTTTGTTTTTTCAGCTGGAACATGTTTTACAAACTTTCATCCAGAACAATAATGCTTTTAGTGTCATAGTTTATGTAAAATTGCCCATTAAAATATTATGCTTCAGATCTGAATCAAGTTTTTTATTTACTTTGGCTTTTGCTTTCCTATTGTGTTTTGCTGTCAGGTCTGGATATATTATTGTCCCTGCTAGATGAATATGCTACACTGCCAATTTTTGCTTAGTTCAGTCAATAATTGATCAATTCACTATTGCAAAGTCAAAAAGTATGGTGGACTTATGTTCCTGGAAGGTTCTGCCAAATCAATCACATCATCAATACAGATATATTCACTCTTCTACTGAACTCCCACCAGTGGAATATTCTGGGAAGTAAATTTATCTCAGAGGAAGCTTCTGAGAACAAAAGACCCCCAAAAGTCATCATATGACAAAAATTTTAGTTCTTTGCCCATGAAGCTGCCAGGCATCATGTGATGCAACCACATTTGCAAACAATTCAGTCATCTGATTATTTACTCCCCTCTTGGTAGTAGTTGACCCAGTTGTCTCTGGTGGACTGGCAGGATCTCTGAATGCCTTGAGGATATTCCATTTAAGGAATGCATGGACATTCCTGTGCATGCTTGCAGCATGTTCTTCCCATGGGTGAGGGTGATTTAAGACAGACAAAATGAACTCTGTCTTCAGGACAGCAGCATTCACCTAAGGTATGGGGAACGAGAAAAACTCGTTGAACAAGGGAAAGCCACAATGATTAGTATTCATTCGGGCAGTAACTCCTGGAATGCCTGAGAGCAAAAACTACAGTTTTGCATTTTAACAGCCATGAAAATGCCAGCATAAAGTTGCTTTTAACTACATTCTAAGCTAAATATAACTTTTCATGGTCTACAAGCACTGCTTTAGGGCTCAAAAAACTTTGAAAAAACCCCATGCAGGCATAATTCAAATTAGAAGACTTTGACAGAAAAAGAAAATGAAGTGACAAGTGCTCCTCAGCTCTGATTTTAATTTCTTTCCTCTACTTAATTTTTTCTGGTCTTTTTTCTTCCTCACTCACAACTTCTTTTCTGTCTTGTGTACTGAGGTGCCATTGCAATGTTAAAATCAGAAAGGTACTGTTGTGTAATGTGCACTGCCCCTTGGGTTTTAAAATAAATTCCCTGCATTCACACATTTGTTTTGATGACTTGTGTCTGTGTTTTCATGTTTGCACAGAAACAGTACAGTAAACTTAATTTTAAAAAATCAAAACAGCAGCTGTACTTTGTTCAGCTTGCCTTTTTTTTTGTCTTCAGCTTAGACATCCAGTCATTTCTGATCGCTTGATCTGTTGTTTGTTTTTCTGAGCAGGACTATGTCACCAACCGTAACTGATGCAAGACTCTTTCTCTTCACAGCTCTCTCTGACATCATTGGAGTTTACTGCGCTGCCTTCTGCATGTGTTTTATGACACATTATCTATGTTTTCTTTCATGTGTACAATTTCAGCTCTAAAGACATGTTATAGGTTTTTTCTCCCTTACATTTTCCTACTTTATCCTGAATTTTTTTTTAGGATTCACAATCATTGTATTTCTCTTTACTACTGAAAAACTCCACATTCTGTTGCTTTTCTGAATTTGTCTCCTAATTCCACACTGCCATTTCAGTTATTGTCTCACAACTTATGATGTGCTTTTTATGTCTCTTCATTAGCTAGACAGATCTTGTGTTACTTTTTTAAGAGTTAGCTGCTGTGGTGAGTGAGAACTTCCAAGCCTCCTTCCTGCAGGTACCCTGGGAACTCTTGATCTCATATCAAAGGGACTCTCATGATTCCGACTTCGGAACTGAGCTTTTAATATCACTTCTGTGACATGCTTCAAAGGCTCCTTTGAGCTGCTGCATTGAGAAATAGGACCCATAGCCCTCACTCCAATATTTCTATTTTAATACAGGTTAGCAAATACAGCAGGCATCAAAATTGTCTGAATTGAGTCTTTTACCAAATTCTGTGATGATATACTTCAACTGTTTGAACTCTGCCATAGCTCAGGAAATTTTAATTCCCACAACGTTGTTTGCTACAGTGGCTTTAAAATGCAGTAATACCAGCTGGAATGCTTGCCAGCTACCAACTGGGGGTCTGTTATTTTTGGGGCCTAATCTTGTATGACTTTCTCCTCGCATTTTTCTCTCCACTGGATTTTCACAACTACTCTTTACATACTCTTGACAAAGTACAAGTAGCCAGTAGCCTCCCTCAGCTGTAAGAAGTGTCTCTTACACATCAACGCTATAGAATATGGATTCTTTTCATCTGTTTGAAAATGATTAGCCATGAAGTTACATAAACATGGTCCAAATGTAAAAAAACCCCAAATACCAAAACCACAAAGCGTCTGTCAAACACCTACACATTTTTTACACTTATCTATCTTTCTGACATTGAGATAGACAGCTTCTCAGACTCTTCTGTGTCAGTGTTTGCTAAGCAGTGAATGGCATTTTAGTACTCATTTCTAAATCAGATTCACTGACTCGGCATGAGTCTGCCTTCCATTGCCACATTACAGAGCTGCTAAGCCTCCTGCTAGAATACTCCCTTCTGTACTATCAACTATAAGTTCAGGCTGTGTTTTTTCCTTAATTATTATTATTGTTTTACTTTTTACAAGGTAAACTGTTTTGATAAAAAGAAACTGTGTCCTCAGTTTAGGATTTTTTATTTCTTTTTCAGACAAAGGGGAACTATGAAAAGGCCTGGATAATCTTTTCTGTAGAGCCATTCTTAAGACTGTGCTTTGGAGAATGAAGAACACAGATTGCTCTGATCAGCTGCTTTGTGAGCTTTATAAATTCCTACTCATAAAAGGTAGAAGGAATGTTGAACACTGTTGCAAGTACAGGCTTCAGAGGTTATGCCAAGGAAACCACATGGTACTGTTAAACTGTGGCAGGGCTCTGTAACAGGGAAAATAATGGAAGTCCTTGGTGTAAAATCAACACATCATAGCACACAGCAGCAACATCCTACACCCTATCTGGGTAGGTGTTATGGTTTAGCCAGGTGGGCTTAAATTTAGGCTTTAAAGATCATATTAGGCCTAGAATTGTCAGCTGACTTGAGCTGGTCTGGGCTAGCTAACAGCTGACTTCTTTTAGCCAATAATATTGTATTTCATACTATACTACATCATCTCAAAAGAAGTAAAATCCAGTGTGTGGGAGGGGCTTGGGCAGTTGCTTCACAGCTGTCGTCTCAGCAAGACACACCATGCCGTCCCAGGAGGGATGGGGAGGCCCAAGCCCACAGCACCAGCTCACCATCATGTTATCTTAGAGAAGTAAAATGTTTGTTCTTAGTTCTTCTCTTTGCTTAAGTCTGTCTTTAGAAAATTAACTTCTTTAAAATGATTTGTAGTTAGAATGGTAAAATCTGTGCTTACTAGAGAGTGAGAAGTTATATATAACTTGTGTAAGTGTGTGTTATATTGTAGTTTTCTTTCAATTTTCTCTTTTCTGTATAAATACATGTAGTTAGTTTCAGCATAAACCTAGTTTGAATTTTTTTTCCCTCTCCCTCTTCTTTCTCCCTTTAGCTAGTTGGGGAGAAGAGGAACCCTTTTTTTCTCTGTACTTGAGCAGTTAGCATTTTGCCAGCTCAACCCAAGACAGTAGGTCAACAGAAAGATGACACTGGAGTTTGAGATGCACTTAGATATACCTTAAGAAAAAAGGGCAAGAACTATCCTTAGAATAGAGCTAATTACAGCTATATTAGGTACAATTAAATCTATAGTCATTATGCAGAAGTGGCAGATGCAATGTGGCTGTGGCAGTCCCTGCACAGGATTGCTCTACCTTTGAAGACACTAGAAAGATTGGTTAAGATTTGCCTCCAGGAAACACCTAAATGGAGCTGCCTGTGTGGACAAGGTGACTCAGCTTCTATTGTGCTCAGTGGAGTTTAATGTAGGTGTGGAGTGGGCTGAGTAGCTACTGAAGCTCTACAGCATCCACTGAATCCAGCTCCACCACCAACAGGAGCTTCAACATTCAGTATGCAGGGGCACATACAGAAGGATCCAAGTTGAGGCATCTTAAGATAAGGCTGGTAAGTGACTATGTATACACACAGGAAAACACTTGAGTTTTGCAGGGACATTTGAGCTCGTACCAGAGAAGCAGGTGGTAGTTGTACTAATGTAGCATGCTGTACAAATGAATACTCTTGGCTTCTCAGCAGGAGTAATAAATCATTATCAATCACTGCTGTGCTGTAACTTCTGTACAGGTCTTCTGTACAGCAGCCAGTTTGTGTTAAGAGATAATAAAGATTTACCTTTTCCCCCTCTAAAAGAGGCTGCTGTTGGGGAAGCAACATTCACTCCTCTCCCAGCTGCATAAAACTGGGAACACTGACCAATTCCATTAGTCATTTTAATCAACTTGCATATAATCCACAAAACCCTGGAAAACAGTATTCTCGTATTAGCTCAGCTGTTGAGCCACCACAGTGAGCAGGGAAATACTAGGGATGAGCAACAGAGAAAACTACAGAATTAATGATTATATGCTTGCTGCAATTCTGAGACTAATTTCATTAATATACACAGCTTTTGAAAGAAACTATGCTTAATGCATGGCTGTGTGTCAGCTCATAGGGTGCTTCATTAGTGTCAATGAGTCCCCCATTTATTAGGCATTTTGCCTGTCTTTCAGCATCATGTGATATGACAGTTAGACAGCCTTAACTAGAGTATTTTTGCAATTAAGACATGAGGCAATACGTTAAAAGCTACACTAAGTACAGCTATAGGATATTAAAACTGATCAGTCTGCTGATGATGCTATATAAAAATAATTTAGTATTGACCAGTTTTATTAAATAGGATCTCCTAGCAAGAAAATGTAATAAAAAGTCTGTAAATGAAGGATAATTTTTCTGTTCAAAGAAGGATTCACCATGATGAGAGTGAACAGCCTGCTGCATAAAACATGCCCTGCAACCTGTAAAACTGATTATTTACTTATTCAGACTACGATAGCTGGATACTTATGCAATCTAAGACAGACTGGCTGTTCTTTATACCCTTCCCCCCCCCCTTCAACACAGAAAGAGATGAGAGAATATAGTGAGGACAACCCCAAAATAATCTTGTACTGTGACATCCTGATTTTTTGAGGGGGGAGAATTTTTAGTTTACTCCTTTTAATTGTTAAGTTCTTTAAAAAAAAAAGTACCTGGCTATCATGGCCTACTGAATGGTGCCTGTACTTTCTTGTGTTGTTTTATGTAATCCTGGAAAGCTTCATGACTGATTAGGTGGATCACTTGCAATAAATGCAGTTTCAGAAGACTTACACACTGATCAATACATGAGATAAGTTGCTTGGGGTTTTTATTTCTTTTACCCTTAGACCTTGGAGAACAGACCACTTACCTATCTCAGATTGCTTTTGCTTCTGTCACATAATGCTCCTATCAACTTCCACTGCACTTGTGAAAGTTGAATTATCCCTTCCCACTATCCAGAAATTTATTATTAAAATACATATAAGCAGCAAATAAAACAGAAGGTATAACCAGCATAACAAGCTTATTAATTGCATTGTAAATCAAACCCTAGATTTGCTACCACTTCAATGGGGTGGACAAGTAATAACTCCTGAAACCTGTCAAGGAGGCTTTTGAGTACATGAGCTTCAGTAAGATGCAACACACTCTGTACAACTGACATGGGTTGTATTTCGGTATTCATGTGGATGGGATGACAAATAGGACAAAAATTCAAATTGATTTGCCCATTTAATGGGCTAATTACATTATTTGGTCTATTTCTGTTTTCCTATCTCCTAAGAACGTACTTCTCATGGTAAGAGCAACTCAGCAATTAGTTTTAAGTTTTGGCTTTTACAAGACAGCAGCTAAAAAAACCAAAACCAGTCATAAATAATATTTAATACCTAAGTGGTTGTGATAGGAGAAAAGTAATGTGAACTTATGTGTTCCCTCCAGATCTTCCAACTCCACAGGTTTCTATTTACACATTACTGAACAACAATCAGAAGCTGCAGGAGTTTCTTACATAGGATCAGGCATTTCAACTGAAAGATGCCAACTCCCTTGACACCCCAAAATGCCTTGTGCTAGCACAGTTCTTGGACTGCTATGCAGCAGCACTTGAGTGCTCAGCAGTCTATGCCACAGTGGTCACTGGTGCAAATCAGACAGCACATGTTTGTCCTGAAACCAGATGGATTGTCTGCATCAGAGAGCTTAGGTCATCATAATCGCTTAGAACTAGAAACCTGAATTATCCCTCTACATCAGGTAATCTCATTATGAATATGCTTCCTCTAGCAGGAAGAACAGAGCAACCTAACCATTCTGCAGAGCACTTATCAGAAAGAGGTACCAGACCTCTTTACTTCATAACTGTTCCAAACAGAGAGAAGCAAGTTTAAGAAACTAACTTCAAACAGCACCTCATGTTGAGACCTCACTCCTTGTGTTTTACAAGTCTGCTATATGCAAAACCCTACCTTATAATGATGAGTGGAAAGCGAAACTATTAAGTTCTGTGCTCACCAATTCAGGCAAATACAGGGCACAGACACTGGAGCACAAGTCTTAGGAGGAGCAGCTGAGGGAGCAGCAGTTGATTAGTCTGGAGAGAAGGCGGCTCAGGAAGGATCTTACTGCTCTCTACAACCACCTGAAAAGAGGCTGTAGGTAGTACCTGGGAGAAAAGCTGGACTCTCACCTAAGTGATAGGACAAGAGGAAACTGACTCAAGTTGCACCAGGGGATGTTTAGATGGGATATTAGGAAAAATTTGTTCATCACATGGAGGGTCAGACATTGGAACATGACTTAGCGGTAGGCATGGCCATGGCAGGTTAACAGTTGGACTCCATGACCTTAGAGGTCTTTTCCAACCTTAGAGATTGTATAGCAAACTGAGAAAACAGAAGTTATGACAACAGAAGTTATAAGATACTATCAAAGAAAAATACAATGCACGTACCACTTTGAACACAAAGCCTGAAGTTGGAAGCACATACTAACAGGAGATCTCCCACTCCTCTTACCTAGTAATACTGTTAAACAACTCTGTTAACACATTCATCTAGAACAGTTTTAAAGATGAAGGTGAACTTGAAGTCATGTTGACACATCATCCACCCTCCTTGGCTGAGCCATGTATTTGCAGCTGTGAAATCCTTATTTGGAAAAGTAATCACAGCATCCCCCTTGCATATACAATAACTGTACTTTACATATACAATAACTGCACTTTTGCAATGCAACAATGGTGGTAGACAATGCAAGCAACACATCTGCAGCCTGTGGCTGAAGAGCTGTTTCCATTTCAGTTCACTATCAGTTCACTCCTATGCCAATGTAATCTGCACATGCATATTTTACATCGTTTATGAAATACTGTATTTCTCTATACACAGCTCTATGATCATCATCAGTGCTGCCCCTGAAGGTATTTATGAGGTGCTGGGAACTGAGACATGCAGTGATACTGATGGAAGGATTTGAGTTCTGCTGCCTGGAGGAGGCAGCACCAGCATTGCCTAAGGCAAGGGTTCAAGCCTCAGAGTGGCATTCAAGAGCTCAGAAGTTCAATTCTCAGTCTGTTTCCATTTATACTTCACTTTGTTTGACCATCTGTTCTATTCGTAACAGGGACAAAGGAACAAATCTTGAAATACAAGCAGCTCATAAGCTCGGTCCTAGCAGAATTCTACATCAACAATACACATGGATTTCTGCATAATTGATCATTTTATTGGAATCTGTTAGTAGATGTTTGTTCAGATCACCTGTTCAGCAGGCAGTTATGCTGCTTCTGTTCACTGCATACATACTGAGCAAGTCTCCAAGCAATGCATAAATATTTTGTCTGACCCCATACATACGCACCTTTACTACAAAAAGCAGCTTTTCCTCAATAGAGTTGCATCCATGGGACCAATGTGCATTTCTTTTAGCTATGACTTGTACCAAATCCATATCAACAATCATAGGGCAAGTACATCAATACATGTAATAGAGCTTTAACAGTAAAAAAGTAAGAAAGTTAAATACTGCAACAGCTGAGATTACATACTGCATTTGAGTGCTAGAACAAAATCTATTGACCTAGTGAAGGACACAGTCACCAAAACACGACATACAGAAGCAATGTCAACAGCCAGTACTTGTCTAAGCATTTTAGAGTTCCCCTCTTCCCTTCAAATAAAGAAGGGTTGTGCACCTCTTGAATGTGAGCTTAGATATCATTAACCTTACAGCAATATTGATGATAATACTTAAGGCTGGGTAAAGAAACAGACACACTAAAGCTGCAGGCCACTGAGTACACACAGCATTTCTGAGTTTGAGGAGCCAATGTTTACTATAGGACAGGTATGCTGTTTAAAGTAAGTGTCCCCTATACAACAGTAGCATTAATTGGTAAGATTTATATGTAGTAGAAAATACCACTTTAGAAACATAGCATATTTTGGTTAATTAAGTAAAGTGTTGATTTAACGAGCTATGATGGGGGCTAGGGAGGTATTTTAACTGAAACACCTTGGTAAAGTGAAATAAGCTGACCTATCATTGTTCTCTACAACACAGTAATCAAGTTACATGTGTTCTCTCAGTCATCAAGGGCTCGTATGTCAGCCAGCATTAGAGTTTTTAACCTCAGGGCAGGTTAAAATAAATCTGTTTACACCGCAACATACCTAAAATAGATACAGTGATGACCAATTAGCTGTACGTCCCTACTTTTTACAATTACAAGCCCAGCAACTTTAGGCAGACAAGTAAAGCCAAACTTTTAAGTTCAAATTCAACCAGTACAATCCAGAGAGACCCATTTCGGAGATTGCTCTGTGATAGCATTCTGGGCAGTAAGAACATGCATACAGCAGCTGTCCAGAAACAAACAACTAAAAGAAGTTGCTAGAAACAGCCACTGAACATACACATGCATGCCAGTTAGTTTCCCAATTAATATGCTATTTACAAGCCATACTTCAGTTTTTTGTAATTTGTAGTTTTTAACCCAACTTACAAACACGAGTTCAAGTGAGGGACACCTGACATGTGACCGTTTGATGTAGCCAAAGTGAAAGTGAGTGCAAATTACAAAGCCACAAAGAGGTTATCAATGATTTCAATCTTTTCAGGTGAAAATGTATGTACTAGATAAGCAATATCAGACAGGGGTGGAGTCCATGAAGGACATAACCTTTAAGAAAGTAAACACAGCCTTAACCATAACACTGTCTTTTTGCAGCATCTGGAAGTTTCTTTATACTGCAAACTGAAATCCTCCACAAAGTTATCTGGTATTCTGCTGCATGTTGTAATTGCCCTACAAGTTGTGCAGAAACCCACAGCCAAGTGTTAATGCACAAGACACTTAGAAGATACCGTGCATAAGATATGATTAGGCTGTAACAATCTCAGGTATTGATTATGGCTTAGACCTGCACTGAAAGTCAACACTTAGACAAATATCTTTATGTGAATGATACTGTCCATATGAAAGTGAGACAACTTTGTTACACTGAAGACTTACTTGGTTAAAGTGACCTTCTGCTTAGGAGAAACAACAGACTATATATTCACACAAACATTGAAAGAATTAGCCCTGTAAAAAATTCAACAACACTTTTTACTCATCTTTTAAGATGTAGATATTTGCAAATATTTTATAAACAGATTTTGTTTCTTGAACAGTCAGATCTCTGATAGTTAATTCTTCATCCTACTTCCCTCCCTCATCCAAATCTGGCAAATTCAAGACATTGTTCTAGCAGCATTCATGAAATCAATAGTGCAAAGTTGTTATAAAAGCCTATTTTCACAAGCTGTAACATCCTCTTCAAGTTTTGTATTGGGTCAATAGCACTTCCCATGTATTTAGAGCTCTGGGGAAAGGCAGGAACAATGGATATGCTGAATCTAGCAAGCAAACAATTTGTTTGCCAAAGTTTTTTCGGGGGGTTTATTTGTTGGGTGGATGTTTTTAATTTGCTGCTCATACTGGCCATTGTTACAACTTTGGTAAGCAGTTCACTACATGAAGTTCACAGTTCCTCATTATGATATGCACCTATAACATGTGAATTGAACTGCACCACAATAATTGTAATGTCATCCCTATACATTCGAGCCAACTCTTCTGGAAGACTAAGCATCTTGGACAGTCGCTCATGATCCACAGTTCCAAACTCATTGTTACCCACTGCATGTCGTATCAGGTGAGTTGCTGCATTCTGATCTTCAAATACTGAAGAGATTCTTGCTCTCCTTTCTGTTAAGAGACCATGCATCTGTCCCAAAGTTACCTTATAGCCACCAACAGCTATTGGCTGTTCGTGGTGAACACCAGTGAGGTACTCCCCTACAATTCTAGCCACATCTTGTCTGTGCATTGTCTCCCACAGCCCATCTGTGGCCAAAACCAGGAACTTATCCTGTGGCCGTAATTTGTGATGTATGACCTCCGGTTCAGCTGTGAGGTATGGGGGAGTGTGATAGTTTGGAGGAATAAACTTTGTATATTCATTTTCATTCAGCTGATCTGGGCCTGATTCTATTACTCTCTTCTGCAGTTCAATACTCCATTTAAACTTCACATCACCAAAAGCTCTGAAGGGCATCAGGAGACCCAAGAGACGATCTTGTTTCACAAGAGTTTTCTCTTCGGACTTTGGATGCTCCATTTTCACACGTTCCACTTCATGTTCATTTTGTGCATTGTGGTCATAGGACAAATTAACTGCAGACCAAGATCCATCTTCTTCCTGAACCCCAAGCATTGCTCTGCTGTCACCTGTGTTTGCAATGTGCAGGTCAACACCATCCACATGGGCCACACAGGCAGTTGCACCAGAAAATGCTACTCGCAGTACCAGGTAGTTGAGAAAGGAATTTGGATCTCCAACTTGAGCTTCCAAAGAAATATCATTATCAAGCCTCTTAAAAGCATTAATTAAAGCTTCTCTCACATCAGTAGTCTCTCCACTGTTGAGATCAATCAGCTCCTGCCAGTAAGTTCTTAGACTGTTGAAGTAAAGCTTGGAAGCTTCTTTGCTAAAATAATCATTGGGATGCTTGTGCCACTGTAAAATGGGCAACAGAGCTCTGCCACTTTCCACAGCATTTTCTATTTCAAGTAAAGTCTCATGAGGTAACAAAGAGACAGCAATGTAGTAAAACAGTCTTTCACTTACAGCTTGAGCACAAGCACAGCCTGCATGTCCATCAAACACACCCAGAAGCATGCCCCTTGTCTGTAAGCAAGTGGCAGCACTCCTCCGGTCCTCTATCGGAGCATTGGCAGGCAACTGGTTGCTATCGAAGCCAAGAACAGAACTTACATTTTTACCGTCAAATTCTGGGACTTTGAAACTGTACTCATTTGCCTTCAGAATGCTGTTGACCTGTGGAGGAGTGAGGTAAAACCTCTGTGATGCAGAAGCATGATCCCTTGTGTGAATAAAGTGATTAAAGTTCTCCTTTGGCCTATAAAGTGCCGCAAATTTCTTCTGTGGTGCATATCTGAAGTGACTGTGAGCGAAATGAGATGATAAACAACACAGATGTTTGTGGTGGCAGTAACAGGCAGTACTGCCGATTCTGCTAATCTCACAGTTACGAATCAATGGGAACAGATGAGCTGGTGCTGGCATGGCATCAGACAACAAAGGTAGCCTGGAGCTTCGAACTGGAATTGCTGAAAGACAAGAGAACACTACACTTAGGGGGACAGCCAACAGATTTTTTTCCCCTCCCTGAATTCTGTGTTAAGATACTTAAAACCCATAGTCAAATTCCTTAGTATATGGAGTTCACAGCTACACAGGACTTGACAAAGAAAGGCATTAAGAGGTGTTTGCTTATAGACATTGTATTGGGCTGTAACAAAAAAAACTATACCATACTTCAGTTCAGCATAGATATTTTAGCTTTAACTCAGATAGCAGGCAGGAAGTGAAACATCACCCAGACAAAACTTCAAACAACTCAGGACAACAGTTAGCATGGAGCACACTACAGTATTGCCACCTTCTACAGCACTTGCATAGACACTTGCTTTGCTGGTGATTTCACAGCTAACAGGCCCAGATGTGACATACAGGGAGGAAAACTGTCTTTCTGTAAGGCTAAAGAAGACAAAGCATCTAACAGTAAGACTCAAGAACAACTTTGGGATCATGTGCAACTAGGTTTCAAATGAACATTATTTAGACAGAAGCAAGCAGTAGGCCATAAAGAGCAGATATTCTTGAAGCAACCTCATCTAACCAACAGCTCATCTACTCCAGTAAATTTTAGGATTATACTACTCTTTAAGAAGCCACTAAGCTGAAGAACTACATGCAAACTGTGTTTGCTTCTACAACTAGAGCCCTGCACAATAGGCTAATGCTAGTTCAGTGTTAAAATAGTACATAAAAAAAAATTTCTATTTGCAACATCTAAAAGGTTTCTTTATTTTTCATCCCCCTGAAGAAAGATTATTCTAACATACTTTTCCTTGTCCCCATTTACATACCAAATCACATTAGAGTGAGTACCTCTTAAAAGTCTTATTCTCTATGCCTCATTATCAGGAAGTCTTTTACAATGTCATACTTGAGGAAACAATTCCAGAGTGGAAATGGAATTGATCTGTGCCTTGTGTGAAGTACACACAGTTAAGGGGAATTCAATTTTCTCTAACTATTATCATCAAGTTCGATCATAAAAGCTTTTTCTTAGAAAAGACCATTAGAAGGCTTACTGCAGTTACAAGTACTATCTATCAGCACCACTGGAACTCAGATTTAACTGTTTTACTGAAAAAATGGGCTGTGTTATGCAAGGTCACCAAATCGACTTTTTTAAACACACCAGTATTTCAGATGAGACAACTGCTATGGAATATGCAGCAAGTCCAAATACTTAATGTAAAGGATCATGCAATACAAGCAGAATTGCATTCTGCTAACTCTCTATTCCCTGAGCTTTCCATAGAATCAGCCACAGGATTCTGGTCAACCTGACCAGCTGAGAAGTGTCTAGAGACATATGAAGCTTCACCCCATTCTCTGTTTCTGTAGAGGGAAGTAACTGACATTCTTCCCTTCAAGCTTGCTTGCTCTCCTTATGCAACCTGGAGTGGAGTCCATTTCTCTGTAACTGCTGAAAGCAAAGCAGAATTCATGTTGTTATTATTCCACTGGCTTCCCAATCTTAATGAGTGACTGTTGCTCTTGATTTACATTGACAAAAACTCTTGTCCATTGACCTTTCTAAGTCTCCCACTCACAGCTAGGAAGACTGACCTGATCAGTTTTCTGTTGTACATCTATCAGGAAGAGCTCTGGTTATAGCCCAGATGCTCAGCAGCGGCTCAAACTTCCAGATGAATACTAAGTTTATGTTACCCATTTGCTTCTCAAAGTCTTTTTCTCCAGTCCAAGCTTCACATGCACACAGCATGACAGCAGTACACTGCAAGTCCAAATATAGATTATAAACTCTATTCACTGCTTTCTAATTATAAGGGAGCTATTTTGGTAACAGTTAAGTGTATTTCTTCACGTGACCTTTAAAAGCAACAATTTTGCTTATAGAATGGATGTGGCAGGCCTACAGCATCACCTTGCATTCAGCACCAGTCTCCCACTGAACCAAGTTCTCCTGACCACTCAGCATTTGTGTTCAGTGCTGACCCTCAGTGGTGCCACAACTGTTCTGACAGTTTTCTTGCTGGTCCATGATAAAGCAAAAATATCAATGTACAGCTGTTGTAATGGCTCTGCAGTGCCACCAGAGGTTATTTCACTGATTTTTAATCATTAGTTTACTAAATATTACATGAAATCCAAGAGGAAGCAGTAGAAAGTTAGCCTCAAAACTTCCACAGGCTGTATCACTTACAGTAGATCTATGTCAGCTTAAGAGATGAGATCAGTCTGTTTTGCATACCAGATTTAATAAATCCTAGTTGAATAAGTCAATGCAAAATTGCATGTTTCCCAACCTGAACTGACTCCCATTTATCCCAACACAGATGCCCCAAATATAACCAGACACTCCACCTAGCCTTTAATTACTTTAAGATCCCAAGTTCGTTATGGTTGATTAAAAGATGGCAGAGGAGGAAACGAGATGAAGTACAAATTTTAAGTTGAATCAAGATTTGCCAAGAGATTAAAACTAATGCAGTGTAAATACCTCTCCAAGCCCAGAACAGGGTACAAATGCTACTTTTCATGCTGCAAATATAATAGTCAATAATGAGGCGGTTGGTCAATTCATGGGGTTTGTAGTACTACACTAAAAAAACAGAGAAATATTACCCCTTCGTTTAGGGGTTATAGCCGGACCAACTATTAAGGCCACCTGACACAGCACAGACATTCCTCCCAAACACTGTGCCAAACACCCATGGCTTCAAGTAGTAACACTTCCACGGGTGCCTTTCCTACACGTGACAGACCCGAAGGCGCCTGTTGGAGAGGAGGAACCAGAAGCATTCACCACAAGCAACAGCGTTAATGCTCCCTCAGGCCGCAGCCCTCGGACACGGCCCAGCCCAGCCCAGCCGCCCCTTCCCGGTCCCCTCCGGCCCCCGAGCCGCCACTCCGCGCGGGGAGATACATACCGATCCGCCTGGGCCCAGGACACACACACATTCTCCTGTCACAACATGAAGCCGCCAACATCCACAAAGCAGAAGCCCGGGGGGCGGGGGAGAAGCAGGGCAGAGAGTTTGTTAGAGAAGACGGAGAGCTCCGGCACGGAGGTGGGACGGCAGACAGGAGGAGACACGCACACACAGCCCTTCTGCGGCGCCCAGCGATGAGACCGAGCCAGCTCCGCAGCGACCGCCCGTCCCCGCCGCCCGCCCGGGCACTGAGCCCCGCCGGCCCCGCGGTCACTGCCTGCGGAGCTCCGAGGGGCCGGGCCCGCCCGCGCCGCCAACGCGGGGACACCGCCGGCCGCTCAGGCGCTGCGGGGCCCCGACATGGCCGCCCCTCCCAAGCCGCCCGCCCGCCTGCCTCCGGCACGACCACCTTCTCCTCCTCCCTCCGCCCGTCCCGGGCACAGACCTGGCCCTTCCCGGGGCAGCACAGGGAGGCGGGCGGCGCGGGGAGAGGCGGCTGGAAGGACCGCGACCCCCGCACACACTACCCCTCCCGCACGCACCGGCAGCCGCCGCCTACACAACCGCGGCCCCCGCTCCGCGCCCTATAAAGGGCAGCGGGGCTCGCGGCGCGCCGTCCATTGGTTGCCGGGGAGGGCAAGGCGGTCACGTGATGCAGAGGCTGAGTGAGGCCGGGCGGGGGTGGGGGAGCGCTGCGTGCGCGCGCACGGCGCAG
>VWZD01013508.1:401324-433361 GCA_013396695.1 Sakesphorus luctuosus | reverse complement strand
CGCCAGCACCGATTGCTTGGAGGGCAGCGCTTACCCAGGAGGAGCAGCTCCTCCCCAGGAGAGCAGCGCTTGTCATTCCTGCCAGTGCGGCAGGAGCAGCGGCCTGCCCCTCCTGCCTGGGCCTCCCCTCCTGCCTTTCCCTCCTCTCCTGCCTGACCCTCCTCTCCCTTCCCCTCCCCTCCGGTCTGTCCCTCCCGTCCTGCCTGTCCCTCATCTCCCTCCCTTCCCCTCCCCTTTTTTCCCCTCCTGCCTGTCCCTGCCCCCTGCCTGTCCCTCCCCTCCTGCTTTCTCGCTCCCCTCCTGCCTCTCTCTGTTATCTCTGTTAGTTACAGCCTTGTCCCCTTTCCCATCCGTAGGGCAACACTCAGTTTTGCACATGCTTATGAGATACTCCGGTCCAGCTTTATTCTTCATGTGAATTTCTGAATGTGGAACGTACATAGATGCAACAGTGATGATCTCTTTCTCTGTTTATAGATGCCTGTGCTCTCATGCCTTTCTATTTTCAGGGTGGCTGGGATGCCCACTTTGCTGTGTGCTGTTGGCAGCATATGTTCATCGAGCCTCAGGGTCTTGCAATTAGCATTCCCTTAGGAGCTGTAACAAGACAGATTTGCATCTTTACCCAGCTGGTAGGATGTGTACAGCTGTATACAGAAATCAGTAGAGGAAACAAAGGAAAATCTGCACTTCCTGAGCTCTACTTGAGATGTAAGAGTATGGCAAGTACTGCCCTGTGACCCTCTGTGTGAAAACCACCCAGAAAGATAAAATGATGCCATCCGTAAAAATGCAACTCTTCCATGGGAGTATTGCAAAAGACACAGCACATTAAAATGTTCATTTATTGTTGTTCTGGTGACTTTTGAGACGTTTGAGTAATACACCATCATCTTCTCTTTGAGGTTTATTTTAGAATTAAAAACAAAACCAGGCATTTGACAGACACTGTTATACATTAAAGACTTCATTAAACAGCATGGAAGATGGATAATTTACATTCCTTTTTAATGGCATTGCATGGTTAGAAATAGATTGACAGAATGAGCTGAAACAGCAACCCTTTGTGTAATTTTCTACTTGCAGAAAGAGTGACTGTAAAGCCCCCAGCTTTAGAAATACTCTTACAGACTGTACAGTGGCACAATTAAGGCATCTTCTTACCCTGTCAGAAGGTAGAAGGCTGTGGGAAGAGAGACCTCTGCCTGAGTGAATCTGAGTGATAGTTGTATGAGTGGATGTACAGAAATGGATTGGGATGAAGTTGCCACCCATCACCTCATATTCCTGACTGTAACTACAGAGTTTGTAGCGTGGATTCACGTATGATTTCTGCAGAGATTGTTGCTCTATAGAGTTGCCTACTGAGAAAAAAAAAATCACAAAATAGTTAGCATTTAGTACTTCTGGTCTTCAGAACATCTTGTGCCCAGTAATTTGATTCTGCATAATTTGCTGTGAAATCAGAAGAGTACTGTTATAGCTTTCTGTTTATTAATTTATTTATCCCTTTCTCTTCCTGCTTTCTTGGTAGGGCCAGAAGAAGAGCTACTGTTAGAGATTGTTTTGGAAGTTGTGGCTCCCTCTCTTACAGTATGCTATTGATATCATGTATCTCTGAACAAAAGACAAAAATCTGAATTTTAAAATACTGAATGAGAAGAGAATTTGGCCTTAGCAGCAACATATAAATCCTACAAAGGAAAGACAGCATACTAAAATTTGGCTTAACTTTTGCTCCTCAAGCTGATGCAAGTTCGCTGGTCTTCCAGAAGTTGGATGTTGCAATCTAATTGGAAAGATGGGTTTTCCTTGTCTTCATCTTGCTGCTGCCAAAACCTTTTTGTGCACTTTGAGCGACAGTCCATTTTTGCTGATTCTAAAGAAAATTATTTTAATTCATAAAAATCTGTTCCACATTTTGCATCAGAGATCAATGGAGAAGCAATGACTTGTAACTGTTTCAAGGTATGCAAAGTCTCCCTGATTCCCTGGATGAAAGGATTTTCAACTGCTTATGACAAGACATCAGTTCTTGTCCGCTGTGCCTGTTGCTGGCAGTGGGTGATTCTGTGCTGCAGACCCAACAGGCAGCTCTGCATTATCACTGCAGCTCAAGTGATAGGTAGTTACCCTAATATGTATTTCCAGAAAAACACATTTCCAGAGAAACTCCATTTTAGAGTCAAACCCCATTTTCAGTTGAAATGAAGTGTTTGTAATAACCTTCTAGTTTAAATAAGTTCTTGTGGCTAATGTTACGAATATTTTATTTATTCTGTTCTATTGATTCATTTTACTCAGAAGCACAGCAAATACTTCACTTGTTTTGATGTCCCCTGACTCCTTAACATTCTTAGGGTATCTCTGTACACAATGTTTCAGAAATACTGGTTTGCTCCTGTGCTTATTCAAAAGAGCAGTTGCTCATAAAACCTGTCTCAAAACTGAATGCACAGATCAAACACTTCTACTTGGCACACTGCCATATCAACCTGGAGCAGGAAAGAGACAGAGGAGTCACACAGGTTTTAAAAGCATAAAGAAAAGCCTAGCAAGGGGGGAAATAAGGGAGAAAAACATGCCATGTAGTGAGTAAACAGGAAGAATAGGACAAGCCTAAACTGTCTTCTTTCCTTTCCTGAGAGCATTACAGAAGCAATGACAGCAACTAAGTCTGATGTTTCACAGAGCAGTAATTTATTTTTAGCAGAAATCAGGAGCATTACGTGACAAAAATAAATGTGTTGGTAGAGTTCAGAGCAGCTGGAGTACCTGCAAGCAGCGTGGCCTGTGGTCTTCAGTTTGCTTCAAAGGGAGGGTTTGGTTGCACATTCAAATGTTCTGCTGCCCTCTCGGGAGTATTTGCTGTGAGTGTGACATTCATCCTCCCTCATCACAGCTGGGTTCCCAAGTACAGTGAATGTTTCTGAAATTTTACAAAGGGCCCTGCAAAAGGTGATTTTTAAAAAAAACATCTCTTAAGAGTATCAACTTTAGAGTAAATCAGCAGCAGTGAGACACATGATTGATCTCTCTCCCATGGCCTTTCTAAAGGCAAGTCCAATGGGGAATCAGAGGCAAATGCTTTCAGTGGGTATTCCGCTATCACAGTGAGACTCAGGGATAGTTTAATTTATTTTATCTCCCCAAGACACCCTTTGTATCTTCACTCTCAGTTGCTTTCTGAAATGAAGCAATGGGTCTGAGTTGTTCAACAGTTCAAATCCAGCTTCCCAGAATCACAGAGTAATTGAGGTCAAACAGGACCTGCTCAAAGCAGGGCCACCTTCAAAGCTAGGTCAGGTTGTTCAGGGCTTTGTCCAGTCCTGTTTTGGATGTCTCTGAGGACTGAGGTGCTCCAGGCTGCCTGGGCCCCAGTTCCAGTGCTTCACCACTTTCATTGTGAAGATTTTTAACTTGTAGTTAATCAGAAATTTCCTTATTCAGCTTGAATCTGTTGCCTCTTGCCCCTAAGGACTTCTTTGCACCATCCTATATGTTGATCCTCATCTCATTAGCAGATAATTAAATGCATTTTTTGCATTTGTGGTAATAGTTGTGCAGTAGTTTGCACTCTTCTCCTGGGTTGGTTTTTCAGGGTCTGCATCCAGTTTGGAGAATACAGCATTCTGACAACTTGATGAAGTAAAGGAAATTCTGTAGTAAAATGCTGTTGCAAAATAATTTTAGGCCAGCTTCAAGAATGATACTTATGGCATTATCAGTGTCTGTGCTATGAGGAAGCAGTTTTGGGATATCAAGAGGTTGAATCCAGGAATTATCTTGGCTCTGAAGGGTCTGAATCCTTTTCCACCATGTGCATTTTTCAAATTTCTTTGTTACAGTCGTTTTCAAAAGTAACTGCATTTGCAGTTATAATGGCTGCCATGCAAAAGATTCAGTAGACTCCAGGGGAAGTAGGGAAGATTAAAATTGGGAGGGGAATCTGCCTGCATTTTTCCATACAGAGAGTAGCTTACACTTTTCAACAGACAAAATGTGATTTACCTAATACTGCTGGAACAGTGATATCCAGGATTCATTTTATCAGGTATGATACTTCTGAAATCAGAGAGTGTTCAGAGGCTGGTAATTGGTTACACCCTTTTGTGTTTACTTGAGGTGACTGAGTCAAAAAGTAGTTCTAGAAACAGTGGTTAATTTGAGTTGAGATCTTTCTAGGCAATGTGGATGTTAAAGACTAATAATTTCTTCAGCAATGAGGAAGGGCAACAAGTGCCAGTTACTAGAATTGCCAATATTATCTTCTTATCACGAAGTGAAAACTAGTTATGGAAGACAGAATTAGAAATTTCAATTTAGAACCAAGAATAGACTCTGAACCAATCTCTTAGATGTATTGGGGTCCAGGGTTAGATCACGTCTCACTTCCACTTGAAACAAGGAAGTTTAGGAAGAATACCAGACAAAAGTGACCTCCTTCTCACTCCTATTCACCTTCCTGAAGTTTAGCCTTGCCTAAGTGCTGAAAAGTAAGACTCATCTGTATCCTTTGGTGTTTGAAATTTGTATTTGATTAAAAAAATATAAGCATTTGTTATTTTTTTCTGTAGCAGAAAGATGAAGTTAGGTCACTGTTTTCCTTGGTTGATAAATAGATTTATTACCTCAAGTAACCTCGTCTAAATAAATATTTATTATTTACTTTATACTGTGTGTTTAGTTTATAATTTAAAACAACAAAACCAGTATTTGTTCTACCCTCTTACCTTCAATCTGGTTTGTCTGCTCATCCCTAGACAATGTGCTTCTCAAAACAAGGAAAATACTTTCCTGGTGGCTTGGAAAGGAGTTAGCTCGAGTCTAGCCATAAATAACTGAGAATGTATTCTAAGTAATATATTACTAATATAATAATTTAAAAATATATGAAGCCTTATGGTTAGATCCAGTAAAATACTCTGTTTTTCCAGGCAGATGCCCTAGGCAGAAGGTTACAGAATCCCACCTGCTGCCTCAGAGCCCAGGAGTGGTGGATTCCTATGTTAGTTGGAGACCAGTGTTCAGTGCAGGGTAAGGGATTGCTCTCACCTCAGCTGACCTGCAGCCAGACAGTGACAGGACTCGCCTGGAAAAACAGGCAGTGTGAAATGAAGGTGACAATTCTATCAGTGTGTTACAGTTACAAGCTTCAGCCACTAGGCTATTACAGAAAGATAGGAACCAGCAGAAAGAGCAACACTGTCTTAAAATAAAAGCCAGAGCTTTTTTGTTGTGTCCTGGAACTGGAGGCAGCCAACTCCTTTGGAGAGATCCTCTCCATCTCAGCAGAACAAAGCTGTACTCCTGTGCCAGGCTTTTAATCGAAAGAGAAGGCCTGATCGTGACTATTTCCAGCAGACTTGCTGTAGGGGTGACCTTCTTGTCCTGGGGAGTTTGTTATAAGGTTATTTTGGGATCCCCACTCTAATTTTGCTCTGCATTGGCACCTGGTGCTTTCCTTGGATCTGGATTCCAGCCTAGGGCTGGATCTGGCTTGCGAGTCTGAATAACCTGCCTGCCTATTCAATTGCACAGCTCAGTGATATCCCTGTGGCACAGGCCAGAGAGGTAGTGCAAGATCACAGGTTTACTCACAGATGGGTCTGTGCCTCTGAGGAACCTCCATAAAGATCTGGGAGCATCAGGAAGACATTCAGTAAGCATGAGATGACCGTTACCCTGCTGCTTGTCAGGAGCTCATGGTACATGTTCCCTGTGGACCTTTTTGGGCTTGCAAGTTAGCAGTCCAGGCACCTTACTCCTTCCTCATGATCATGATCC
Organism: Sakesphorus luctuosus; assembly: GCA_013396695.1. NCBI lineage: Eukaryota > Metazoa > Chordata > Aves > Passeriformes > Thamnophilidae > Sakesphorus > Sakesphorus luctuosus. The sequence continues at coordinate 427,574 of VWZD01013508.1, read as the reverse complement.
TCACTCAGTGTGTTTCAAATGTCTTGGAGCATGTCAGATTGCAAGCTAAGTGTTTATGAGCAGTATTTTAAAAGGAAGGATTATTTATTCTGCTAGTGTTGATACTAAACACTGGGGCTAAACACCAGCTACATCAGGCTGTTTCTGTAGAACTTTGAACTTCAGATGCATCTCTGCAGCTTGCAGCCTTGTGTAACTGCAGAGGTTTGTTCAATGTGGCTGGATGTTATATAAGCATTTTTTATTTTTCTTTTGCTTGTGATCATGTTATGTAGGCTGCCTTCTTAAATTTCAGCAACCCTAAGGCAGCCTGAGTCATGTGTATGAGGCTCTTTTTTGCACTGTTGTGTAAGGTAGTGAATTGCAAAGGTCATGGGAATGAGTTATTTAAAAACTGAACCATGCTGGGCTCTATCCAGCTTAGAAGAGATGAGCTCAGAAAGGCATTTATGTTTTAAATTACAGTTATCAAAAACTGATTTACTTCAGTCACTGTTTCCGTTTCCTTAGCAAACTGTGTAGTACACAATATTTCTGTTTAAATGTGTTGGTCGCATAATCACGTATTCACACATGAGACAAGGAATAAAATATTTACTTCCAATCCTCATAAAACAGTTCCATTCACAAATATTGTCATCATAGGCACAGTCTTCATGCTCATTCGTTTTCAGTGCTCACAGTAATTAATCTCCCTTACCGTTTGTTCCCAGTGGAAAACATGAAATTCCTGGTTGAAGTGCATTGTTCTGCCCAGTGGACATCTGGGTTGTGATGTGTCACTGTGCTCTTGTGTAATCTGGCTCAGTCCTATGGATGCCATGCAGATTAAAGGCACAAGAACAGATAACTGTGGAATCTCTTTCTCTGGTTTAAGCCATCCAGCTCTATCCTCATTTACAGAAAGCTCTTTCTTGCTTCATCTTCCATGTCCCCTCTCAGGCCCTCCAAGTTAGCACCCCATACAAGAGTTTGTCCAGCTATACTTTAAAGTGCTCTGAACTTTCCCCAGAGCACTTTTAAACTTGGATTATCTTACAGAGCAGTTCAGGACACGACTCCACCGACGGCTCAGCACACAGGGCAGGGCAGGCAGCACTCTGGAAGCAGGGAGGAGCTTTGCAGCGGGGCCGAGGGAGCAGGAGAGAATACAAAGCCACACCCAGGGAGTGATTTTTGTTCTCTCCATCAGCCGTGGCAGCTATCCCAACACCATTTTGGCCATTTGCAAAATTCCACGTGTGCAGTTGTAATTTACTTCCATTTTCATGCAGCAAAATGTAATCAACTTGTGATTGCATCAACTCTTGTTGAAAATAGTAAGAAAAAGTTACAAAATGAGGAAAAAATAAAATAAACTGGCTCATCATGAGAAAGCAGTTAAATTATTTTGATTACTAAAACCCAAAACTGTACAATGCATGTCCCAAAATACTGCACCACTATCAGAAAATTAAGTAACAGCATGTCCCAGACAGGCTCACAATGCAGTGTACTGGTAAATCATACAGACAGAAAGAGGTTAAGCCAGAAGTTGTGAAGTCACACATGTGCACATAAGAGAGGGAAAAAAAATTGAAAAAAAGGTAGAAATGCAAAGGGCACAGCAAACTGAGTTCAGGGACATGACACTGAAAAGAAGGAGAACACTGGGGCAAAGAACTTCCTGGAAAGGGCTTGAATGTGAGCACAGGTGGGCTCTTTCTGATTGCCTGCCTGCTTTTTGCTGTATTCAAAAAAGCAAGAACTTTTAAATAAAGGAATTGTACAAATGGAGTCTATGGCACTATGCCCAGTACCAACATCATGACTCAGAGTGATTGCTAGGACCAAATAGGAACAGCTCAAACAAGAACTGGAATAAGGAAGAACAGGGGCTATGAAGCTGTAAGATTTTAAAGATATTAGGAAAAGCATCCCATTGATTTTCCTGTATTCAAGTCGTTCTGGTTTGTCTTTATGTATCAGTGGGTAAAATATATGTCATGGGTGGTTTTTTTTCTGTGAATGTTAATAACAAAGAGATGCCTTACCCTGAGTCAAAAAGCAGTGCCTTAAGTTAATCTGGAAACCTCTTCTTGAATCTGCCATCACCTGGAGACTGGAAACAAGTTCACTTTCCCCTAAACGACAGCTATAAAGCAACCAAGAGAAATCTGCAAAGAGAGAGTTTGTTCACTTCTCTAACACTGCTCTTATCCTCTTGAACTATCTCAGGTCAAGCAACTGGAAGACAGTATGTCCTGCAAGCAGACAGCTCCTGGCAGGCGGTCAGTACAGCTGTGAATGTGACACTCTGTGCCAAACATGAGTCTGTAATTTCTTGTACTCTCCAGTGGTCAGTTTTTTGAGGATACCATTTAGTCATTTCCTGGGAAGACAAAGCGTGCCCATCAGAGCTAATGACATTTTACTTGCTCACACGTGGCCATGTGGGAGGTGGCTATAAAACACACTTAGAAAATGAACACAACTGATTCAAAATTACAGCAAGGGTGTTGAAGCAGGTATGTGCTGCCAGGCAGTTCTCAAAGTCCCTGAACCCTTTGTCAAACAAGTAGGAATTTTCTTCTGACTTCCTTTTCTCAGTTTGAATAGGAGAACAAATGTGCCTCAGGAGAAGTAAGAAGTGTGCTAGTTTTCATTAACTTTTAATTTGAAGTCTGCATAACTGAATGAAACCACTGTAGTAATCTGGAAAGGGTATCTGAAAGCCCTGTTGAATCAGAGATAATTCCTCCCCTTTCTCTGAAAAGTACATATTAAAAAGTTGCTTTGTTCAGAGGCACAGTATCCCCACCAGTACTTGGCGAAGAGTCTTCTCCAACTTGATCCAACTAGAAAGTCATTTCAGGCTGCTGCAACATTCCCAGGACTGTAGTAAAGGTCAGTGTGTGTGTCCTTCAGCCATGTGGCGTTTTGATTAGCAAATCTGAGTCGTCGACAACTCTGAACTGTTTCCAGATGGTGACATATCAGGGCTCCCACGTGCACAACAAGTGCACTCCCCATGCCCAGCTTGTCCTCAAAGGCACTGGGCTTGCTGCACAGCATTCAGGCTGTAATACATGCTGCAGCAAACATTTCAGCCATGTTAGGAAAGAAAATTTAAAAAATGTTGGTTTGCTGCCAGATCTTTCTCAAAAAAAAAAAAAAAGCTAATTTTAAACACTTAAGGATGACCTATGAGAATAGACAAACTGGGTCTCAAGTGCCTCCTTGCATGCCTGTAACCAGTAATGCCAACCCTCTTGTGAACAGGGACTTTGTACATGAAACAAGGAAAACTTGACTAAGTGAGCTGTGTCTCTCCTCAATTTTCCAGGGTTATTCCTTAAGGCTATCTTTATGGTACTTACAGTGCCAGACCCTCATGTTTTCATGATTTTAGCATGCCTGCAGCAATCATAGTCCTGCCAGGTGCCTTGCCACCTTTACATTATGTTCTGTGACCATGTCCAAGCTTGTTTGGTCTTGCTACCAAGGCCAAATCATCAGGTGCAATGTGATATTGGGAAGCCACACATCCCTGACCCCATTAGGGATTCAGTTATGAGTCTTGCCAGAAATCTGCCCATCCCTGAGAACTAGAAATGTCTTCTTTTTTGCATTCAAGAGCCACTAACCAAGCTTGTATGGCTATGGTTTGTTTAAGTGTTTGTCAAATATACATCTGGTGCAGTTGCTCCACATGATGCATTGGTACAGTGAATGTTGAAGTAAAATACAGCATCTGGAGCATTCCTTGGCTTCTTTTGGGCATCAATAAATAGCATTCAATAAAAACTTGATCACTAGCTGTCTCAAACCAAAGAAGAAATGTTTGGATTTAATGTTTGAAAATCATTATTTTTCATCCTTTTGCTTTATCTTTTTTTTTCAGCTACAGCCAATTTCTGTACCAGAAGAATAGAGAAAAATGTCGTGTGATGCAGAGATGAACAATAGGCTTGTGCTACATACCAGGGAGCAGCTGGTGAGTGAAGCACTGCCATAGCAGCCCAGAACATCAGAGGAGCTGGATGTGGAGAGGAAATGTCACTATATTGATCTATTGCTTCTGTTTTGTTTTGTTTTCTGTTAATACCACACTACTTCTTTATTCAAGCTTACGTATGGGAAGCAGCTGGGAACTGTGACAATGCAGCAAGCTGAGGCTACTGACGCCAACAAAGGTGGGCAGGAAAAGCATGCATTTCAATGAGAGAAAAATTTGACCCAGTGTCATCTTTTGATCTTATACTATCAAGAAAAACTAAAATACCATTGCTGACAGTGCCAGCTTTTAACAGTAGCTTCACAGTTACAGGACATTATGTTAGAATTTATGTTAATACTTAATTTTGAATTTCACATCTTTTTTTTTTTTTTCCTTAACCTCTTGAAATATATCTCCCATAATGCTTGGCCACTCTTTACAGACATGTCCCTGTAGTCCATATGAACAGGCAATGCAGAGGTAATATCAAATTATTTCTGCAAATAAAAACTTCTTACAAAGTTTAATTTTTGTAAAAGTTCATGTCTTTGAAACATTTGTAGGCCAATGATGTAGTAATTTATTTATTCAGGCTTGCTAAGTGCACTATTTTTATATAGTCTCAGTTAAATACTATGAATGAATGTTGCCATAGTTACAATTGAATTCTGAAATTAGCTCCATTGTACTGTAATTCTAGTTCCTTATCTTGCTTCTCTTGCTCTGCTACAATTAAAGGCACATTTCCATCTCTATAATTAACCATGATGTGAAAGATGTTGCTCATTCATTTAAAAATGCTTGAGCAAATGTGAGATGAGGGACGTTTTCCATTGTCTTGTTTTCCCCAAAACCAGTGAGTGACATGGAGCTTCCTGCACCCAGTCTGCATACCCTCCGTGCATAACTTCAACCTAGTCCTTGAAATTTAATTGGCCTTTTAACTCATTGCAAAAATATACACCATCAAGTAAACAGCTACGCCCACAACTTCCTTTTATAAAGGATATATTGCATGTAAAGACTTGCATTTATTTTGACAAAAACCCAAAGGTCCCAGTGTGACTGGAGTTGGAAGGTCTTAATGCTGACTTGTGTGTGGTTTAGATGAGGTCTCAGGGTGGTGGCTGGTAAGCAGGAATCATCAAGGACTCCATGTGATATCTACTGAAAAGCAAATGCCTTCTCCTCTAGCACAGCAACAACAAGGTATCTGTCTTCCTGTCAGAACAACTTGTCTCCATAAACTGCTTGTTAACACATCAAAAACGACACATGAATAATTGGCAATGATTCAGGAGTTTTGTCAGGCTTCTGAGTCATTCCAAAGCAGACTGGGATCTGGGTCATACTGCCCTGCAGGTGAGGACTTGGCACACCTGGCTCTGCCCTGTGCTCACCACTGAGAGCAATGCCTGCTCCAGGCATCCACTGCTCGTGGGTCTGGGCAGGGAACTGGGCAGAAGCTCAGCGATATAACTGGTAATCCCTCCTCGCCAAGCGCCTGTTTTCTGCTACCTGTTTTTCTCACCTGCAGCCCAGCCCCCTGCCTTGTACCAGCTGTCATCCTCCATGGACCCTTTGCCAGGACAACTCCCAAACTGGAAATAGATAACCATTCATTTTTGTCTGAGTTGGATACTGCTGGTTCAGTGAGTTGCATCTGCCCAGAGAGGAGGCAGAGGGCTGCTGGGCTGGGCTGAGGGACTCCTGGGGAGCAACCCAGGCAGGTCTGCATCTCCTCTTGGCTCTGCTCTATCATCAAGCTTGTCTTTTGAGTTTAAAGATGTGTATTTCCATAGGATTTGTTGAACAGTCTGCATCTGTTCCTTAATACAGTAGTGTATTATGGAATTACAGGAGTATGCCACCTGTGTACCTTACAGAAGGGATTTCCTGGCCATTTGGGATGAACCACCATAAACTGACATGAACAGGCCTTTGTTTCGAATGAGATGTTTGATGCCATACTGGTAGAGTTTTAAGTAAAACCAGCATTCACCATGCTTTAATATAAAATTCAAGCTCTCTGTGCTTATATGCACAGCACATCTGCATAGTGGACATAATGAAATGGGCATTTCATACCCATAGTGAAATAAATCTTCAGTTTGCTTGCAGCCTCTGACTGTGATGCCATATGCTTGGCTGAGCATTGCTCCTGATGGATCATTGTGCAAGGATGCCTTACACTGGGGGCTGAGCTGCTTGGTGAGTCACTGCAGTAGAATGCACGGTGGAAAAGCTCATTTCCCCAGTTACTCAGTGGTAAAATATTCCTGGATCCATGCCTGGTTTGTGCTAGGAATATTAAGGATGTTTTTGTTTTTCTGATAAAGTTCCGTTAAGAGAGACAGTGATCATGGCTGCAGTTAGCTCTGAATTCTATCAGACAACAGCTGAGTTTTCCTTTCCAAATCAGTTCCTGTGGCTTTGTCTAAAACATGGCTTAAAATAGTATGGTTGGCTTCTGTATCGAACACACAGGACTGCATTTACTCTTTCATCTTTGCTTTAATTCCCAAGAGCAAACTGGCAGTGAGCTCTCATCTGAAACATGGACTGTAGCAAATATGTGATTTTTCAAGCCTTGATGTAGTAATTAGAAGACAAAAAAATCATATTTTTTTTTTAAAGCTCTGGTAAAGCTACCCAAGTTCTTAAAAATAATGAGTAGAATTAAACCCACATTTTTAATCAAAGCCAAAGCAGTGGAAGGAGTGTCCCAAATTTCCTGTGATGAAAAACTGATGAGGCTGAGTGAAGTAGTGCTGGGAGTGGAGGTCAGTCAGTAAAGTGGAGCATGTTCTGCATCAGCTCTCATGACATCTGGATGTGAGTGATTGAGTGCAGAACTTGCTCTGGTAGCAGCAAACACAGCAAAAGCAGACAACCAAAGAGAAAATGTTGAAGGACTGAGCAGTTTTGGGTCTCAGAGTTCAATAAACCTATGCCCATCAGGGTGACAAAAGCACAGGCCTTTCCCTAAATCAGAGCATTTGTCTCTGCATTTCTTGAATCCAAATTTCTTCTAAACTTCTTATATTTCCCATCTGTTCTGTTTCTGAGGGTATGGCCACCTGCTTACAGAGGGCAGCAATGTCATCTGAGCTACCTAAGGTTCTAATGGGGTTTTTTGACCACAGAAGGCACCATCCTGAGCATGGTGAGGATTTCTGCATGTTTCTGCTGGAGACACAATACTGTAACCTTGTTGGCAGGTGGTCTTAATGCACTAAAGTAACAAGGTGGTCTGGTAATCAAGTAATTGTAAGGAAAATAGGGTGATACATCAAGCCATGATTTATTTGACATCAGAAGTCATCTTATAAACCCTGCTGTAGGCAACAAGACTCAGTGGTGACAAATGGGAAACCTTTTCTCCCCCCATCATCTTTCCTCATGTTCTTTTCTTTGTTGTTCCCTATATCAGTCATTCCTTTTACTTTCTGCAGGCAAAAGAAATGTGATGTATTTAATGCCTTTGGAGCTATGGGACACCTCCTCTGTTCTCAGCCTTGGGCCTGGCACCCTTTGAGCTGGAGCTCCTTTGCTCACACCAGCACCATGTGATGCTGAACCAGAGCTCTGGAGGAATGTGTGAATATCTGTTTTGCCAGGGAACAAAAGTCAGCACAAAATATACAGACACCAACTTTAAAGAATAAGTGTATAAATTTACTATAGTGCAAAGAAGCAAAGAATTACAAAAGAAGCAAATAATTATGAAAGGATAAGCTTAGCAATGCACCTAATCATTACTACAAAGAGTGTCCATAGTGAGTAAGAAACATAAATCATCCATTATGCTGTTAATACATTCCCATCATCCAGACCTGCACATCAGCTGGGGAGCCCTGATCCCAGCAAAGAGTCAGAGAACCACCCCCAGGAACTGGGAAATCCTACGCAATATGTCCAGGTGAGGTCTCTGTCTCTGCTGTGAAAGAGTCCAGCTTTTATATTGTTAATCAAACAAGCTTACATCACTTATTTAGTGTGGAAAACATCTGGCTTTCTTCTCGCCTTGATTTTCACCCAAAGCCTGGCCAGAGCTCAGAGGAAAATCAGGGAGTCAATTTGGACCAACTTCTGTTGAAAGATAAATACATTCATATCTAATAAGGCCAACTGTCTTCTTCCATGGCCTTGACTTGTCTCTAGATACAGACATATAGATACATTCATAACAAATACACTAAATAAGTGGAATTTTGATTAATAAGCAGGTAAATGGCTAAGTATAATATTAGGTTGGAAGGTTCATCTAGAGTCACTTCTGGCTCAGGGCCTCAGCACTTCAATATCTAATGTGGTTATTAATGAGGAATTCAAGCTGGTGCTTGCAAATAAGCAGATGCTTACCCACAGGTAATCAATCAGCAACAGCAATAGAGGCACTTCAGGTTATAAGGGAGGTTGTAAGTGTGTGCCTGGGTGGTCCCATGGTGTAAAGGAGAGCACTCCAGACTCTAAATCCCAAGGTCATGAGTTTGAATCTCAGTGGGGACTGTCCCCTGGCAGTTCAATGCCTCGCTGCCATCCCATCCCGTCACATCTCGGATGCTCAGCAGGGTCAGCCCCAGTTAGTACCGGGTGCTGTGACAGTCCCGAGGACTTCACTGTCACTGTCCAAGCTCGCTCAGCCGTGGCAGATGGACCTTAGGACTTAAACGGTGGGGCCAGTTCTGTGCACGCTGTGCCTCACCTAAAACATCCACTGCGCAGGCTGGAAGGGCACACCCACGTGGGGAGAGCCCTGCCCAAATCTGCGTTTGCGACATTTGGCCATACATACATACATGCATACATGCATCCCTTTGGGGTCTGAAAAGTGTGTGTATCAGAGCTAGGCACCTGCAGGTCTGTAAAATGTCCCTGAACGTCACCTTTGGCATGAGCCCTGGAGACCGTGTTTCTCTGAGCTATGAGCACTCAGTGTTGGTAGGGCATCGAAACGGCTCAGCACAAGTAAGGCAATGAGGTCTGTGGCTGGTTACCTCGCACGAAAAGCTCTTGGACTGTGCAGAGTAACCTTTGCTCCATCCAACAGCATTAAATGACCCACTCAACTGGGCATACAGTCTTGTTCTGCTGGTAGATAGAAAGGTCTATCCAGAAGAAGAGACTATCATAGCCAGAGCAGTATGTCTCTTATTTCCGTATCTCTGGTTCTCATACAGGCAATTTCACTCTGGAATACATAAAGGAAGCAACCCTCATTATTAAACACCTTGGAAATCATTGGGAAATAGCTCTGACAAACATTAAACACAGCAGAGATAAGCACCTGGATAAAAGGACTACTTGTGTGCCCTCAATACCATGAAGGCATCACTTACTTCCCAGAAGAAATCTACAGGAATAACTGCAGCTCCTGGAAGAAGTGAGAGAAGAGGAACGGAGAGTTAGAAAGCCTGAATACTCTCCTTTCCCAAGGATGGGAGAGTAGGTGATGGGTCGATTCCTCACAGACCACAAAGCAGATGTTCAATTTCAGAATGAAGTTTCGACAGTATGGGACCTGAATGGATATCCTGGGGTTTAAGTTGGTTGTTTAGGGTTTGGTGTTCCTATAAACCTCCTTTATTCCAGGAATCTCATTTTGTGTTATCCAAGTCCTCTTCAATGTGTCCAAGCAACTTGTTCCCTGGGCATGGGAACCTCTAAGTCCTTGGTATGAGATGATATCCTCCAGGATGCCAGGCTCTGTCCTGTGCTGCAGGAAGCTGTTAGCTCCATTCCTGCTAGGAAATTCCAGGCTTCTCAGCCCTGGAAAAAAAGAGGTCTGAAATATTAGGAGCCCTGCAGAGCTGTGGATGTGGGAGTTGTGGGCAATTGTGCAACTCAACAAAGCAGGAAGGAATGAGGCAGGCCCTGAAAAAAAAATCTGTTTGGTTTTTTTTCTCAGAAGTTCATTGGAACCTGCTCTGCTGGTACAAAGCCTGCTGATTTTGGTGAACTGGTGTTTTCTGATGAAAACCGGTTATTTTGATAAAAAAATCCTGCCAGATGAAGGACATACATCACTGCCTGGGGGAGCTGCAGTGACCAGTGTCAGCCAGGCCAGCAAGCTTTGAGCCACTACGCTCAGGGAGCATAGCTCTGCTTGGTCTACGCCCAGCCAGGGTCCATGAGCTGCCTTCAAACCAGGCCAGGGCAGGCAGGTCCTTCTCCATATCTCCTGCAGCCGCTGCTGGAAGGGCCTAGCCCTCCCCTTCTTTGCCTGTTGATGCAATGGAGCTACCAGAGCTCCTGTGTCTCCAGAGCAGCTTCTTATATATTTTTTGACATTGACAAAAGCCCATTTTTACTTCTGTCAGCAGAGGTGATGTGGCTGTACACAAGGAGGCTCCTTTGCCTCCTGCATTATCAGCAAAACTGCCAGCTAAGCACTGACTCCTGGACCCTCTGTGGCTGATATATGGAGCAAAACAAGTGATCTATTTACATTTCACTGTGCTGGGGGTGAGAAAAATGTGATTTTAACCCCTGAATTGCCTGAGTTCATCAACAGGAAATGTATGTGTATGCAGGTGCGTATATGGCCCCATGACTTCATGGAAGTGTATTTCTGATCATAATTGACCTAAAATAACTGGGGGTTCAGTAATGTTTAGCTATTTTGTCTCAATTCATACTTTCTGAGTAAAACTCATAGATGAGAGTGATAAGAAGAAGCTGATGGCCCTGAAGTGATTTACATGTTTTTCTATACAACAATATAGAAACAATATAGAAATATTTTTATAGAACATATACATATAAAAGCATTAATTCAGATTATTGTAGGCATGACATTACAAAACCAGCATTAACTTGAGATAATTACACGGAGAATGACTTTAATTAAGACCATGGTTTCACATTTCTCTCTCTCCCTCTATGAGATCCTATTCCATGCATGTTGTTTTGAAGTCCCTTTAATATACATTTTATGCTTTTGTAAGGCACTTAACAACTTGACTGGAGTTCAACACAGAGATTGTCACAAGTAGAGGGGAAGGCTCTTCCTTTGGCTTCTGCCCCTTGGCAGCCAGCAGAAGCAGAGTGTGATACACAGCCAGTGGATGGGGGGGTCAGAGGAGGTTGCAGTTTTGTTTAATTTGAAACCTCAACATTGAAACACAGCTGGCAGCACTGCGATTGCCTCTGGAAAGGCAGTGTTTGGGCTAGAGCTTGTCCCTGTGCAAGAGCAGGCTGCACAGAACAGGCTTGGAGCAGGGGAGTCCGAGTGCTCAGCAGAGATTCGGTGGCCAAAAGGTCATGTAACATTTTGTAAAGCATTTGGGAATATTCTGGAGCGTTCACCCACCATTGTCAATGGGTATCCCCAGCTCTCTGTGCTGCAGTGGCATCATGGGTTAAATTGTCACACAAAGGCTTTCAGCCTTCAGCCCAGGTATTTTTGGAAAACAACAACAAATTTCATCAAGAGGCATTTCTCCTTTGTTCCCAGATGTTTTTACCACCTTCCTCCCAGTTCTCTCTATCCCAGGAAACAAAATAAAATTCTGTACTTGTCCTGGATGCAAAATTTCCCCAGGCCAAGCGTAGTCCTGTTGCTTTCTGTCCAAGAAAAAGCCTGGCTTTGTCTGGCGCAACTTTTGTCAGCAACTGATCATAAGTAACCGGACAGGATGGTGGTAGCCAGAGCTGCCTGGCAGTACCCATTCCCTGTGGGGAGACTATGAGGCTAACATCCATCCTGCTGTGGGACACATGGACAGGAGGACACTTGGTGTCTTGCAGTATGGTGGTAGTCAGGTATATATTGTTTGGGATAGGCAGTTAAATGCTTCATTGACATCCAATTCCACCAGATCTTGGAAGGTAAGCAGGGTCAACCCTGGTTAGTACTTGGATGGTAGACCTCCTGGGAATACTGAGTGCTGTAGGTTCTAGTCCTGAGGACTCCATTGTCACCATCCAAGCTCTCTTGGCCATGGCAGATGAACCTTAGGAGTTAAAGGGTGGGGCCAGTTCTGCGCACGCTGTGCCTCACCTAAAAAATCCACTGCGCGGTCTCAGAGGACACACCCACATGGGTAGAGCCCTTCCCAAATCTTTGGTCATGAAGCCTAGCCATACACACTGTTTGGGATAGGCAGGTGCACGAGGTGAGGAAGTGTACTTATAGACAATGGAAGAGTGGGCTGGTGGGTTTAGCAGGGAAGAGGAGTTTGGGGTGGCAGCTAAGCAACTTCCAGCAACATGTCCAAGACCAGTGTGGCAACTGCTTCTTGTCCCTTGGGTGACAGGCTGCCAGCACAGAGCCTCTGTGGCTCCTTGTTCTGCAGCTGTGAGGAGTTTCCTGCTGAGCAGAACTTGGACTGACAGCCGAGCTACTGCTGCAGGTTGATCCTAACATGACACCTTGATGTCAAAAGGGCTGTTTCAGAGGTGGGTGGGCAGTGCAGGGATGTGGGAGTGCTGCTGAGGCTGTGCTGGGAGCAGCAGCTGGAGAGAGGAAGGGGTGCCAGAAAATACCCTTCCTCCCTCAGCCTCCACAGCTTACACAAGTGTGTCTTTTGTCCCACTTTTTTACATGCTTCCAAAGATGCCAGCTGCAGTGAAATTGCTTCTGCCAGATCTCTGCTGTGTTTTGGGAGTACAGCCCCTTGAGCCAGGAGCCAGCCCAACCTCTGCAGGGCTCCAGCACTGCATGGCCTTCCAAAATCATTTCCCAGAAGCTGTATCTCAGTTAAACCTGTATGCTTAGGTGTAGGCAAAAGGGGCATTACCAGCTGCTTCACCTTGTCCTTTTCCAGAGCCCTCCTGTTTTGCCTATGACAGGCCAGTGCAGTGTTCCAGCACAATTAAGGGGCACAGCTGGAGGGGGGCTATGATGATCCAGCACCAACTTCTATCACTGCCAGGAAGGACTATCACTTTTCTCCCAGGTTATGAAAGAAATTTAAACTCTTCTAACAGGTCACCATCAAGACAATATTCTTAAACCAATACTGCTGGGGACTGAGCAAACAAAGGAAGGTTGTTTGAAATGTTTCTGTTCCAGGTTTGGCTCAAGCACAGCCTTTGTTACGTGTGTGTAAACCCAGACGAAAATTGCATTTGATTAACAGCATAGTTCCTTGGGAGCGTGAGTACCTTTCCTCCTCAGAAATTAATGTTGAAAATAAATACTTTGGTAGCAAACTGTGCAAGAGCTTGTGCTATGATGCAGGAAGAGGGATCAGACCACCAGTGGGGTTTCAGCATCTGCTTGGTGTATTTTTTTGAGAAAAGCATTTACAAGCTGCAGCGTCACTAGCCAAAGCAAACAGGATGATTTCTCCTTTCCTTTAGCTAAATCAGTCCTTGGCAACAAAGGAGACAGACAGCTGCACCATCCCCAGAACTTTGGACAGGGATGTGAGCTTTGGGGCATTTTATCAATGCTTACAGCCTGCCTTTAAACTCTTAAGCAATGCCTTGGGGCCAGGAAGGTTGGGATAATGGTTACAGACTCGGAGGGCCAAGGGCTGGGGGAACTATCTTTTACCTGCCAGCATGGCCACCCCACTGGGAACCATCAGGTTTGTTTGCAGAGGTGATCTGCGGGAGGAAAGTGCACTTTGGGGTTACTCAGAGCTGCTGTAATAAGCAGGAAGTTGCACTCTACTCCTTACCTTGATGGCTCCAGTTCAACTGCAGAGTTTAATTTGTGTGTCCCAGCAACTCCCTTACTGGTACTGGCAGCAGAACAGGCAGGGAAGCAGAGGAGGGGTGACTCCCAGAGAGTCTCTCTGAGCTATTCTCTCACGGCATGCAGATTGTCTCAAGGGATCAGGCTTTGTCCCTGCCCATCCCCAATGCCTCTGCATCTCTCCCAGAAAAATAACCCAAAAGCCAAGAATGCAGAGCGAGGACCAGGCTTGACCTGAGGCTATGAGGGCACATGTCTCTCATCTGAGCTGGCCTGAGCTGAAACCATGAACCTGGGGTTAAAGAGACAAGTCCTTTGCACATTTCAAGGGTGGGTTTTAAGCTCATCAGTGACAAACCCACCCAGCAGACTGGGCAGTGCTGGATTATTTCAATTCACATACCCTCACTGGCTTCTGTTCTTAAATTATAATGATGCCTTCTCTCAATAAATACATGTTTCCTTAAACTCTGCTTTAGAGTGTTTGAAACTAAGGAGATTTGGCCTGTTAAGGTGTCCCATGGAGAGGCAGACAAGTTTTCCTGTTTATCAGGAGGGACCACAGATACATGGTCTCCCCAACAAGCCAACATCCACACACAGTTTCTGTTCCTGTTTTCCACATCATGGGAGCCTTTTCACTTAGTCATACAGTTTCATGCAGCCATCATTGGACATGTTCACAGGCAAGCTGGATGGAGCTTTGAGCAACCTGATCGAGTGAAAGGCCTGTGGCAGAGGGGTTGGACATAATAATTGTGAAGGTTGCCTTCCAACTCAAACCATTCTATGATTCTGTGATGGCTTAGGGAATGGGGGAGGGTAGGTGCTTCAGAGGTTTCTCATTCATTCTGGAGGTGACTGCAGAGACTCGAGGGCTCCTTGGGGAAGCTCATCAGGCTGCTGCTGGGCAGACACAAGTAGCCAGCCACATGGTCACATACCCAGGAGGGAGTCCAGGGATCAAACAAGAGTATCAAGGGGTCTAGTCTCCAGAAACCACACCTGCAGATCCCAGTCACGTATGTACCATGGGTCTCCTGAGCTTTTGTCACATGGAAGATGGCAACATCCAAGGCTGTCGGCACCTTTCTCAAAAAATGCCTTTCTCAAGAAATGCCTTTCTCAGGTATTTGCTGGCACAAGGGAATCTGATAATTCTTGGGTAAGGTCTGAATACAAAACCATGAGAGAAGGTGTCAACACTGGGTGAGTGTTCCTGCTGCACTGGCTTGTGTTCCTCACTCTGGTCCCAGCTCAGCACACACTGGGTGGGCAGGCTGCCAGAAGCCAGGGATGGCAGCAGTACCGTGTGTTCAGCATTCACTTGTTCTGCACTCTCTTCTCAGGGGCCTCAGAGAAGGAGCACATGAGAATGGTCTGCCTTCTATTTCCCAGGTGATGCCAAAAAACAGCCAAAAAAGCTGGTCACACTGAGCTGATGCTGTGCTTCACTCCAGTGCCTGTGGGCAAGGCTGAGCCCCACTGCCCCAGGTGCCTCTTCCTAGGCCTGGCTCCTCTGTTTGTTCCTCTCCTTACCTAGTGCCACCAGCATCATCCTGGCCCTGCAGAACCTGCCAGGGCTAATTGCTCATCAACAGCCCTCTCAGCTGCTTGCCCAGATAGATCCATTTCAGTGCTGCTGCACAGTGTCAGGAGCTGAGGCTTGTGAACACAGCTGCGAGCCAGGTTCTGGGTTGTTTATTTCCAAGCACATCTATCCACAGAGCTGGCTTGTGCTCCTTGCAGACTCCTATTATGCCATTCTTGAACTGAGCGACTGACAAGGGGAGTGAAGAGCAGCCAGGATTTTACACTCCAGGATACACACAGGCACAGAATGTGAAAACATCCACCTCCTCTAATTATACACCGTGGTTTCCAGTACAGCTTTTAGAACTGCTGGTCACATGGCAATGACTCGGGGGAGTTTAAGCTTCCCGAATTCTCTGCTTTCCCTGCTGCACCCCTTTCAAGCTCTCCCTCAAAGCTGCAGTTAAAGCAGCTGCAAACCAAAAGTTCTGGAGAGAAAGGGGAAGCTCAGAAAGCTAAAAGCCTAGGGAAACAAAACCCATTCCCCAGCGGGGATGAACTCCTTTCCGTTGATCCATCTAGATACAATTAAATGTGTCTGCTACTTAATTGCATCTTAAAGGATCCCAGCCCTTCCCTGGGAAGTTGCTGAGAAGGCAGCACTTGATGATAAAGATGGGGAATCAGTGTGACTGGGTCAGAGTAGCCAAGAGCTCTGAGCGGCTACCAAGAGAGGCTCCATTACCTCATGAGCAGTTCTGGCTTGACATCTGGTGAGCATGGGCAATGAGTATTTTCATTTCCAAGGAGCATGTCATCACTCTGTGTTTATCTGGACTGTCAGCAGGAAGCCACCGGAGAGCAGTGCTAGCTCTAAACAGCAAACGAGGTTGAGGAAATTGTGGTTTGCTCACAGTATTTGGGGCGAGGAAGCAAAATGTCCTCACTCACAGCAACTGACCCTCCCCTACACCAACCTGTGTAACAGAGGTGTCTCAGCTGCACATCTGTGACTGCAAACCAGACAGCATTGCTATAGGGTCCTGCTCTTCCTGTTGACAGACCAGATGGTCCTGATCCACAGGTCTCAGATCCAGTGCTTTCCCAGCACCATGCTCACAAATCCTGGGACAAATCACAGCATCTGCAGACTTCAAAGGAACTCAGTGTTTTGCCTTCCAAAGAGCATAGTGTTGGGCTTTCTGCAAATGCAAAGGCAGGCTGTCACCTAAGAGAAATAAGATGCAGTAAGATTGTTGTTAGTCAGCAGTGAGATCTGGAGCTGCCTGTGCAACTCAGGTAGCCATTTTCTCTCTCTGGTTTTTTTTTAATAACTGTAATCATGTCTACACAGAGGAATTTGTCAGGATTTGCTCCTGTGCCTGTGGGGAGATATGTTGGCCTGACCCTGCAGGTTTAGGATGCTGTGGGGAGAACCCAGAGTCTCATCACGTTCTGCACTGAACTTTGGGTGCCCCACGCTGCAGATACCTCTGCACTGCAATCTCCACTGAAAACAGTTTGCATGTCCTGTCATGTGCCTGACCACGTGGTAATATTTTATAGTGTTTGTAAACAGAACTACTTGTACTACAAGGTACAGGAGAGCAACTTTGGTCTTTTCAACAGTGAAGCTCAGATCTTAATTTACACATACACAGAAAAGAAAGAAAATGCTGGAAATGCAAAATGCAGCCTTTTCTTCCCAGTAAAAAGTGCACTCTTGTCTCAAACTGTCTAACAAACAGAAACTGGTTTCTGACTGTATGTTTTTAGGAGAAATAAACACCTGAGAAGTCCCTCTCTAGGTGTCACTGCTGCCCTGACCTTCCAGGATAATGCAATAAATACTGAGCTTTCAGCTATTATTAAACATAAAGAGTTCAGCGTAACTCCTGCATCCCCTTGCCAAGGTTTCTGGGATTTGGGTCTCTGTAGGTCCAGATGAACCTGGGAAGGAAGAGGTGAGAGGAAGGGCTGGTGCAGGGTGGGTGGCAGCCTGGGAATGCACCCCAAAGTCAGTGCCTAAATCCATCTTCCAAGAGCCCACAGACGGAGGATGCTGCCACTGTGTCCCAACAGCTCTGTGGAGCATGGAAAGGATTCAGGGAAACTGCAGCACATGAAGATGTAAAATCCATTCATCCCAGCTTGGATGCCTGTGGCAGGACATGGAGGGGAAGGGGGATCAGGCCAGGCTCTGGGAGATAATGAGCTGTTTGCACAGTAGGTCTTTTGTCTTTTTTAAAATTCTCATTGGTCTCATACTGCACGAGCCTTTCTGCCACTCTGATGCAGAGAGCTATAAAATGGAAATGTGACAATTCCGTAACAGCATGCACTTATGTAAAAAAACCCAAACCCAACCACAGAAATAAACCATCTGGATCTACCTCTTAAGTGCCTTACTGCTACGGCAAGTACATTTCCTTCTCTCCACTCCGATACAGCCTCTCTATTTAATTCCATGAACGCCACAGGTTGTGAGGAGATTGTTAGGTGTGGGCTCAGCTTTCGCAGATTAACAAAAGAACAATTCTGAGCATTGACAGGGAAGTTCTCAATGTCAGCTAATGCAGTGCTGCCTCCTGATCTCTGCAGAGCTATTCCACAGGTGAGCTTTGAACATCAAATATTTCCCTGTTAACCCCAAAGACTGCCTCACCTCTCCCCAGCTGCCAGGCTTAGAGCTACTTCTGCTGAGGCAACTTACACCGGAAAACCAAGGCAGTGACAAGTCTTGAGTAGGACTAGTGGGTTGGTAAAGCATTCTGGATCAGAGAGGGATAGAGCTGGTCAGGGCTCTGGACCATCAAAGCTTACTGAAACTCTACTAGGCCAAGACGCAAACACACAGCTTACAGAGAGGCAAATGCAACTCCTATGGAGTTTCCTGGGGATTGTCCCTCAGGCTCCACAATCCCCAGCCCAACCTGTGGATTCAGGTCCTCCCCGTGGGCACTGGAGCACAGAACTGCCCATGCACTCCTGCCCCCTGAGGCTGGCAGCAGCTTGGCCACTCTGCCTGCAGGGTGCCATCCACAGCCCCACTCCCTTCAGCAGCCTGTACTAGCAGGCCAGCAAGGATAGTGGCCTTTCCAAGCCACCTGTGGTACGTCATCCCTCTGCTGTGGCGTGGTAGGAGTCACACAAGGAAGCTGGGTGTGCTGGGGTGGAGATCCTATACAGGCAATAAAGGAGGCCAAGCTGGAGGAAGCCAGTGCTCAAAGAGCAGGTTTTTTTGGAGGTGTCTTGTTTTCATTCCTTCTTTTTAGACATACACAGAAGTTGAGACTTCATGCTTTTAAACTGATTTCTAATGGCTACATTTCGATTTTCACTCTTCTTACCAAAGAACCTGTGCTGCTACCCCAAGGCACACCCTGACAAACAGTGTTCAGCAGCATTGTCCTGCCGAGGCCACCTCCCTCCTCATTTGCCCAGGGAAGCGGGGACAGGCAGCAACTGCTCCAGCAGGGAGCCCTGCTGCCAGACCCGTGGGAAAGGAGGGGCAGGATCTGTGCCTCAGCTGACAGTGGTGGGGTGAATTAGGAGGCTGTGTCAGGTACTTCCTGGAGGCCCTGGTTTGGGGCACAGGAGAGTCAGACAGAGGATTAGTGCTTTAAACTGGTGAAAAGGTACAGGAGGAGAAAAGGGCGTGGTACTGGGTAGAGGGGAAAAGCAGGTGGTGTTGAGGAAGGCCAGTTTTGAGAGGTTTGGTAGTTGCCTCCTTCCACCATTCCAGTGTACTTGTGATTTTCACAGGACCATGTCACGTCACCCTCCCCCTGTCATCCACAGCTCATACACTTCCACACAGAGTGAAAACAAATCCAAACCCCTCGAGCTCAAGCTCCAGCTCAGCTTGGTGCTGCCCACGCTGCAGAAAGCTGACAGGCAGGGTGTAATCTGAGATCCTGCGAGCTGCACTTCTCACCTCTGGTACGGTTTACCTCAGCCGCACCCACCCCTACCATTCAAATAAATGCTGTAGTAAAATGGCAAGTCCTCACTAGTAAACGAAACCTGTAAATTTTAAACATATTCTTGAAATTACTGTCTGCACATACAAGTTAAAATTATTTATGGAAGTAATTTGGTTGATATCTAACCTCTAAGATTCTGGTCAAGAAACAACAATCTCATTCCATTAGTTGTGGCTATCCAAAACTATACTCTCCTTTGTCACACTGCCTGCAAAATCCTTTTCTTACACTTGTCCTGACAGAGCTTCTTTGGACTTCAGAGCCAGCAGCAGCCTCTGGCCCTACTCTCGTGTTCATGGAAAAATAAATGTGTTGTAGTCTTGGATCAACTTGTTTAACAAGTGCAAAAAAAGCTCTCCAATCTTTGAAAATTTTTTATTGCTCAGAGAAACAGAAAGCATAAGTTTGAAATGCCATGTGGCCAAATAAAACTCTTAGAAATCTGAAAGACACTTATCACATGAACAACACAGTGTACACGCATACTAATTTTAAAGAAGAAAAAACATTAACTTGGAAATACAATCACAAGAGATATTTCTTGAACAAATATCAAGCTTGCTATTTCTTGAACAAATATCAAGCAATGGGGGAACAAAGCTCAGCCAACCTGTTCCAAGTGTTCACTGGGCAAAAAGAATGAAGAAAAGCTTCTATGAATTCCTGGAACTTTTGACTCCTCTAATTATTTCCTAAATCATGTACAGTGCCTATGTTAGCTATATTAACATTTTAGACAACTGACCTGGAAAAATAAAACAAAACAGACTAGTGTGTACAGCAAGGAGAAACGGGGCCAAGCAACTGAACTTTTTTCACAAGACATTTAGAATAATTTATAATTTATCTGTAAGAAGAGTTGCTTTTAGCAGTAGTTCTTGCACAATGCAAGGTCATTAAAGCTTTCACGTGCCCTTCTGAGCAGCAGCTAATTAAAGGTATATCTAAAGCAAACTCAAAGCAAGTGTTTTTATGGAAAGTTGTACCTGGTTAGCACAAGCACTGAGAACAAGGTACAGAATGAGAGCCTACATGCTGAAACATCTCCATTTCTACTGGCACTGTACTAATTAAAACCACACATCTGTGTCTATGGATGGCATGGCTACATCTTCATTTTACTTGCAGTCACTCCCTGGTTTACCTGGGTCCAGTTACTTTGTTTTCGTTATTCTGACTGCAGTCCTTCAGAAATGTGACAGTTCTGGAGGAGGCATGTTCCAGGTGTGGTTCTGTTCCCTGGAATAACTTCAGGCTCATGAACACATCATCAGAATTCACAGAGGAAAAGCCTCTGCCTGTGACCACTGACAGTGACATACAGTTCCTATTGCTGGAAAGTGCAGTAAGTAAAGACCAATATTAGGGCAATTCATCGGGGTCACCCTTGCTCATTTATGGACTGCAACAAATTTCTACACCCCTTTAGTCACACCCATCAGCTTCAATCAATGTGGTCACATGAGAAAGTTTCTATTCCCTCTAGTAAACTGACTTTGCATTAGAACTTGTAAGGACTGAAGTTTAGTTAAGCTATGCAAAGATATCGACCAAAGAAATACATGGACACCATGTGAGCCTAACTTTGCCTTGTGAATGTCTTACTGCAGACTCTTTTTCAAATGGCCCCTTAGGTTATTTTGCAGTCTTGGCACTCGGTAGATCACTGACAAAAAACTTCACAACTAACATACAGTCATGGTACCCAGTGGAAATATGATTTTTGCCTGTTTAAACAGATCCAGGATCTAATGGACACTATAATTACTACATTCACCATAAAAGCAACAACCTTAGTTTTATTTATAGTGGACATTTCACTCTGTTAAAGTTTTGTATTCACACCTTTTCTGAGGCATAGTGTGCACCAACAAACTCAGAATGGTGTGCATAAGCAGACAAAAGCAAGGAAAGCATGACATGGGAATGCCTGTGCTAAACTGCACATTAATAAATGGATGAATGGATGTCCTGCTGCAAATCAACTCTTCATTTGTCTGCCTGGTCACAGCCTTAGTGGCAGACATGTTCTATCAGTCAATAGCAACTGTATTGGACTGGCAGGTTACACAGGCTTTGCCACGACAGAAGGAAATGGTTTGGAGCAATAGTGACCCTGAGATTTATGTCCATGTTACTGTAAGTTTAATATGAGAGAGAACATGCTCCTCTTTATGAAGCCAAAAACACCTGAAATGCAATGCTGCTTCAACTCAGATAAGCATGTCTGCACTGGAAATCTGCTAAATAATCATTTCCTCAGTCTCTGTTTTAGAGTAAGCATGAGATGATGTTGACTTACGTTTTTATGGTATTTTTGCTGGTGCAAGTCCCCTGTTGAATCCTCTAAAGACAAGTAACAGCTATAAAACCAGTAAACACTATTCATGTTTAACCATTTACTGAAAAAAACATTAAGTATAAAAAGGTAGGGAGACATTTTAGTGATAAAAATGGAAGGCAGGCACCTCATCTTTACGGTGATTTGAAGGCCATTCATAATCTCCCTTAACACTGAGTAAGTGGCACTTGAACAACTACTAGCTTGGCTAAATTCAAAAAATATGATGACAGTAAAATGATTATGGTCTCTGTGTTATATCTACAGATTATAAAGTCAGAGAACTACGAGAGACACAGGTACATGAGCACCTGTGCAAATACTTCTAAAAAGATAAGAACAATTGCTTCCATTTCACTTGTGTAGAAAAACTGAACAGAGTAATTGCTGTTGTTTCCCTGGGCATCTTGCATTAAAGGATGGAAGATGAGAAACAAACCCCAAATGCCAATAACCATCTCCTTTGCTCTATCACAAGTGGTCTGTTTTTCCGCATCACTGCAACACTGTGTCTCAAACATATGGGATGTCATGTGTAGGCCACACACAAGAGAAACAACGATAAACTCCAAGAGAAGAGACAGAAGCACACAATACCATGACACAATAACGAAAAGTTAAAATTTCAAGTTGGAGTCACCTGAAATAAGAGATCTTTAAAAAGTCCTCCTGAAATTTTAGCTTAATTCAGGACAAATCCTGTGCTGTGCAAAACTGGAAATATGTTTGCTAAACATTACACCTCAAAATAAATAAAAAAACGATTTGGGGTATTTTCAGAAAACTTCAGAGTTGACAACCTCTTCTGTTAACCAGATGCTCAAACTATTGCCTCAAAGTGAGTAGTCCATATCTTATCAAAAGCCATTAAATAATTTTTATCTTATTGTAATAATAACTACAGTAAATTTACTTCTGTCTTACTTGCATGTACCTTTCCTTTTAAGGCCTATGTCTCAGTGTGTATAAAAAAAAGTCTGTAAATACAGACAAATAAAGCTTAATATCACACAATATAAAAAATTACAAATTTCAAATCCATTCCATTATTATTATTGAAAAGTGCACCACAATGAAACTGCAGGTCAGAGATGCTTCAATCACGGACATAATTTCCACAAATAATTCAAAAAAGTCTTTCATCTTCTTAATTAAATGAGAAATCTTTCATCCACCAAGGTTTTGGATGCCAAATTCTTCTGCCCAAGTGTATTACGAATAAACCTAAATATCTAAGAACATTTTAGAAAATATATATTAATGACAAAATACTTAAAACAGCATGTTTCAGTATCTAATATAAAATAATAATATCATTTTTAAATTGTAAATAAGATGAGTGAATTAGATGCTTAACTTCAGCATTTTTGAAACATTTTCTTCTACCTTTCAACCCTAAATCATGATAGAATTGTGTGATTAATTTCAACAGATATTTGTGTTTTCAACTGAAAATTATTAGTAAACCCTTTATTGAGAAAAGCCACATAAACAAAATTAATTTCTTACAAGCCTATTTGATGAAAAAAAAATCAAGAAATTATAAGTTCTCAGTATAATCTTCTGTCACTGCATACTGCTAACTTACTGCTTTAATTATCTAGTTAACTATATAAACTGCCATGGTGACCCCTATTTAAAAAATATTACTTTGTTCTTAAGTTGAAATTTACCTCTTGTTGCAAATATGTCAGAATAGCTGCTAAAACAAAACTTTGGGATGCCAGATCCACAATGGAGAAAAACAGGATATCGAAGATGAGCAGTGTTGTTTCATTGCCACAATAGAGAACCTCACTGAAAGAGTGTCCTTCATCTACAAAAAGAAAATATTTTTTGAAAAATGATTATTTCTGTGAGTTGCAAGTTTGTGGAGTTCATCAGTCCATGCTGAGAAAGCTGATAAGAAAAAGGAAAGTCAGAGCCAGAGCTGGTTAATGGCATTCTGTGGCAACACAGAGCTAGTTGTATCCTTCTATTGAAGAATAATACAAACCTTTTCACTTATAAAATGGTGTGATACTGATGCAACACAATAGGAAAACCTGCATGCCACTCACAACTCTATTCAATCCTGAAATCTCAACCAGTTTGTTTAAAAAAGTAGTTTTAAATGAGAAGATTTAACTTCCTTGTCACTGAAATTTTCAGCAACTGCCAGCTCTGGCCCCAGCTCAACAAAATAATAAAAACATATGCTTAAAGCTTCACTTAGGTGTAGGTTCAGAGCTTAGAATTGCCTTTATTTATTGGTTAACAGTGCCCCAGAAAATGGGTCTTTTAAGCTTAAAATACCTTTTTCATAGCCAAAGTACTCCAGACTATTTATCCACTTATTTATCAAAAAGCACCTCTTTTAAAAGAGAAAAGAACACTTAAGCTATTATAGACAACATATTCTTTTCCCTCTTTCTACTTTTTCAGAAAAATGTCCAATACCAGCTTGATTGGAAACAATGTATTTTCATTACAAATTGTGAATGTCCTACTGCCATGAAGTCCTGGTTTATATCTAAACTTCTGGGAACTATGACAGTCTCAACAAAAAACACAGCAAACAATATATTTCTATCAATGCTTATGATTAGGAACTTCATAAAAACATGCACATCTGTACACTGTACCCTTTCAGTTGCCTAAAAGAAAAAACATCACAGCTAAACAATGAACTATAAATAGGATTTCTGTAATCTGAAGAACTTCTCTAAAATACTTCCCTCCCAAGTGGTCATTTAGTGACCCCTCCTGCTGTAAAGTTCAGTTTTGATTGTATATCCTGAGAAAAAAATCTATCCAAAACCCTAAATATTTAAAAGAGTACAAATACCACAAATCTTTTTACCATTATAGAAAATACTTTTCTCTATTGGTTCCATGAACTCCATGCCAAGAATCCGTTCAAGTAGCAACTTATCTTTAACAATATAATCCATTTCTCTATGAACCTATAAGAAAAAGAAAAACAATACTTCTTGTTTTATGATTGCAAGGAAAAAATGCTTGTTAGAAAGTGAAATATGGCTACTTAGACTTTTATGAATGAAAAAACCCCCACGGGTCTATTCCAAGACAAAAATAAGTACATAATAAAAAAGGATTTGTTGTTTTAAGAGCAGTCTTACTGTCTTTCAGATTTACAATTTTTAATCTTTACTTAGTATAATTATATTTTCCTTAACATAGTAACATCAGTGTACATACATGATCGATAAAAGAACTGAGAAATTTGTTCATGGTGTTGTATGCCCTCGTGCTTTGCTCGAAGGTATTTGCAGATGAGTCCAAAAGCCTGGCAGGGCCACGTTTCTGGAATATAACATGACCATGACTTCAGCAGAAAAATCACATATTTTAAATAATATTTAAAGAATACCAATATCTTGCTTACTCTTGTTAGAGTTTCATGAATCCAGTCGTAGTGCAGTCGCATTTTTCTTGAAATGGAAATCTGAAATGTCTGTCCATCTGTGTTTGGTAACAAACCTCTCTGACTACATAGATTTTCCTATACAATTAAAGCAACAGTAAATTAAAATTAATGTCATTCATAGACTCAAAACAAGTTAAAACCTTTTCACTTCCTCTCTTTCATGTATACACAGCACTTAATATCTCTAAATATTTGAATCCTTTGCCCTCCTGGTTCTATTAAACAAGATTTTCTCAAGACATGAAATCCTGACCCCTGCTGTCACAAAGTCAGATTCCTCTTTGCACCCGAATTCAGTTCAATACATTCTAATACATCTGATACTCATTCAGAAGACCTTTGGTTTAGCTTTATCCTTTTTTCTATACTTGTCCTGCTTTTTTTGTTTGTTTTGGACTTCTGACTTTCCCCCTATGTTTTTGAGGTCACATTGAAAAAAATCTCAGAAACTCCAAGAAAGTGAAAAATTCAACATCTCCACAGGGAGAAAAAACCCCTGCTTTTCCAAATTTATAATAAAATAAGCAACTAGGGAAAAAATTATAGGAACACACAAGTCAAAAACATTATTAAAATGTTATTCTATATTTCAGTGTTTGAGATTTAATTTTCATATGGTTAAGTTTTTCTTCTGTCCACTCATCACTGAAATAACAATATCCTTTGTCAAAGGTACTTTCTTCTTAGTTGACCCTAAAAAGATGCAAGATGTCACAACATTTAGTGCAAAGTCTCTGATCATGTATTAGACATTTTACAGTTGCCTGATCTTGCAGCAAAGATACAAAAAACCAGAAAAGTTACTTACACAAATTAATTTCTGTAAAGAACAGGGTATATCTCCACAGTAGAAGAGATAGAATAAAAGGATTTATTGGAAGAGTACATGTTTCTTTATTAGGAGTTTTTCAAATTTGTCTCTTTATGAAAGCTTTTCAGCATGCAACTTTTTGAATGTGGCCATGATCTTATGAAATGCTTAAATATTGAAAAGAATGTTCTTAAATGCATGAAAAAACTTTTTAGAGAAACAGGAATTTTCTATCTTTGAAATCTGAAGAAGTGACAAGCAGAGACAAGGCTTATTAACAGAACTACTGATTCATATATTTACATACCAGCACCTGCCAGCTTGTGAGTAACATAACTTGGTGTAATGCACAATTGTAGATCCATAATGCAAAGGTCTGAGGGTTTTTATATAAGATAAATACCTGGAGCAGGTGTAAAGTTTAATACTTTTACTTACTGCTTCTCTCTTTAGGTTCATATTCATTTCTTCCATGTTGGTATCTGCATGTCCATGCACTGAGCGACCATGGATATAATAAC
>VWZD01013508.1:373855-401276 GCA_013396695.1 Sakesphorus luctuosus | reverse complement strand
ACACTGAAATCTAAAAGATGGGGGAAGAGAAGAATACTGTAACTAACAATTACCATTTCATTTTTGAACTTCTGAATTCACAGTGAAGATCAGCCAGCCCAGCCAGCCCTTCTACAAATACCAAGTAGGTACCAAAATAAATACAGGAGAAAAGTACTTAGGAACTCTTTCACTGATTAATTTTATCTGTATGTAACAAAAACACACACCAGCTTCAAGTTTAGTTTATCAACAGCAAGGATCTCAATCCCACTGAGCCATGAAGTTAAACCCAAATTATTAGCTTTTATTTTGATTCAGAAGTTATTTCTGTGATACATAATACACATGCATGATTCCAGCTGAGCTCCCAGAAGATTGCGTTTAACAGAATTTCAGTCAGTATGATCCAGTGCTTATATATCACATATATACAACCCCTATATTAACTCTCTCTACAAATCAGGATGGGTGTTTCATGGAAGATGAATAATCAAGGCTGGAAAGGCTGAATAAAGGGCTTAATTGCTGTCTTTCTAAAAAGTTCTGGACAAATAAGGAAATTTCATCTGTTCTGACTGCACTTTTCTTTGGAAAAAAAAAGGAATCCCTGCAGTACAAAGCCTCAAGACCCACTTTTAAACAAGAGAAAGGGAAGTAGTTCAGATGTGAGCAAGTGAAAATACTCAGAAAAGATGGTAACTGTTCAAGAGGGATAACCACGAAGTTCAGCAGTTGAGGGACAACCTCACAGAGAAAAGAACAGAAACTGAACATAAATGTATTAAATAAAACCAAGACAACTGTGTCTGAAAGACAAGAGGATTAAAATACAAGTAAGACAGAATGGCAGCAAATGGTTCCACATCTAATTTCTGTAGTAACTTTTTATTTTTGAATTTTGTATTAGCATATGTAACCAATTCAAATGAAAAACAAACAACCAACCAACCTAAAAATCAGAGGTCTAAAAGAACATATTGATATCTATGGTTCCAGAATATTTTTCAAATTAAAGTTTAACTGAAATCTTGCAGAGTTCATCAATAAAGTGAGCTGGAAGAAACACTGACTTTGGCTCTTAACTAATAATCTCTAATTAAATTAAATGAATATTATTTAATATTCTTAAAGCTTTCTTATGTATTATGCTATTTAAAATGCCACTGTACAACCAACACAAAGAAATACTTACATTGCTCACACAACACAAATCAACAAATTGGCTTATCTTATCTTCAACGAATCTTTCATAAAAGACAGATGAAAATACAACCTGCAATAAATCAACCAAATTTTCTCATATTAGTTCACCAGATTTTACTTTATTAAGCAATTAATTTCACAGTTTAACACACACAGATGAAAGACTTTTGTAGCGGATTGGGCTTTCGGAAATGGGATTAACATACTTCCTCTAAGAAATAAAGTTGTAGCAATAACCTGTTTTTCATTTAGAACTTGTGAGATCCTTCAAAGCTGTTTAAAACAAAACAAAGTGGTCACATCTTTGAGAGGATTAAAATTCTGACTAGAAAGTAAGATGTCTCATAGCTCAGAAAATACATTCTGAGTCCAGAAGTTGTGCTATGTGAAAACAACTAAACAAAATAGTTAAGAACATACCCAATGCTACGATAAGCAGCATGGATGTATTCTACCTTCCAAGAACCAGCTCAAAAATGATAGTTCAGTGCATATCATGTGTTTCACACACCTGTAGGATGGCAATGGCTATCCAGAGGGCAGCAGACACACCAAATCTTAAGATGCGGCTCCAAGGAGCTACGTAGCTCTCACTGCTTCTTGTAAGACTGGAGGAAGCATCCATTAAAGCCAGGTTGGAAAATCCCACCACCTGAAGAGGTAAGAAGGTCAATATAACAACAAGAGGCAATGAATAGTATTAATTAGAATCCTGTTGTTTCTATCATAGCAGGAAGTAAGAAAGGGCAGGTAAAATGGACTCAGGAATAGTAACATTTTCACTATGATACAGCTCAATTGTGTGATCCAGTGTCATTACTGAGAAACATAATTAAAAACAAACTGTACATGTATGTGTTGATACATAAATTAAAAACATATGCAGCTAAATCTCACAAAAAGTCAACATTGGTTTTTACTGAAAAACTCCAAAAGATTCTAGTGTTAGACTGCATGGGGTATTTTTTTGCCAAATTTCAGCTCTTTAGTCCTATATATTCCTGTTAAAACAAAGTTTTAATGTGTTTTGCAACTGTAAGAAATTGATTTTTTTTGGATTGAATA
Source organism: Sakesphorus luctuosus (assembly GCA_013396695.1). NCBI lineage: Eukaryota > Metazoa > Chordata > Aves > Passeriformes > Thamnophilidae > Sakesphorus > Sakesphorus luctuosus. The sequence goes on along the minus strand of VWZD01013508.1, from coordinate 399,026 downwards.
GAAATATATCTCCCTTCACTGTCTGTATGGCTGAACCTATTTTAAACACAAAAATCTAGAAAAAGTCTCCAATAAAAAGGAAGAGAGGAATACTATGTCCTGAAACACTTAAGTGGTGAAAAATAAGTGAAAATCATTCAGAACTAAAGCTGCAGCAGAAACATACTTGTGGTGGGTTGACCATTTCCTGATGTCCTGCTGCTTATTACCTGGGAGAAGAGACTGACACCCCCCTCACCACAACCTCCTTTCAGGCAGTTGTAGAGCATGGTAAGAATATGTGGTTTCTTTCCTCCCATCCTTTTCTTCTAACATGGCCCCTAAGTTGGCCCTGGACTGTATGTACCAAATGCTCATGTAGTGAATGAGGAAAGTTTGGGGGTTTTACCATATTTAATTTAAAAGAAAAATTTAAGTATAAAATTGAATAAAAGTGTTAAAAATATGTAGAAGAACCTCACATAAACAACTATATGCTACATGCTTTAAGACTACTTCGCAAGAATAGAAGTAATTACTAAACTACACAAGAAACAAATCAAAATGTTTTTTTAAAGTTAAGGCACAATTTCTCACATATCCTGAAGCTTTAACTGAAGGCACACTGCCATCAGGAACAGAACTGGCACATTTAATTTCCTGCATTATAAAAGGGCACTATAGCAAATGAGCAGGAAGGAAACCAGAAATAAAGCTGTAAACTGTGACATGAGGGTGCTAGTAGGCAAATAAAGAATTGAGTGTGTACACAAATTTATCAGTTTCTTAAGCCATTTATGGTAACTCATTATCTTTAAAAACCCTCAACCAAACAAAACCAACAAAGAGGTCTCTGGGGTATTTAAAGGTTGAGTGTTTTTAGGTCTTCCTTGGTGAAATATTCCAATGACCTATACATACATATAAATTAAAAAATGCATTAAAATACTTATTTTACTAAGTTACATCTTTTCAAGTGAACTTAAAGGTGATCCACTATTACCACAGGGAATACAAGAATTAAAAACCAGACCCTTAGGTTACACTCTGGTTGTTAATCATAAAAAATAAATGACAACAACAGCAACGACAACAACAATAATTATAATAGTAGTAATAATACCTCCAGAAAAAAAAGAACTGCAAGCACTTGAAAGAGGGGATTTATCTTCCTCACTGTCTGAATTTCATTCCATTCATTTGCTATAAAATATGTCCTCCATATGCTCACAGGTGCAGCAGCACTTTTAATAACACCTTCACCTAAAAAGCGTATATACAATGAGGCTGTGAAATTTAATTAACATTTGAGAGTTTAACCAAGGCTGTTTATACAAACAAGCACAGTTTGAGTTACCTTCAACTGCTTTAAGGACTTTGCCTTTAGGTCTTTCCCAGTCAATGAAGAAAATATCTATAGTAAGTTGTGAAACCAGCAACTGTAAGAATTGCAGAGCCTAGGAGAGCAAAAGGAGACACGTAACAAGGACAGAAGGCAACGGCATGAAAGGTGAAGAAACTGTCATTCCATCCATTAAACCTAACAAGTAATGCCTTGACTATACTTGAGACTGCAACTTTATTACCAACTTTTGATACTTTTTCTTTAAATTTTAAGAGCTTGGGATAATGATAAGTCCTGTGATGATGTCCAAAATTAAGAACAAATACAGCAAAGTAACAAATTCCAAAGACTGTTTCCCCATAACAAAGTAACCTGTATTATGAATTCCAATATAATTCCATATAATACCATAACTAACAATACTCGTATGTCCCAGGAAGACAGAACAATGATCTCTGAATTCCAAATGCTTGAATATAATTATTTGAATCCATCTTCTTTTTAATCAGGAACTGATAGCAATTACATTCTGCTTTAAAAGAAAGTACTTGCTTTCTTGATATGTTATTTTGGGTTTCTTTAGACCTTTATCCTTGAAAGAATGATTTTTCATAGATAATCTTCTTTAGACATTTGTTTGCCTGTTACAACTCCACAAAATAAATTTCTATGGAACAATGGTTTAATTATTATAAGAACATAATTGTTTATGTCTATACACTAATTAAATGAACTGTACAAGATGTTTTTAAAAACAAGCCTGCTTAAAATATACAGAAGTATGTTAACATGTATTTAATCATAGAGAAAAAAGACTTACTTTTAAACTAAATGCACATGCTACGTACGTAACAAAATCTTCTTCTTGAGAGGGAAGTGGCAAAAGGACAGAGACAAACTGCTGAGCCTATAATTGAGAAGTTACATTGAAACACTACACATGACATATGTAACAACACAACAAGTGCTTAAAAATGAATAAACTTTTGCAGAGAAAGGTCAATATTTAATGTGCAATCATTTTGAAAGTGTAAAGTATTTTAAGTGACTATTAAGCAGACTGCAGGTACAATGAATCCTAAGGAAAACAAACAGGTGAACACAAAATATAAGCACACAAACAGAATATGATATAGAACTTGCCTCAATAGTCTGACCAGAATGGGAAAAAAAATAGAAAAAGGAAAATTAATCTCTGTGTAAAAAGACATGTAATGTTAATAGGTTTTCATAGCACTCAAATCTGGAAAAACACTTACTTTGAAGAATACAAGCCAATAAATTCCCGTTCCCACTGTGACGATAAAGAAAACGTTGGCAAGGTCTCCAGCATAAAACAGTAAGAACTTGAAAACTGTCTGCAATTATAAAAACACACTGTAGAGATCTGTAAAGCCAAAAAAGTAATGCATATATGCATTCATATAAAATGTTATGCAGCTCACATAGGAAATTCTAGCACTGAAAAGTAGTCTTGAACAAAACTTTTCTACTGTGGCCATGTATTTATGGTGTATTCAGTGTCTGAGACTCCTAAATGCTAGTCTGTCTTTGTTCAAAGAAGAGTTAATCTGAAAACTAAGTCCACCCAACTGATCAGAATAGCTCTGTAAATACATTTATTTTTAGCAACAGTATTTCCTGAATGACAGTATCAGAATAAAAAAAAAATGCAAAAACCTATTTCCTCAAGTGAGCCCAACTTCAGAGCACAGCTCCACACAGCTATGCTAGAAATTATTACAGTTACCTTAAGAAACAGAGTAGTTATAATCAGGGAATGATAGCAAAGGTCTCCTTAAAGAGGGGAAGGAATGCTCCCCTTCAGGCTACCAGCTGTTTATACCTGCAAGTCAATGATAGAGCTCCCTGTACGTCTCTTCCAGCCTGCGGTCTTGAGGAGGGACCATAACACTGCAAGCCCACCCAACACACCCAGTGCGATCTGAAAACAATGAAAAATCACATGCAGATACTTAAAAAAACCCACAAAACGGAAGTTAATCATTATATGGACAAAGGGAATTACAACTTACATCAGTCTGAATCTGAGCCTCTGACTGATTCATCTCATAATTGACTGAGAAGGAAACCTAAAGATACAAAAAGTAAATTAAATATGCACAGAAATTCTGAAATGCTACAACCATTATAAACAGAGGCAGTTTTTGCACTTTTAGTCAGTGGAAATTCCCATCTAGGGCTACTATACAAGTACAACATGTAAGTTCTTTTATTGTATGCATTTATACAGTAAAAAACCCAAAGCTTTGGTGCCAGGCTTAGTTCTAGCATGTGCTCTGCTACACTTAGGGCAGATTACCAACAGTAATGCTGGGGATGGGTGCCTGCTATCTGCAAGTTACCAGCTATACTTTATTGTAATTCTTTCAAATGTGCATGATTTTTTATTCCTCCTGGAAGGAGACACCAAAGGTTTGACACTTTCCCTTTTATCAGTAAAAGTAACCTTAGTATAATCACATCAATATGCAAAATCATACAGTGAGCTTGTATAGCTCAGACAACAATTTTGTTTTTAGCCTGAATGAAATAAAAATTGTCATGTGGCATCAAAATTGCTCCCTGTAATTTAAACATCTAACCTAAGACCTCTTTTGACTTTGGTATGAAATATTTGTACATGGAAGAGAAAATGTTCACCTTGGTTTTATAATATTCTGGCCTGAGACTTTGTCACTGCAAGGCAAAGTTTAACACAAATATGATAATAAATAATATTTTTACTTAAATTTAAAATAAAGGACAACCGTCCTCCAAACAAATTCCTCCTCCCCTACGCCTTGTCTTCTCAAAACATTTGTTCCTGTCAGACCTCATTCTATCACCACACTTGGATTTAAGTCTAAATATGCTCAGTTACTTGAAGTTCAGTGTTTACAGAAACTTGTAATGAAATTCAATATATATTTTTACATGCATAAAATTTGTTAAATGCAACAAGATATCCAAAACTGACATTACTCAAGTACATCACATGGAATGTAAGGATGAAATAGCATGACAGAAAACAGAGGAACTGAAAACAATTGTTCCTGCCATTGCCATTTGAATGAATTATTTTCTAAATACAGTGCTGTTTATGTGGTTTCATAAAACCATCATTTAATCAGGAAAGAACTGTCGGACTAATTTTTCTATCCTTCTAATTCTGTCTCTTATTTGCTCTCCGGAAATTAATATGGAATGCAAGGAATTTTTCTAGCACCAGAACTGTCTAGCTGGATGTCTGTCTGTACTGTATGTCTGAGCTGCTGAAGGTTGACAAGCAAAAAATGCTAATACTATTTTAACAGCAGAGTGATTATTTCATTATATTAAGCTCAACATTTTCACTTTTTAAAGCAGTGTGATCAAACAAGCAAGCAATGCAGAGGAACAGGACATCTGAGCTGCTGCCCATCAAGGCAGGCAAAAAGGCAGGTAGGAAATGCCCCCTCTGCATCTACTGCAGAAGAATTTGGTCGTTTTCACAACAGAAAGGCAAAACACCAAAGGATGTTTTAGATATAGTACCAAATATTTTAACTTAAACTACAGGTGACCTGAAATGTTTGTGTCATAACAACTTCCTTTTAATGCATTGCTTTAAATGAAAACAGTAATTTCCTTGATTAAATTGTTGCTTTCAGTGTGCTGCATAAAGAGTACTTTTCTTGTTATTTTCTGTGCATATAATTTTATTTGAACTGTAGACTAATTTAGCATTATACAGCCAACTTCAAATTCTAAATATTTTACGTTAAAAAGACTCAATATAAATTAAAAAGAGAATACTTATAACTACTTTGTTCTAAAAGGTTTAAGTTTTAGTGAAAACCTAAGAGCAGAATTAGAAACTGCTTATCAAATTTTTATAACACTCCACCAAAATTTTCACTAAAGTGGAGAACTGGAGTTCCAACAGACCTCAAAGTCTGATCACCAAATCAGTTTGATTAAGATAACATAAAGATCTCACCATCACACTCTGGGTTTCAGGGTTTTCGACAAGCACATCTGTGTAAGCAACAGTAATTAGAGGAGTGTAGATAGTTCCTCTCTGTGTATGGGATGCCAGACGAATGCTGCAGAAACAGAGTATGATTTTTAACACAGAAAATGGATGAGTGCTTGGAAAGCATTAATTGAAACTAACACTAATAAGGAAATACTAAGTGAACAGAACAATCTGATCACTGGAATGTGAGTTTCAAACCCAATGACATGGCACTTCACATTTCAAAAGCAACTGGAGTGTACAAAGGCATGGACACAAATACATAAAAAGCAAAAGCTGAGAAGGATTGTTTATTTGTAAGAAACTACCTGAATCAATCTTTACCTGCCTGCAGATGTTAGGATAGCTGCAATCGAAGCCAATTCCAAAAACTAAAACATTAAAGATGATCTTTTTTTATGTGTAATTTGAATTTCTGGCATTATCCTTTCCTTGAAGGGGATGGGAGGGTGTTCTCCTAAGACACATGAGGTAATCCTTATCTTTTCAAATAATGTAATATATAATTCTCAGTAAATGGAGTCAGTACATTAAATTAATATCTTAGGGATAGTCCTGTGCAGGTCCAGGAGTTGGACTTGATGATCCTTGTGGGTCCCTTCCAACTTGGCATTTTCTGTGATTCTGTGAAGATTATTACTAGTAGGGATCAGTACCGAGTGCTACTAAGCATTCTTTTATCTGGTAAGTTGAAGGAGAGCTGAAGGAAAAGGTGATACTAATTTTTTGGTGATCATCTCAGAAGAAGATATTATATCACACAAAGAAGGAGAAAAAGAAGTTTCTTTCAAATATATTCCACCTGAGACTAACCATCAGTACAAATACTGCAATAAAGAATATGGAGTATGAAGTAAGATCCTTGTATAGTCAGCAAAACATACATTGACACAGAATTAACAGAGCAGTTTTTATGTCTTTCCAGATGATATCTGCTTCTAAGAGGTGACTGAATGCCTGCTAACATGGTCTGATCCCCTGAACCTGGAAGGTAATTATGGTAAATTTAACTCCCACAAGTCAATGTTTTCTCACTCACTCATCAGAACAACCTATGGAAATTCATGCCATTTCCAAGTGTGCAATGGAAAAAGCAGCATATATAAAGTAAAAAGTGAGTCGGTTTTTTCGAGCTCTCGAGGGTTCAGCGCGAGAATCAGAGACGTTACCTTCGCAGAAGTATGGTCACTGTTCTAATTTATTTTTTACACACTTAACACAAACTTCTTGAGTCTACAAATAGTACAGGGATATCATTGGTTAATGGCTAGGGTTTGCTTTTTTTACCACCCAGTTTGATTGGTACTTTTCTTTAAACTATGCCCTTCTGTATCTATGTTTCTACCTGTTTCTCTAACGGCTGCTGCATACTTTTCTGTTGTTTACTGATCTTCTTGAAGAAGGCTCAAGGATGCAGGGGCCCTGTTTCCCTCTGCATGGGCTGGGTTGTGCACTTATGCTTCTAAGTTCAAATTTCTCCCTACACATATATTACATATTAGACATATTAGAAACAGCACAATAAAACAACTTAATAAAATGCAGAGTGCACAATATTTGCTTTATTTTCTATGTACTATATATATTATAAGAATTAATCACCTTATTGATATTTCACTGGCAATCCGAATTACCCTTGGTGGTTTTCCCAAGTCAGCCTCTTTTCCACTAAGTGTATCCACCAAAAAAAATCGACGGGTCAAGAGCCAGTTGTTCATATTACTGCCTTTGAAAAAACATGACAGTTTCACACACATAATTCAACACACATAAAAAATGAAATGAAATCTCCTAGAAGTGAGACATATAATTGTATAATGTAAAGAACACTACTGTGGATATAAAATTGTTTACTTCTAGCTTAAACAAATATATAATAAAGTAAGATTGCTTTATTTGTGCATACTGTTGATGGGAACACTGCACGCAACCAAAGATCGCACTTAAACTATCAGTACTTGTCCATAACATATTAAAATCTTTCAATGGAAACAAGTTGTGGTTTGCTGTGGCATCTTTAAAACAACTTCGCAATAGTAATTAATATAAATTATTTCTACTTAAAGTTATTCAGATTACTTAAATTCACAGAATTGTTACTGTGACAGTCTTACCTTGATTAACAAACTTTTCATTGTACTGAAGATTCAAATTTAAAACTGGCACGGCCCAAAGATGTTGTTGTCCATTGTCACCATTATATTCAAGGAACACGTCATAAAAGATTGGATTAGCAAAATCCAATAAAATCTTAGAAACTGAAATTTTGCACTACAAGAAAAAATGTTAAAATAAAAAGATCACTTAAGTCATTTAATTACTTTATCAAGTTGTGGATTCTTTCCCTACAAAATTATTGCCACAGAAGACAGAATCACAGAATGATCAAGATCCCCTCTGAGCCTTCTTTACTCCAGGCTAAACAGTTCCCTGAACTTTCCTCCTAAGACTTGTGCTCCAGACCCTTCACCAGCTCCAGCATCACAATGTTCTTTTTGAAGTGAGGCGTCCTAAACTAAATTCAGGGCTTGAGGTGTGGCCTCACCACTGCAGAGTACAGGGGAACAGTTGCTTCCCTGGTCCTGCTGACTGCACTATTCCTCAGACAGGCCACGATGCCATTGGCCTTCTTGGCTCCCTGGGCACACCGCTGGCTTGTGTTCAACAGCTGTCAAACACATTCTTTTCTGACAAGCAGCTTTCCAGCCACTCTTCGCCAAGTCTGAGCACTGCACAGAGTTGCTGTGACCCAAGTGCAGGATGCTGCACTTGGCCTTGTTGAACCTCATACAACTGTCCTCAACCCACTGATTCAGCCTGTCCAGATCCCTCTACGGAGCCTCCCAACACTCCAGCAGTTCAATAGGCCCATCCAACTTGGTGTCATCTGTGAACTTGCTGAAGGTGTCCTTGATCCCCTCGCTCAGATGACCAATAAATGCTGAGCCCTGGGGAACACCACTAGTGACTGGCCACCAACTGGATTTAGTTCCATTCACTACCACTCTCTGGGCCTGGCCATCCAGCCAGTTACTCCATGGAAATGCCATGGGAAACAGTGTCAAACACTTTACTGAAGTCCTGATACGCAAGTCATTCCAGCTATTGGCAAGCAATTACAAAGTACTAATGATTTGATACAAACTTCTTCAAAATTATTGCAATTCACAAAAATGACTAATTTGGAGAATGAAGGTTTTACCATTTTTCAACAGATTAGGAAAAAATATCCTAGCAAACTTCACAGGCACAAAATTTTAAATAGCATAAACACTAAAGTCAAGAAACATGAAAGCTAAAGTCATGGAGTACTGAATCTGGTTCTGGGCTCACCAGTACAAGAGAAAGGAGCTACTTGATATAGCCCAGTGCAGGTATCTCTGCTATGAGGAAAAGCTGAGGCCGTTTTGCCTGGAGATAAGAAGGCTGAAGGGGGAACTTATCACTGTGTACTAAAACCTGAAGGGAGAGTGTATAAGGCAGAGCCAGGCTCTTTTCAGAAATTCCCAGTGACAGGACCAGAGGCAATGGGCACAAACTGAAATGGGAGGTTCCCTCTGAGCATCAGAAGACACTTTTCCACTGTGAGGGTGACCCAGCTCTGACACAGGTGAGGCTGTGGGGGTCTCAGTCCTTGGAGATACTCAAAAGTCACCTGGACATGGTACTGGGCAACCTACTCTATGTGCCCCTGCCTGAGTAGAGGAGATGACCTCCTAAGGCCCCTGCCTACTCCAACCACTCTGTGATTGTATGAAGAAATTAGATGTGAAAGTAGGTGCATATGTGAGCAACCATGTAGTCTTTAAATACTCATATAACTTGTCACCCAGGTTTTCTCCAAAGCTATAGGAAAGAAAAACAGGTATTGCAATCCATGAAAATAGTTACATTAAAAATATTCAGTAAGTTAATATTTATTGGTGTATCTATTCAAATACAGTAATATCAACTGTTACTAATAATGAACAGGTTCTACAGACTCAATATATAAGACTTTAAAGACCACAAAAAACCCCAACATACTTGACTAGTTCAAGATCCTAAACAGAAAATGTTTCCATTCTCTTTGAAATACTGAAATATGGATTAAACAGCATTAAATAATATGGAAGAGTAAAAATATTTAACACTTGTCACTACCATTTGGTAAACATTTTAGATTTCACAGACTAAAGCATTGACAGCTATTATACAATAACGCTTTCACACAACCCAAGTAGGAGCCAGAGTTTATGTATTTTAATACTGCAACACATAATATAGGGAATGGTTTTGAATGTAGATGAGTTAATAAACAGTACTAATATATAGGTATGAAATGCTGTGCACACATATGGAGTTTTATAAAAATAAAGATGTTTCTTTCATCACCCCTTGCCAAAGAGACTATCACCTCCCCACTTAACATGTTAAGTGACAAAAATTAAATGATGCTTTATCGTTGGCAGAACCATGTCTGTGGCTGACTGAATCTAGCACATACACAAACTCAGGTGTTCCCCCCTTTCTTTCCTGCTGTTTAGGAAGGTGTGAAAACCCCAACAGTTTTTTTGATAGTGAATTCAGCTAAAGAATCTCTTCCCTCTGATTAAGTCATTTATTCGGCCTTCAATCTCTGCAGTGAATTCACTAAATCAGGGCACATGTTAAAGAGTTAATGAGGACAATATAGAGGCATGGCATGACTGGATTTGCTTTTTTTTCATACCTGGCCAAAGGTGGCAACAGGAAAATTAGAAGATGTGATGCATACGACTGTCAGAATTCAGGCATTGTGTTTTTCCACTGCCAAGTCAGCAACCTCAGTCATACAAATGCCAGTTTAATTTATTTTGATAATATAATGTATAAACAATTAAAAAACCCCATTTTTATTTCACTCAATAATAAAAAAATTAAATTAAGCACTAGTATCACAAGAAAGAACTCCATGTTGCTGCTTATGGCTAAACTCCAGACGTCTTTCAATATGCACTGAATTCCTAATGACTTATAAAGCAACTTGATTCAAAATTCAGAATAGCATTTTATATCTTACTTACACTTTGTTGGTAAGTTGTTCCAAATGTATAGGCTGCATTCAATTTAGTTTCTGTATCAGGACAAAGCTGAACAAAACATAATTATAATTAATTCAAAAGTATTGTTTTCTCACATGAGAAATATTTACAGGTACCTCAAGCAGTTTATGTATTCACTGTTCTCATAAAAGACATTTTGCTCTATTTTTTAATAGAAGGATTTATTTTGAAGTGTTAACATGACTATTTATTGCACTAATATTTGTGTTCTTAAAACGCTGTTTTGGCTTATTCATGCTTGCCTAGCATTGTTCAGTTCCACTGAAATCTGTGGACAGCAGCATCCAAACAGACAAGAATAATCTTTCTGGGGACTGAATGTTCAAAGCACTTTGCTGCCTCAAGCTTTGTTAGTGGCTTCTGCTCAATTCAAGAATCCCATAAGAAAAGGAGTCCACATTCATATTACACCCTTTCTCTTAAGCTCACATTATCACAGGATTAAAGTTACAGCAAGTAACAGATTTTTTTCCCCCTTTTTTTACTATAACACATATTTTATGCAAAGAACATCAGATTCAGCTGAATTTAGAAAAAATGGGCCAAATTCTAACTAAATGAGCATTTAGTGGAAGGCATAGCCATTTTCCCAAACTGAAAAATGAAGTCTAAATTTACATAAAACACAATTCTGTTAGTGTGAAACTGAAAATCTTGGAATTGCTACAATTATGCATTGAGACTGCTTGGGCATTGTGATGTGTTACCATCACACACAGCCTATTACATTAAAAGAGGCTTTGCATGGAAAAGATGTTCCTTTCCCATTTATTCTTGACAGCTGTTAAATGCTTTGCCTTAGAAAATTAACCTGCCTTAATTAACTTAAAATCTACCTCAGAAAATGTAATTTTCCATGCATAGTAATTGTCTTAGTAACCTGTTCTCTCAGGCACTAATTCTGGAGAGATAGATGCAAGATGTTCATCCTGAGACAGTAACAAAAGAAACGGCAGTCACTATTTAAATCCTGAATGTCAGCTGCTTTTCTGTAGACACTAGAGCATTTGAAGTGACATGCTCCAAGAGTGACATGAAGAGCCAAGGAAAAGGGACACACAATCGCCAGTTGTTCTTGCCAGTGTTTCTATTGTTGCCTGCCTAGAGAAATACTGAGAGTCCTAGATCACCACTAGACTGCTAAACAAACTCAGCTCTATAATGTGTGTTGCAGTTGTCCATTTCTCTTGCTGAAAAGCTAATTACTATTGCACTTCCTACTTGCTGCTACTGCATTTTTCACACCCCATCTATACAGCATGGTATTGCTGAAGTAAGATGTGTGTGTGACAATGAAATCTGAGGGTCAAGTGTCCAAGGGTACTGTCAATCTTCTACCCAGTGTTCCTCATTTCTATGTAAAGTCTCTCAGCAAGTATTTATAATTTTCTGTTACAAAAAAACACAGGCACATGTTGGCTAAACCGTACATTTTATGTTTCAAAGCAAAAGAAACAAGCAAAAAATATCCAAAGAGAAGAGAAAGAAAATGGGGTAGTAGATCAGGTTTTCTACCTCTCTCTGACAGTGACATAACCACCGATTTGCTTCTCAGCCCTGTAACGTGTGACAGCAGGTGACAGCATCCACTAGGGACATACTCATAGAACATCTATAAAATACGTGGACTGAGAGCTAAAGAATACACTTTTCTCAATAAGCAAAAGCGGTCTAATAACTACAGATGCAGCTAACTATGCTGAAACAAAGAAGGAGGTGGTTGTTTCTAAATGACTAATGCTATTTTTCAAAGCTTTCCAATATTTCTGAATTTATAGTGGTCCAGTGGATGAAGGCAACATTGATGAATTTATACTTTTGATTTTGTAGAGATCACTGTGAGCAAGAATTGAGAGCTACTTTCCCAAATGTCACTCTGTAGTTAGAACTGACATCAGGGTAGTAATCAAACTCTTGCCTTTTATATTAATTTAACTAAAGGCAATCAGAATGTTACAGTATCAAGAAAAGATAACTAAACTCAGACATACCTGTAAGATGCCTCCTTCCAAACTTTGCCATTTAAGAAAGTTTCCCGCTGCATCAAACGAGGCTGCAATAAATTGTAGCTTTATATCCTGATGATGAAAAGATAAAGAAACAGTGAATATGTGGACATACACATTTTAGACACTGCTCTCTCATCGTTTCCTGCTTCCTAAAACTTTCAGCATAATCCTTCATTTTTCGCCCTTTCAATTTTAATCTTGATTTTAGTAGTTAACTTCTTCAAAAAAACATACTTAAATATACTTCTACAGTTCCAAAGGAACTTCTACACAGGTAGACATGCCCTAAACTATTGAGAAATCTATGCAGATTTCTAATGTATACTACACTGGAATCTTGAGGGCTTCCAGGACCTTCAGTGTCAGAAAAAATAACAAGTATTTTAGTTGTCAAAAGAAGTGCTGTGTTGCAACATTGTTTAATTTAAAACACAGCCCTTTAGAATATGACTGAAAAAGGCATTTTATTTATTTCCAAGTCAGTAAGAAAGCTCTTGATAAATCTGTCAGTATAACTAACAAAACAGTTATCATTAGCCCTACTTACATTCTGTCATTAGCTTAACTTGAATACTATTCCGGTTATTCTGTTTTTACAATGAATCTGTAAAATAAATCACTTTACGGTTTATTTACTACTTGATTCCTCCATAAAACTGCCAGTTAACAAGTTACTTTTAGCAGTCCACCCCTCTAGGGATGGATATCTTGCTTTGTTTGATTTGGTTTTCTCACTTCTGGGTTTTTTCCCCTAATTCACTGTAGGAAGAGGAAGAGGCTGGAGTAATACACTGAATCCACCCCTGATATAACTCTGCTTGTGGAGATTTGTAACAGAAATGTTACAGTTGGTATAAATGAAGTAGGGAGAGCAATATGTGTGTAAGCAACAGAAGGAACAGAAAGAAAGGGTTAAACCACCACGTAACAATGAAGAACATTGTTCCCAGCAACAGAGCTGAGAAATGAGTTGTGATAAAATCGTGGCACAGACAACTTGCCAGCAGAAGACCCTGCACCTTGGCACACCAGGGGGGTGGCAGCAAAGTTACAGCACCCACATATACCCCTCTACTTCCAGTTATCTCACCAGGAAAACTGACAGAGGGATAAACGTATTTCAAACAAAGAAAAAAGACCAACTTTGCTTCATTTATGAAGACTTAAGTAACCAAGACTAAAGCAAAGCACAGTGCCAAAACAACTGACTCCTAAGGAGTATAAAAGATTTGTCTAATTACTAGTTCATCACTGCCAATCCAGGACCTTGGGGACACAATGAACACTTAACAGCTGGCATCCTCTGTTCCTTGTCACACACCTGATCCTGGTCAGACCACTCAGGCAAGCACACCTGGCCTGATGAGAATGTGGGTATGAGAGCATAAGCAAAGCAAATGTGTGAGTGAGAGTGTGAGTAAAATCATCTTACTAGACATTATTTTACATAAATAGTGCCTTTTTCTTCCATAAGATCTCACACTGAGTTTTGTTACACTAACTGCCTAAAATTTATCTTTAGTAGAGTCACACCTATAATATATGTAAGGCCACTCTAGGTGATGGTGTCCTCTTCCTCTTGTCTGCTTCCCCATGTCTACTACTCAAAACCTACCTTATTTCTTCCTTTAAAACTGAAGGTTGTAGGGAAATTATTTTTCTCAAGCACTTGGGATGCTAATCCTGGTTGATCACCATAATATAGCCATGGAAGATTATGCCTCCTGAAAAGAATGACAGTGTTTTCTCTAAAGAAACATAGTATTTTTCATCAAAGAACATTTAAAATAATTTCCATAAAGTGCTATTAAAGACCAAAGTTATGGAAAAGGCAACTTACCAGTAGGCTATTGAATGAACGATGCCTAGCCTTGCTGTACCAATAAAAATATATTGAAATAAACCACAAGCATCTGTATTTGAAGAACTCAATGAATTCATATTCATCACACACATATTTCCCAGAGCTTGGCATGCTGTTAAATTTGAGTACAACTGCAGTGGAGAAACATAAGAACACACAAAAATATTTAATTACCCCTGCTTTTGGTGAGGCAATCATACAATTAATGTTATTTTCTAATGGCCACTCCTAAACCCTTGTTTTCACTTAAAAGTAATTTTCTTTTGTAAACACCTAGTATTTTCTCACAGGTATTCAGGTACTATTTTTATAGTCCACAGATGGCAGCATGAAATCAATACTCTCACTTTTTCAGTTTGTTTTCATTGCATCAGCTACGAAGAAGGGCTTGAGAAGTTAAAATCTGATTTTGAGGAGAGGAATACAGAAGGAAAAGGAGCATGTGTGATAACAGAGTTGGTTAAAAAAGAGTCAGAGGCATATCCCCTTCACAAGTGTGTGTGATTCTCTTGCTGCTCTTCCACCCGTGTTTACTGCCACCCAGACAACATAATGACAAATGACACTTGCATGCATAAAGCAAAGAAACACCAAACTAAAAAAGATGGTTCTGTGGTGATCCTTCTCCATCACAAAACAAAATGAATAACTGAAAGTCAAATATGAATGAGGTAAAGACCAGGTGCCAATCAATACTGAATATGTAAGAAGTTTGTTTTCTGAATAATCCCTTACTGGATGTGCTCAGTACAGTTCACATAATACTGACTATTGCAGGATTTTTATTTTAACACCATTCATCTTGTGGAAATTCCAGCCCTCTAGACTTGCATTAACATTGACTGCCCTCAATATTTCTAAACATTCTGTATATATAGTTCTTTCTTATCTACTGCCATCTCAAAATAAAATTATTTCAAAATAAGCAAGGTAACTTCCATAAATTAAAGTGCTGTGATTTCACAGAGAGTATCACTTCTGTATGAAAAAGCAAACTGCAAACATTAATGAAACTCACCCAACAGGCAAAGGCTGAGGACTGCAGGTTTTTCAGAAACCATGCTGATGTCAGTGTTATCCCCTGTAAATAAGGAATTTTTTCACTGTCTTTGTTCACAATAATTTATCCATAATGTAACAGTCTGGAAAACTATGTCAGCTAAAAGATGCTACTTATTTTTTACTAAGACCTTTCTGTCCTTTGTAAATACCTCGGTCAAATTATATCAACTCAAAATGCAACAATTAATGCAATAATTTCTTTCACTTCACTAAATTAGACAAAATATACAGAACAAGAGCTGAAATATTTAAGCTTTCAATATGGATTCTGTGACAAAAAAGTTTTCTTTACTACACAAGGGAAATACTAGGAATTTCAAGGGTAAGATGTTGAGTTGGTGGTAAATTTAACTCAGGAAGAACCAAATTTGCCAAATTAATTATTTCACAACCTGGTTTTTGTAACTGCTCACATTTGAACTAAACAGCATAAACTGTAAGCCATTGAAAAGACATACAATCAATACAATATTACTTAGAAGATGGCATTTTCAGGCAGCAAGACCACTATTTCATACTAGGCTGAAGACCAATTTTTACTTTCTCTCAAGCAGGAGCCTTTAACACTAAATAATTTAAGAACTAAAATATATTTCTTAACCATATGGCATTGCTTGAATTCAGAACTACTTGGAAAATGGTCCTAACTTTGAGCAGATTTCAAAATAAAAGTTCATTAGCTAAAATACCTTTATTCTTCTCAATAGAACACATTTTCATTCATTAGCCAAGTCAAGAGTTCAGCAACTTCATACACAATCTCAAACTCCAGAAGTGTCCATTTTCTTCTATAAACTCTAAGCTGAAGACGTAAGATCAATCCTTGTATGTTCTTTCAAATGTTTTACATAAATACCAATTTTACACAATAAAAAACCTCTCCAGCCTGTTTTTGTGAGACAAGAGTGTGCTTTAGAGGCACACAATACAAATGACCACGTGCTACTTGTTTTAATACTAAAGGCATGTAAATTACTTCCCTTTTGTTTCCAAGAGGGCATGAATCCTTAGAAACTTACTCCATTAGAACAGGGCTTGCTTGGCCTCCATACCTTGACACTCTGTCTTGATGGAAATAACACAACAAACTCCCACCTTTGTTTTTCAGGATTGGAATTTGAAATATTTACTAAAAGTAAATAATGACAGAGCTTAGAAATGCTTTAGAATAAACACACTTACTAACTGTGCAAAACGAACAGTTGCAACTCCCTTCGGGGGTAAACTTCCCTGAGCAAAGAAACACAGTCCCCCAGTCTGAAAAAAAGAAAAGAATAAAAAAATACACATTTATATACTTGTCAAAAGAACTTTTCTTTTCTGAACTTCAATATAATAACCATTCCACTTACTAGAATGTTTGGGCTGCTGCAGTCACAGGACTTGCTTACATGAATGAATGTTTTTTCACATCTTACACACCTATGGATCACAAGCATGAAGAATGAATTTAAAATGCATTTCAGTATGAGATTTGGTACTTAGTGAAAGTTGGTTACACAGCATGCCTGATAAAGGTGTCAGCAGCTTCCCCAGTTTTGAGGTTCCAAAGTTATTACTGATTTGTTCCTACTCTCAGTGAAGTAGAAAATAAACCAAATAGTTAATTATCAAAATAAGAATTCTATTTCTGTTTTCAATCCAAAGCCTGCAGTCACACTAAAGCCAGACAAAGCAACCAATCTGCTGGTCATGTAAGGACTTCAGTGAGCACAAAACAGTTTGATATGGAGTTGAGGATTTCCCACTCACTGCCTTCAGAACTGTCATCCCAAAGATACAGGCTATTTCTCAAGAATATTCCATTTAAACATGGCATGACAGGTTCTAATTTATCATCACAAAAGGCAGAGAATACCCACCTACTTCCTGATGCATCTGAAGCAGAGAAGGACTGCTCACTGCCATTGCAATGTATGCACAATGCCTCATTGAGCAAAATGCCATCGATGCCTCTTTCCACTTAAGTAGAAAAGAAAAACAACTGTAATAAAATGGCATGATGTACAGTATTTCACTCAGGTCAAGAAAATGGTGAACAAATAAAGTGTCTGGGCAGATCTAAAATAAATTCAAAGAGTTTATTTTGAAAAAATCAAGAGCACAACTTGCAAATCACATCCACTGTGTGTGTATGTGTGCATTGCATATAGCTGTGCACATGCAGTTCAGTTTTAGTGAGAAATGCAACATTTCATGTCCAGTTTTTCTGTTCCTTTGTTATTTATTTTGAACCAAATTTCAAACCAAGGCTTCACTGCAAAGCAAAAATTCAGCATGTCAAGGTTACAATTTACTGGGAAAAAAATAATTAAGTTTCATCTGAACGACTCATGAGAAGGTCACAAGTCCCAAGTTTCAAAACTGCATCTTCCAGAAACTAAATCATCTGGCAAGAGAGTTCAAGTCTAATTATTAAAAAAACCCCAAACCAAATAGAATTTAAAAAAAATTACAATACTAATGTTCTTCCTGCATGTTAGATTATAGAATCAGCTTTACTCTCCGTATTCTACCATAAAGGCTGAGAATGTATTTTGCAACTCTCATAAAGTTTAAGGGACAAGACTGGTATTCATTATTTTCCACATTCCTAGGAAACTTAAAATTAATGATCTGGAAAACACTAATTCCCCAATATACTCTGTTAGAAATGTAACTAAAGTGGACATTTATAACACTGATTCAAAGAATTCCATCTGTCCTATGTCTTTGAAAAGAAGTAAAACTACACGCCCCCAGAGCTTTTACATTTCACACTCCCGATGAAAACTGTACTTTGCTTTTAGGTTTTAACTATACAAAAGTAACAAAAATATAATCAACACAAACAGCAATTAATGTTTTAATTCCAACATTCAAATTATTTTTCTGTCTACTGAGATTCATCTGCAACGATGAGAGCATCAAGTAAGGAGCACAGTTACTGGGAAGCACATCAGAGAAAGCCACAGGTACAGGTGTGTGTCTCAGGGAAGTAGGAAATCCACTGACACAAACACACAGCACTTTGCTTGGCTTGCTCAGGATGTTCTTTTCCACCTACTCTTTTGTATAATTTCTTTACTGTTTTATATACTTCAAAACATTTTAATGTTTTTTTAGTCCATATTGACATTGTTTTTATTCCAATTTTAAGACCTCCACCCAGGGCCAGTGGGATTAAAGGAAGGGGTACACCATTTTCAGTATTCATTTTTGGCATGGTTACATAATAGTTTTTAGTGCAATGAGCAATGGCACAGATTTATCTCTTCTCTTTCAGGAATGATGATTAAGATCAAGAAGAATGCTGAATTTTACAATATATATGTAAGCATGTTAAATTTCCTTTCTTATTTAATACAAGAGCATGTCTTAATAAACACAAATATCTAAAATAAGTACTATCATCTCATAACTTGCATATATTTCTTACCTAATATTTCGTTATTGGGGCATTTACAGTTTCCTTCCAAAGTCAGGCCTTTAGGGCAAGTAATACAATTCCACCCATCCTGAGTAACTCCACTCTAAAACAAAATGTAAAACTGTTAGAATTTTCAAAAACATAGAACATCCCCCAATGTCTGTGAAGAACTGGCCCTAACCAGCCATCAGTTACTAGAAAATGTGTTCAGATAAAATATTGGTAACATTCATGAAGCTTTTAAAGATAAACAAAGGCTAAACAATCTCAGAAAAGTAATTCCTATGCAGACACAGACTGAAAATAAGTTAAGCTCTTCTGAACCTGCCAGCTCACATCCTTTGGTGAAGGTAAGAGTTGAATAAAAGTAGAAGGTTTAAAAAAGAGACATAGAGATCTTACAGCGGCAAAATAAAAATAAATAAAGAAATGAATGAAGGAGTTCTAAGTGAAGCAGCTTGAAATTTTGTACATACCCAACAGTTCATATCCACACTTATTTTATACTATGAAGTAAACAGATAAAAACCAAAATCAAGTGATACTGATGTTCCTTCTCCACTACCATCATTTTATCTTTGCAAAAGCCTTGCCAGTAGATCAAAGACAATGCCCCCATTGCAGGAAAGAGAAAGAAATTGCAAATGCTCAAATCACCACAGGATATTTGTCAATGTCTGACTTAGTAAGTAGATGGAAAGAAGAGGGAAATTCCCTACATTGTCCGTTACCCATTAAAAATCCAACTCAGGCAACTAAGTTGGTCTCATGATCAAGAGTTCTTCTACAGTTATTGAGGAGAAAGAAGTATTTGGGAAGGCTTCACCATGAAAAGCTGATTTACTAGGAAAAAAAAAAATTCTCTATTTACTATGCCAGGATAGAGCTGGTTAAGCCTGGTGGCCCTGGCTCAGTGCTCAGAATTACAGCTCAATTTATCAAGAAGGGTA
This sequence comes from Sakesphorus luctuosus, assembly GCA_013396695.1. Lineage (NCBI taxonomy): Eukaryota > Metazoa > Chordata > Aves > Passeriformes > Thamnophilidae > Sakesphorus > Sakesphorus luctuosus. Next base: position 379,303 of record VWZD01013508.1, on the reverse strand, counting down.
GAAAGAACTGGCCAAATTACAAAGATATTTATAATTAAAGAAACAAAATAGCAGCATCTCATTTTGGAGTAAAAAGAAGTATCAGGGGCTGCAGCTTAAATATTACAATAACAGGATTTAGATAAATAATCAGATAAGACACCTATGAGCTGAAAAGTGTCTTTGACATTCTACAATCATGGTCTCTGGGCAAGGAGAACATAACAAGAAGCAGAAAGGGAAAAGCAGTGGAAGGAACTTAACATTTTAAATATTCTTATTTTGCCTGCAGGGTCAAATTTGTAAGGAAAAAATGCCTGTAAAATAATAGTAATTAACACTTATAAATTGAAAAGAAATACTACATATTAAATATATGAAACACTTCTAAATTGAAAAAAATACCTATAAACATATGAAAATTCCCAAGCAGAGAGCACTGTGCAAAAGTATTTTAAATTAATGAAAAATAACTTGCACTCAGGAAGAAATTGAAAATTAACAAAGCATTATTTTTATGGCAAAGCATGGAAATACCTACCATATATTCTGGGCACTTTTCACAAGTAAAAGAGAACCCATCACTACCAGAAACCATTCTGTATCCTGGCTCACATACACAGGAACTACCTGAAAAAGCCCAAAACAAATGTACTTTTAATCTAAATAAAACTGACTGTTTTTTACAGAATACTAAGAACTGCTGTTGTTCTCAAGAGACCAGTATGGATTATTAGACAGACACATAAAATACCTGAGTGAGATGCGACTGAAAATCATTTTGCTTTTTAAAAAATGTCCCCATTACAGCTGGTACACAGATATTATAGGAAGGTGTTACAAGGCTGACTGATCCACCAGGGTGCAACAGGAACCCAGAGCTTGTGTTTTTGTGTTTTTTTTCTAAACCAAACTGTATCAGTTCATATAATAACAGATATAATCTCTTCATGTCAGTCTTGCCACAGTGACTTTCTCAGACCATTCTCTCTACATCAGCATTATATGTTTGTGTACAGTTGTTACTCTTTCAATAGGAAGTCAGTCCTAAAACCGAAACGTGTTTACCTTCAAAGGTTTTTCAAAATTTAACTGTCTTATGTAAAGCTGTTTTAAACTTGCAAAGCTTTTAAAATTGCACATGGGGATCAAACTCTACATTGAATGGTTTTCAGTCACTGTGTTGGGCTGAGCTGGCAAAATGCTCCCTGCCCAACACTTAACAAAACCTACTGAACTTGTAGCATGAAATTAAACACTCTCATGGCACATCATAAATGCACATCTGCTACTCCTCAACAACTTTTTTATGAAACTTTTCCAGTCTCACTATCATGGCCTTCTCCCTGTTTTTAAACACACAACAAATTGCTTATATGTACTAATAAACTGTTATTATTATTATTTAGGCTTATTGAATTGTGCATGTAAAATTAATGTAAAATTCTGTGAAATGTTTAATAACCTTAAAGTACAACTCCAAGTGACCAGTTCAACAGAAACACAGAATCAATTGGGTTGGAAAAGACCTCTGAGATCATCAAGTCCAACCCTCGGGCCAACTCCAGTCCCTTTACCAGATCATGGCACTCAGTGCCATGGCCAATCTCAGTTTAAAAACCTCCAGGGATGGTGAATCCACCACCTCTCTGGGCAGCCCATTCCAATGCCTGAGCACTCTCTCTGGAAAGAATTTTTTTCTGCTCTCCAATTTCCCCTGGCAGAGCTTGAGCCCATGCCCCCTTGTCCTATTGCTGAGTGCCTGGGAGAAGAGACCAACCCCCACCTGGCTAGAACTTCCCTTCAGGTAGTTCTAGACAGTGCTGAGGTCCCCTCTGAGCCTCCTCTTCTCCAGGCTAAACAACCCCAGCTCCCTCAGCCTCTCCCCATAGGACTGGTGCTCATTTGTCAGTGATCAACCATTCATAATTATAAAGAAGAAAAAGATTAATAGGATTCTACCAGTGAAGAGGCCTGAGTTGTGACACTGTGGTGATACCTGAATATGTGGGCATGTTGCTTGTAAGCAGAATCCACAGTGAGGAGCTCTCCAGCCAGTGGATGGGCAGACTTGGGCAATCACAAGTGGAATTCAGCCAAGATGCAAATACCAGACTGGATGGCACTTACCTACACTGCTCCATCAGACTCTGGAGAAAAATTAAACCTCTGACCTTCCCCTGGAACTTCTCTCTCCTTGAAGCCCTTGATTTAGAGGATGATTCAGCCTAAAAGGGAGTTATGGATCTAGACACCCACACTATCCAGAGATGTGAAAATGATTACAAGGTATTTTTTTTTCTGTAAATAAGCTCTGGGATTACTCTTTAGGGTACCCTGTTGTTGCTGGTGACCACCTCTTACACAGCAGCTGTGAACATGGCCAACCACACGGCTGCTTTTGAGGCACCAGCTCTGAAGAGAAGTGCTGTTGGCTCTTAAATGTCAAATTTGTGTCTGCACCCACAACAGTGAACTCCCACTCCTGTCATACCATTGTATCCCCTGAGAAAGCGACTGACCATCCTGATTTTCTATTTAGTGCTGTCAAGGTGTGTTGTGTCTCCTCCGAGTTCCCGAGTGGGTCTCAGATGAGCACGGGCACAGTCTGAGGGTACCAGACACCTGACATGTCAGACATTCAGGCTCTGACAAGGCGTTTCAAGTCACGAAAGCATTAAAAAACATAATTTCAGGGCCCTGTAGAATTTTACTGATGAAAACGCAAATACCCATAACCATACAAATGCCCGAGGAAAGAAAGATTATTTTAAAAGGTTTTATTTAGAAAGGCTTTAGGGCGGTCCCGTGGTGTAAAGGAGAGCACTCTGGACTCTGAATCCCAAGGTCGCGAGTTCGAGTCTCAGTGGGGACCGTCCCCTGACAGTTCAATGCCTCCCTGCCATCCCATCCCATCAGATCTCGGATGCTCAGCAGGGTCAGCCCCGGTCAGTACCGGGTGCTGTGACAGGCCCGAGGACTTCACTGTCACCATCCAAGCTCGCTCGGCCGTGGCAGATGGACCTCAGGACTTAAACGGTGGGGCCAGTTCTGCACACGCTGTGCCTCACCTAAAAAATCCACTGCGCAGGCTGGAAGGGCACACCCACGTGGGGAGAGCCCTGCCCAAATTTTAGTTCGCGAAGCCTGGCCATATATATAAAAGTGATTTTAAAAGGCTTTATTTAAAAAACCGTTTCTGAGGGCTGTATTTCAGACACATCCCAGCTGCGCTGCGACCGCTTAGGTCTTTGAGGCATCCTAGCGCTTTTCGCTGCCTTCAGACCCGCCCCTCACGGCTGCTGTTTTACCACCACAGCATGAGCCCCGATTCTGCGCCTCCCGCTGCCGGGGGCGGATTCAGCGCGGAGCCGCCCGAGCAGCCCCGGGAGCGGGCAGCGCCGCCTCCCCCTCGCTCACCGCCGGCGCTCTGCCGCTGGTGGGCTCCACAGGGCGCGCAGGCCAGGCGGGAGCTGTCGAAGTAGCGTCCGGCGCCGCAGCTGTCGGGGCGCTGGAGCGGCACGGAGAAGGCGCGGGCGGGCGGCAGCGCGACCCACACGGCCCAAAGCAGCGCGGTGGCAATAGCGGCCCCGCCATCCCGCGTCGCCATGGCCACGGCGCGCACCGCCCCCGACCACGGATTGGCCCGCGGCCGCGCGGTACGGCGAGCGCCGGGGGCCAGTCCCCACAGTACGCGAAGTCTCCGTGGGGTTGGGCCGGAGGGGTTTGCTTGTGCCGTGTGAGACCAGCGAGAGAAACAAGAGAGCGAACGTCGGCTCCTCTCTAGAACAGCGTGTCATACTAACGTAACACGTGTTTGCAAGGCAGTTAAATGTCACCCTGACAGCCGATCCCGTCAGATCTCGGAAACTAAGCATGGTCAGCCCCGGTTACTACTTGGATGGGAGAGCTCCTGGGAATACCGGGGGCCGTAGGTTCTAAGTCCGAGGACTTCACTGTCACTGTCCAAGCTCGCTCGGCCGTGGCAGATGGACCTTAGGACTTAAACGGTGGGGCCAGTTCTGCGCACGCTGTGCCTCACCTAAAACATCCACTGCACAGGCTGGAAGGGCACAGCCATGTGGGGAGAGCCCTGCCCAAATCTGCGGTCACCAAGTCTGGCCATACATACACATACAACACGTGTTTGTAAGTTGCCCCTTTGAGAAGAAACTGCTAACAGGGTGAAAACTCAAAATACCTACAGCAATGGATGCCCAGCCGAAATTACTCCCCTCTACCTTTTGCACTTTTGCCAGTCGCCCCTGTTCACATTCCACAGAATCACAGAATGGGTAAGGCTGAAAGACCAGAGTGGGCCACCTGGTCCAAACTCCCTGCTCAAGCAGGGGCTTCCCTGAGCACGTGGCACAGGACTGTTCAGATGGTTCTTGAATTCCAGGGACGGAGACTCCACAACCTCTCTCGCATCTGCACAGTAAAGAAATTCTTTCTCATATTCAGGTGAAACGTCCTGTGCATCAGTTTCTGCTCACCATCTCTTGTCCCATTACATCAAATGTTACCAAAACTTTGCAGGGTACTTCATGTCCTCGATATTAATTATTCCTCATTGCCCCTTTCCTGTGTACTAATTGCCTAACTAATATGATTCTCGGTATTGGCATTGCTTGGAGGCCCATATGCTTATCTCACCAAATGCTTTATTCCTCACTGAATTTCTTGTGCTGGCTCAACAAGTTTTTAAAGCTTGAGTTACTGATGCCTTCAAGCTGAATTATCTGTCCCCAGGTTGAAGTTCATGTAAATTTTACTGCCCAAAAGGTGTAACTTTTTACCCCGTGTGCTGGATTTGTGGAAACCTCCACCGTGCATCCCACACAGAATAAACAATGTCTCCTTTCTAAACTAGATCGTGTCTGTGTTTAGAGAGCTCCTAAAATCGGCAACATTACTAGGTGAATCTACAAAACCAGTACAGACGTTTTTTATTTGTCTATGTAAAATGCAGCAGACAATACCGAATGAGCCCAGAAATACAGGGACAGGGAAAGACAGATGGGATAAACACTAGGATAAAGTAACCACCTCACTTGCACAACCAAGTACTACCTCTGCTCTTCCCTTTACCCAGCCTCACACCTTCCTCCTCTGCCATTCCCCCACTCCTACCTGCCTGTTCCCAAATCCCAGACTCCAGGCAGCCCCGAGCTGGGTTGGGAATGCCGAGAGCGAACCTGCCCTGGAGTCCTTGGGGTGGCGGCACTGACGCGAACGAGCCGGAGCACAGAGCAGGGCAGGGCAGCGGTGACCGAGCTCTGTGTGCTGACCTGAGGCTATACCGATCTGATATTACACAGATGTACCATTACACACATTATTATTACACACATTATTATTACAGAGATATTACACGGTGACCGTACGGAAGCCCCTGGCAGCACAGCGCATGCGCACTACCTGCGGCGCGGGTCCCGCCCGCGCGGGCACCGCGGGGACTGGGGACGC